>CM032625.1:6907397-7247397 GCA_019097785.1 Fraxinus excelsior | reverse complement strand
GTCCCAGGATCGCATTCCTATGGTGGACCTTGCTGCTGCTTTTGAAAAAGAAGGAATTAGTGCCTTCCGCTTTGACTTTGCTGGCAATGGGTATGTGTTAACACTAGTGAAGCATAATGTGAGCAGTTTAACAACAAATCATATCCGCAGTCTATCATTTATTCTTTTTCTTTTCCTAATTTGTTTACCCCATTGAAATGTTATATCAGTGGTCATGGAATTATCCCTCTCTGTGCTAATGTTGAACTAAACATATCTTCCAATCTTGGAATTGAAATTAGAAACTAAATGTATATTGCTGTAAATGAAGTAGAGGTAATGATTGCTTTTAAGTTATCATGTTTTTGTTCTTGATATATGTTGAGATTGGGCATCAAGAACTTATCAATTTTTTGCTTCAAAAAATGTAGTACTGTCCCAACTGCACATGTTTCCTTCCTCCGGAACAATTAGTATTCAAGAAAAAAAAATTCCCATTACTTTTATCTCTTAGGGTCCGTTTGATTGCAAATGTGGAAAATGGGTGGAAAGAAAATATTTTATATAGAATTGATTTTCCTAGAAATTGTTTTACTGGGAATTGTAATTTATTGTGTTTGATTGATATAATTTTTTATGGAAAATGTTGAAAGTTTGGAGTCCGTTTAACTTCATTTTTTATGGAAATTGTCCATTAAAGTGATAATATTTTCTACAATTGGGTCTATAATTTGTTCAAATTGCAAAAAAAAAAAAAAAAAAAAACCATACCGAATACCATTTGTTTGACTTTGTTTTGCATGAAAATTGTCAATAAAAGTGAATTTTTTTTTACAATTGTGCCTAGAATTTCTTCCAATTGCCAAAAAAAAAAAAATCGAAAAATATTTATCCACCAGAACATCAAAAATTTATTTTCTTCAAAAAGGTGGAAAATTTGGAAAGTTGGAAAACATTGTCCGGAGAAAATTTTGCCTATTAAACACTACAAAAGTTGGAAAATGGAAAATTTGTGCTATCAAATGGAGCCTTAAATATTATTTCTTTGCTCTCACAAGGAATAAAACTGAGGTGCCTTAGGCAGGATTTCTTTGTTACTTTTATTGGAAGTGAAATATATGATCTTATTGTGCATGACTTGCTTCTTCTTCTCTAAGCGAATTTACTCTCTCTCTCTCTCTCTCTCTCTCTCTCTCTCTCTCTCTCTCTCTCTCTCTCTCTCTCTCTCTCCATTCTTCTAAAAATAATCGGGTTATTGTTTTTCATTTAGATAAAGAGTGAAAACTGAGTCCTTGGTGTGTAATGATGTTTTATTCAATTTTCCATTTGCATGGGTGACTCGAGTCAACCTATCAATTTCTGTGTAATCTTTATTATATTAGTTTCTCAAAGTTGAATTCGTGGGATGCTCTAGGTTGTTACCTCTACATTTGTTTTTTTAAACCAACTTTTTGACAGAGTTCCTGATTGCTTAGGATCTGACAATTTCTTCTTCTACTCTCTTTAGATTTAGTGTACTTTGTCTCCAAAATAAAGTGTAGACTTGTGGTTTCTAGAAAGGCTTCGTAGGCCTGCAACATCGGTTGTAGCATGCTGAAACGAAAGTAAAGAAGAAAGCGGAAGGCGAGGACCTGTTGAGTTGAAAGTCCCTGGGACTCTCTCTCAGCGGTGGTCTTTGAGTTCAATAGTGTCAATCTAACTAAAACTAAACAACAACTGCGATAGACACTATTTTTTCATCTTTTCGGAGACTTGATTTGTCTCAGAATGATTACAGTAGGTCCCAGGTTTACCCAGTGTCTTGTTAATAAAGAGACTCCTTGAAATTGCTTTACAAACATGCTTTAGATCCTCCATTAACCTGAGACTTATGGAATTACTAATAATAAATATTTTCTTGACTTATCAGGGAAAGTGAAGGAACATTTCAGTATGGTAACTACCGTAGAGAAGCTGATGATCTAAGAGCTGTGGTCAAACACTTTCGTGGGGAGAATCGATGTGTAGTGGCAATTATTGGGCACAGCAAAGGTGTGATAGATACATCTCTACAAACTGACCTTTTTGTTGTTTTTTTTTTCCTCTGGTTCTAGGTTTATGTATTTTTTTTTCTCATTTTTCAATTTCCATGGGGCTGTACTTTCGGGTGGTGCTGTGAGCACAGGATATCTTCGCATGAGATTTTCGAATGTGTCTACAAAAAAATTTGCGGATTCCAAAGATCATTCTTCTTTTTTCTATAAGAGAAATTTATTTACCCTTAAATTATATTAAATTGAAAATTATCTAATTTGATACTTCACATGATATTACATAAATCCAATGAGAATGCTATTTTATTCAAGTTAGAAAATTACACAAATTGTAAACTCTGTAAACAACTCTGCACTGCAGTCCACAATTACTTTCCGGGTGTTTACTCTCAAGTCAAAACTTTTTTGTTACGTTTTTCTCTTATGAGTTTGAAGAAAAATTCATGTTCAAGAAAGTCTTCCAATTACTCTACATATTGTCTATTGTTTGTTGTTAAACAGTTCTGGTGCTTACAGCTTTCAAGTGTCGACTATTTATGTTTATGAGAATGGACTTTCTTTCTATGCTTCCTTTCCTAAAAGTTCCGTACGAATGGATGGAATTCTTCCAGGAGGGAATGCTGTGCTTCTTTATGCTTCAAAGTGTAATGACATAAAAACAGTTGTAAATATTGCTGGACGTTATAATCTAAGGAGAGGAATTGAAGGTCGCTTGGGTAAAGACTTCCAAGAGAAAATTGAGCAAAATGGATTCATTGATGTTAAAAATAGAAGAGGTACGTATTATTTTATTTTTTCACCGACACACCTTCATCGTATTTTGCCCAATTTTGTCAATTTTAGTGCCAAATACGTCAGGATTGCAATAGTGCTTTAGAAATTTCAGTTTCCTTAATTATCCGACTTTTTTTTTATACATAGATTAGCGACATGTTTGACAAAGAGATTGGATGCTACTGAAAAGTAAAGTCGCAATCATGTTTGGTATATTATTCAGTTTACAAATCACCAGAAGGATTCACATGCCGCGTCTACCCTTTTTGTAGGGAAGTTTGAATATCGTGTGACTAAGGAAAGTCTGATTGACCGTCTAGCAACTGATACTCATGCTGCATGTCAATCCATCCATCCAAGCTGCAGGTTCGGAAAGACATTGTTAGTTTAAAGAATTATGTAAAATGTACATTCCATGGATTACATTTTGTTTGACATTGTGTGGGAGTTCAAAGTGTTGGACAGGAAAGTGTATTTTTTTTAAAACTATCCAATTATGTGTCGCCACGTGGCATAATGTAAAAAAAAAAAGTACATGTAGCATGATTGTGATTTAAATTCTAGTCTTTCCTGTTCTTAGTAAATCAACGATGCATCAAAATATTTATGCTTATATAAACTTTTGCATATACATACTTTGTACAATCAATAATATTTTTAATTTCTTTTTATTCTTGAATATTGTCCAATACTTAAGTCTAACTTACCAAACATGTCAGCAGGGTATTAACAGTTCATGGTACATTGGATGAATTTGTACCAGTTGAAGATGCAACCGAATTTGCCAAATATATACCAAATCATAAGTTACAAATTGTTGAAGGAGCTGACCATGAATACACTTCACATCAAGACGAATTGGCTTCTATTGTGCTGGATTTTGTGAAGACAAGTCTATATAAAGACAAGTGTTTTCCTAAAACATCATCGTCTTGTACAAACACTGATAAATTAATTGATTCGCGCCTTTGAATCTTGAATGTATGTGAGCAAAATATTGAATTGCTCATAAACTTGAATGGCAACAGATTATGGAGCCTTTCGTTTGTGTAGGTAGCAATCCGAATTTAATCGGGATCGATCTAACTGGTAGGTCGCGAGATCGAGGGGGCAGCGCCCCTCGTGAGGGCGAATTCTGATTTTCGTGTATGTATAGAATTGAATGTTTTTTAGTATTAATATGATTTGTAAACGATTGTCAGCTTTTGTATTTTTTATTAATGTTTTTGAGTTAAATTATTAATAATTGAAATTGTATTTAGTTTGTGTAAAATGTAATTAAGTAGAATAATTAAATATTCATATTTTGGCAAAAAATAAGAAAAAAAAAATAAATTCCGTCACGAACACGGTGTCTCCGCGTTGGAGACACATAAATGTCTGTGTCTCTGCGTGGATGGAGACACTGTGTCTCCGCGCATTTTCTTCTTCTTCTTCTTCTTTTCTTTTAAATAACAATTAAGATGTTTTAATTCACTATTTTAGCTTTTTCCTACTCATGAATTAAATAATATTTCAAACGTTGCTCGTGTTCTCTAAAGAAACATTTTCTTTTGGCTTTGTCATTCTAAATATGTATAAACGAGAAGAAAGAATAATATAGGAATAAATACCTAACTATTTAAACCTTTGTTTGACACCAATTTATTTCTCTTTTATTTCTCTTTCTTTATTTTAGTTATATATTCTATCAATAAAATAATATTACACATAAATTCTACTAAGAAAAAATGACATTGAAATGGAAATGGATATATAAAACGTCAAAAAAAAAGCAGTTAAAAAAATGACATCAAAATGGAAATGGATATGTAAAACGTATAAAATTGGAGGATTGAAGGCCTGAAAACTGAAAAATATGAACAGCAACTTCGGTAACTGTTCCATCTAGGCTCTAGCATACTCCAAAATTGGCTTTTTTATATGGTAGGGATATACTTGAGTCTTCAACAGTTTTGATTCTTATCGTGCATGTAATACGTGCATTGTGTATAGAGACGCTGTAGTTGTTGGAAAGTTAGAAATTAAATGGATAAGTGAAGAATACAGGAGGATTTACTCGTTGCCGATGTCATTCGTCGAGGTTCTCATTCTAATCTAGAGTATTCATTTTCTCTATTTATTCTTGTCCTGTGAGTGTTTTTTCCCCCCTTAAAGGGGTTGTATTTTTACGCATTTTTGATTGAATTATTCGTTCAATTTGGTGCAGGATCTAGCCCCTCTCCTTTATTTGGGCAATATCGGAGGCAAATTTCGGGTTTATTCGGGTAATTTAGAGAGCCATTTATGATTATTTGCACTAAAATTTGATGAAATTTGGCGTAGATTGAATTTTTATGGGTTTTACTTGTTTTGAAATTGGAGTAATGGGAAAAGAATAGAATGTTGAATTTCAGGTTTTGCTTGGTTTGAAAACTGAGGAAATGGGAAAAGATAGATTTTTTAAAGAAATTGTTTTATGATTTTCTCAATCAATAAATTTTAAAAAGTAAAAGTTGAATTTTGTAGCTTTGCTGCAATTTTTGCCATGAAGTAAGCATTGTGAAACAATGATAGCTTACCTTTAGCATTGATCCATTGAATCTTGAAATTTATTTTGACTATAACGGCTAATTAAGTATGGATTTCCCTTGAATTTTTTCTTCATTTTTCAAATATAGATTGCATAATTTGTTCTTAGACTAGTTTAAAATTTCTTTCCGTTGATTCGGTTGCAACAAAATTTATTGCGTAGATCTTCTGTTTCTCGTCGGAATTCCATCAATACCGGTCAAAAGTATCTTAAAAAGGGAACGGAATGTTTTAAGCGTTTGTTCGGTTGAGTCAAGATGGAAAATAGTGTTTATCGCTATCATTGTCGAGACAAACTTACTAATTATTGTTATCCATGTTTGTCGCCATCATGCTAAGTCATAAAGTTCGTTACATTCACAATTTTCCTTTTCATTTAGCTCATGTTTGGCTCTTATTTCTTAAAACTCATTTTTTCTCAAATTCATTTTTAACCCCACATTTTATGAAGCCCACAACTTTTATCAATTTTTGAACCATACATTTCAATAATTTTTATCAAAATCTACTAAAAATCTAAGTTTTATCCAAATCATACAAGGGCTTATTTATGTAGCTAAGTATTGCCAGATCAATTCTATGTGCTGTGTGAAAGTGATTCTTTTTGGAGAATGTGTGTTTAAAAAGTAGGAAAAAGACTGGAAAAACATGAAAAATATTTTTTTTTTTGGAGAATGTTCATTTGAGAACGAGTTTAGTAGAAAACTGATTTTGAAATAATCAAAATCAAACAAGGGCTATGTGATACAAACTGAACCAAGAACAAGAAGAAAACAACACCGATTTGGTCCACCCAAAAGAACAGGAAATTAATAAGGAAATGAATACAAATTTATTGAATGATTCTGAAATAACCAAGCATTCGAGAGGCTTGGAAACTCTCCAAATTGA
The DNA here is from genome assembly GCA_019097785.1 of Fraxinus excelsior. Lineage (NCBI taxonomy): Eukaryota > Viridiplantae > Streptophyta > Magnoliopsida > Lamiales > Oleaceae > Fraxinus > Fraxinus excelsior. Next base: position 7,241,149 of record CM032625.1, on the reverse strand, counting down.
GCGAGCTCAAACAGAACAATATTTTTTGCATGCCTCCAACAAGTCCTTTCCCACTCTTTATATTCCCCCATATCCCATTGCCGTAACAGAACACTAACAACCCAACAGAATACCAGACTATGGAAATTACATAATAGGCCCCCTTCCTTATCTTTAGACATTCATTGTATTTATGTTCCCAGAATTTCCCGAATTACCCCTGCGCCTAGAATAAGTAAAGCGTACTGGAGGTCTAACATTACCCTCCGCCCAAACATTCACCTTGTCCTCAAGGTGAAAATCAGGAAACTGCTGCTGAATTAAGTGAAAATCCTCCCATGTAGCTTCGTACTCAGGTAAAGACTTCCATTTTAATAACACTTCTACTTCTCCAGATTGGTCTGGGCCTTTAGAACGTACCCCCAGCAAGGTTTCCGGTTCCACTACCAATTCTAGTTCAGGGGTCAGCTGAGGAGGTAGTATTGGAGAAGAGGATGAAATGCCCCGAGCCGGCCTCAGTTGAGAAACATGGAAGACAGGGTGAATGGTTGCTGTCTGAGGAAGTTCCAATTTATAAGCAACCTTCCCAATGCGTTGAAGAACCTTGAAGGGACCATAGTAACGGGCAGCCAACTTCTCGAACTTACGCTGGGCAAGGGAGCGTTGTCGATACGGCCTCAATTTCAGGAATACTAAGTCGCCTTCCTTGAATTCTTCATGATGTCTCTTGAGGTCAGCCTGTCGCTTCATCCGTTGCTGTGCTTGCAACAAATGCATTCTTAAATCATCCAGTATAGCATCCCGGTCATCCAATAACTGATCCACCAACGATACCGATGTAGCTCCCCGTTCATACCTGATAAGTGGAGGAGGATCCCGACCATAGAGAGCACGAAAAGGGGTGCACTGAGTGGACGAATGCAAGGAAGTGTTGTACCAATACTCAGCCCATGCCAGCCACCGAGCCCAACTACGAGGTTTGCCAGAAGCAAAGCAGCGCAAGTATGTTTCTAAACAGCGGTTGACCACCTCTGTTTGCCCATCGGTTTGAGGATGATAGGCAGTGCTCCTCTTTAACGTTGTTCCTTGTAGCCTAAACAGCTCACTCCAAAAATGGCTCAAGAACACCCTATCCCTGTCTGAGATAATGGCCTGAGGAATTCCATGGAGCTTTACAACCTCCCGAATGAAGATGCCAGCAACGGAGACAGCCGTAAAGGGGTGCTTCAAACCAATAAAATGAGCATATTTACTCAGTCTGTCCACCACGACCAAAATAGCATCCCAACCTTCGGAACGGGGCAACCCCTCAATAAAATCAATAGTAATCTCATCCCAGACTTGTGCCGGAAGTGGAATGGGCTGAAGTAAACCCGCGGGGGTGGTGGCTAGGTATTTATTCTGTTGACATATTGTGCACTCCCTAACAAATTTGGTCACATCCTTACGCATGCCCACCCAAAACAACTCAGCTGCTAATCGCTGATAGGTCTTCGTTTCTCCCGAGTGTCCCCCAACCGGTGTGGTATGAAATTCTCCAATAAGAGTAGAGATAAGCTGGGAAGTGCGAGGCACTGCAAGGCGGTTCTTATAAAACAAAATTCCTTGCTCAACCGTAAACCCGACATGTGAGTTCACCCCCGATGTAATATCATCCCTGATACTAGTCAAAAGAGTATCCTTTGCCAATTCAGCTTTCAAAGTTTCCCAATACTGCCACTGTGGCACCACCATAGTCGCACATTCCACTGGATTGGCCAAACGAGATAGGGCATCGGCTACTCGGTTGCTTGCTCCGCTACGATATTGAATAGCAAAGTCATACCCCATGATTTTGGTGATCCACTTTTGGTATTCTGTTCCAATAATCCGCTGTTCCAATAGAAACTTCAAGCTTTGCTGATCTGTCCTCACGATGAAATGTCTCCCGAGAAGATAAGGTCGCCACTTCATCACTGCAAACACTATTGCCATTAATTCCTTCTCATAGATAGACTTTAGGCGTGCCCTGGGACCAAGAACCTGGCTATAATAAGCTACTGGTTGCTGTCCTTGAATAAGAACGGCTCCTAACCCAAATCCCGAAGCATCTGTCTCGACAATGAAGGGTTTGGCAAAATCAGGCATTGCTAACACAGGGACTGAAGTCATGGCCTTCTTAAGCTCTTCAAAGGCTGTTGCAGCTTCTGAACTCCACCCAAAATTGTCCTTCTTCAGTTGATCGGTCAGGGGCCATGCAATTTGAGCGTACCCAGCCACAAACTTGCGGTAGTAACCGGTTAAACCCAGAAACCCTCTTAAGACCTTTAAATTAGTGGGCGTCGGCCAAGATATCATGGCCTGAATTTTGCTTGGATCCGCTGATACCCCATCTCCAGAAATGATATGGCCCAAGTAGGCCACTTGTGCTCTGCCAAATTCGCACTTCTTTCGATTGGCGTAGAGGCCCTGGGTGTGCAAAGTTTTCAACACTTGTGCCAAATGTTGCTGATGGGTATCCTCTGTCGGGCTATAGATCAGAATGTCGTCAAAGAATACCAAAACAAATTTTCGGAGATAAGGCCTGAAGAGGTCATTCATTAAAGACTGGAAAGTGGCAGGAGCGTTTGTAAGTCCGAACGGCATGACCAAGAACTCGTAATGCCCATCGTGAGTTCGGAAAGCAGTTTTATGGATATCCGGACTACTAACCCTGATTTGGTGGTAGCCCGATTTTAAGTCCAACTTGGAAAAAATTTTCGCCCCATGTAACTCATCCAGTAGTTCGTCAATTACGGGAATGGGATATTTATCTGCCACGGTGACCTTGTTTAGAGCCCGATAATCCACACAAAAGCGCCAAGATCCGTCCTTCTTCTTAACCAAGAGAACCGGACTTGAGAATGGACTGTTGCTAACTTGGATTATACCAGCATCCATCATCTCTTTAATCAACCGTTCAATCTCGTTCTTCTGGGCATGAGGATAGCGATAGGGTCGAACACTAACTGGTTGGCTGCCTTCTTTGAGCACAATCGAATGTTCATGTCCCCTGATAGGTGGCAATCCCGAGGGCATGGCGAACACACTTTCATAATCTGCCAATACTTGGTGAAGAAATGGTGGCACGTTCGGATTCGAGTCCCCTGATTCCTCCAATTGATTGAGTTCTACTAGAATTCCCGCTCCCTCATGTTTAATGGTTCGCATCATAGCTTTCAAGGAGATCAATGTCTTCCCAAGAGAAGGATCGCCCCGCAGTGTGACGGACTCGTTACCAAGCCTGAACTTCATTACTTGGGTTTTCCAATTGGTATGAGTCATCCCCAAAGTTTCCAGCCACTGAATTCCTAAGATAACATCTGAACTTCCCAATCCAAGCGGCAGGAATTCTGTCACAATATCCACCCCCTGCAGGTGAAGAGTAATTCCTCGGCATAGGCCCTCTCCGCGTACTACGGTCCCGGTCCCCATGGCCACTTCATAGGCTTTAGTGTTTACCATAGGTATCTGCAGTTTCTTGACCAACATTAAAGAAATAAAGTTGTGAGTTGCACCTGGGTCGACCAACACTACGACCTCCTGTTCCCCGATCGTGCCCTTCAGTTTCATAGTTTTTGGAGTAGTTAATCCCACCACCGAGTTGAGTGATACTTCAACCACTTGATTCAGCTCGGCATTTTCCAATTCGGCTTCCGCCGCCAGCAGTTCGTCCTCTTCGCCGGTTTCCGCTTCTTCAACATCATGGGTCAGGAGCACGCTGAGTTCTTTCCTCTTACACGCGTGCCCAGGTGACCATTTTTCGTCACACCTATAGCACACACCTTTTTCCCGCTTTCGCTGCAGCTCCGAGTCCGACAGCCTCCGCACCGCCCCTGAAAATTTCGCGGGCGACTGATTTCCCCCGTAGCCGGATCTGGAAGCTTCAGGATGGAAGTTTTTTTTCTCGTATTGGCCCTCCCATTCGATGGAACCCATTATTATTGGATTTGTGGGCTTTAGTCACCCACAATTTTTCTTCTATTTTCTGGGCCAATTCCATGGCCCGGCCCAAATTACTGGGCTCCAAAATCCTGACCTCCACTTTAATTTCTGGCTTCAACCCATTAATAAAATTTCCAAGAGCTACTTCCTCCGACACATCCTCCAGCGGCGCCGACAGCTCGATGAACTTCCGGCGGTATTCCTGCACGCTGCCCTCTTGAACGAGAGCCAGCCACTGTTCGTGGAGTGACCCTGCTTGCGTCGCCCGGAACTGTTTCAGAAGGAGGATTTTCATCTCTTCCCAGAGGACAATCGATCGTTTCCTATTCTCCCATTGATACCACAACAGTGCATCCCCTTCAAACGCCACAATCGCGGCTTCAACCTTTTCCTCGTTCGTCAATCGATTGAGAGTGAAATATCGCTCCGCTTTCAAAATCCACCCATCTGGATTCGACCCATCAAACAATGGAACCTCCAGCCTTCGGAATCGGAAATCATGTCGATACCCAGCTGAACCGGAGCCGCCTTCTATCCCCTGAGACTCCCCTACGAATAGGCTATCTACTTTATCTGCTTTAGACGGAATCGAACTGCCTCGAGCTTTTTCTTCCTGCAACTTGAGGAAATGTTCGAGCCTCTTGTTCATGCTTTGCAATTCCTCCTTCAGCGTCCCCACTTCTCTCTTAAATTCTCCTTGCGCGGTACTGACCATTTCCTCCACTGAGTCTATTCTTTGAGCGACATTCTTGGCTGCCATCTTCCAGGACTGTATGCTCTGATACCAATTTGATACAAACTGAACCAAGAACAAGAAGAAAACAACACCGATTTGGTCCACCCAAAAGAACAGGAAATTAATAAGGAAATGAATACAAATTTATTGAATGATTCTGAAATAACCAAGCATTCGAGAGGCTTGGAAACTCTCCAAATTGAGCGAGCTCAAACAGAACAATATTTTTTGCATGCCTCCAACAAGTCCTTTCCCACTCTTTATATTCCCCCATATCCCATTGCCGTAACAGAACACTAACAACCCAACAGAATACCAGACTATGGAAATTACATAATAGGCCCCCTTCCTTATCTTTAGACATTCATTGTATTTATGTTCCCAGAATTTCCCGAATTACCCCTGCGCCTAGAATAAGTAAAGCGTACTGGAGGTCTAACACTATGTCTCTATAGTATATAAAATTTTAGATTTTCTGAGGTTGTATGGTTATATAATAGTCTCCGCTTCATAATTATAATATTATCCTTCTCTAACTCTTTGGAATTTATTTGTTTTGGGGTTCATAAAGACTCCGTTCTTCATTATCTTTCTCAACTTATGTCGAACATGACATGTGACAGCATCGGTTGGAGGGATGCCGCAACGAGTCCTATGCTATTATCCTTAAATTAATTGCAATTGCCGCTATTCTCATGACTGGAGTGTGTGGTGTTGCAATTCCTTTAGTCGGCAAAAAGTGTCGATTCCTCCACACTGATTCCAACTTCTTCGTTGCTGCCAATGCCTTTGCTGCTGGGGTCATCCTCACCACTGGCTTTGTCCACATGTTGCCTGATGCCACATTATCATTAACCGACCCTTGTTTACCTGAATTCCCATGGTCAAATTTTCCCATTTCTGGGTTTCATAGCAATGATGGCTGCATTGCTGGCTGATTTTATTGGGACACAGCACTATCAGAGGAAACAGAGACAAAGCGTTTAGGCTGATTCGTTGGAGTCAGTTTCTGAATCGACCATAGTTCCAGTCGAGAGAAGAGCGGGGAATGGAATGGTGTTTGGAGAAGAGGAAGGGGGGACAATGCACATTGTTGGGATGCATGCACATGTGGCACATCATAGACACAGCCACTCCCAAGAGAAAGGGGGTTGTGAAGGGCATACGAGTTCCCATGGTCATTCACACATGTACAGGATTGGTGGTGGAGATGAGGAGGATGGTGTTTGCCACGTTGTTTCACAGGTAAATCCACTTCTCTTTTTTGATGCTCTCTGTTGTATCCCATGTGTAGTTTGGGCAACATTTATGGCATTGTTCATAGGGAGAATAAGATAATACTACTTGATTGTCTTGAGGAAGAATAGTAAGCTAAAATCTTCTTGTAATATTGTCGAGTCCTACCAAACGTGCCCTTACATTTATGTTAATACTGCTTAGTGCATTTCTTTAGTTTCCTTTTCAAGGTTTACTAATGCTGTAAGGTTTACCAATGCTGTAGATTTATCTTCAGTAAGTCCCCTCGGAGGACGTTATGAGCTATTGCATCTCAATCTTTGAATAATCAAAGAAGCCATTCCATTTTTACCTTATATTCAATCTGTCGATCGATAATGATAATGGGGAATTTGGAGATAGCATAAATACTTGTCTGTATAATCTATGGACCCTGGACTATTCATTCTTTCTAAATCAGCTCAATTGAATTACATTGTCTGCAGGTGCTCCGTTTTTCCTTTTTATGTACCAAGTATCCATTTTATTTATTGGATTAGTTTGTAGTTGTTTTCATTTGTCTTTTCAGATATCCATTTTATTCTACTTTTCCTTTATACGGCCTATTTGAGCCCCATTTTAGTGTAAAATGCATTTTGGAATAGTAGATTGATGGAGAATGTATGATTCAAAATGAAGGAAAATTTTTGGTTACGTGTAATATTATTTTATTGAAAAATGTGTGGTTGAAAAGAAGAAAGAGAAAAATGTATTTTGAAAAAAATGGGGATAAACAAGGTGATAATGTTGAAGTGTGCTTCTTCATTTCACATGTTTGCATAATTTGTTCTTCGAGTGATAAGCATGTCTGCATGTGCTTAAGCATATGTCCAACCTGCTTTTAAGTTACTTATTTTGCCAAACCTGATTTTTGAAGTTAATTTTTAGCAAGCTGTAACTTACTTTTTAGAGCAGTAACTGGTAAACACTCCTGCAAACTATAGCTACTCAAAGTGCATAACTCTTTTCTTTACAGGTTTTGGAACTGAGGATAGTATCACACTCCGTTATCATTGGACTTTCGCTTGGAGTTTCACATAGTCCATGCACAATTAGACCTTTGATTGGGACGTTATCATTCCATCAGTTCTTTGAAGGTTTTGCTTTAGGAGGATGCATTTCACAGGCCCATGCTCAAAACGACCCTAATGGCATGATTTTTTGCCATAACAACACCATTGGGAATCGCTATTGGGATTGCCATTTCTTCAAGTTACAACCCTAGAGCCCTAGAGCTTTGGTCATTGAAGGTATTTTCGATTCAATATCTGCTGGAATTTTGGTGTAAATGGTGCTCATGTATCTGATTGCAGCTGATCTCGAGTAAGAAAATGAGCTGCAACATGAAGCTCCAGGTCATGCCTTATTTGCTCTCTTCTGAGGCACGGGATTGATGTCTTCTCTGGACATTTGGGCTTGATTCAACTTTTGATGCATAAATGTTTCCTTTCTTTTGCTCCGCTTTTCATCGCCCTTTGGCGAGTAGATGCTAGAGACAATCTCTGTCTATTTGGCTTTTCCCCTCTGCCTTCCCCTTTTTGTGTTGTTTCCTCACTTTCCTGTAGTTGCTGGAAAACAATGTTGTATTTCAGTTCTGCTGTGTTAACGTAACTTCTTTAAAGAAAAGGCTTCGAAAAAAGAAAATAAAAAAGTACTCTATATACCCTTTCTCGTGTTTGCTCGTTCTTCAACTTCAAGTGCATGATATATGTTCAGCTTCTATAAATGACTTCGCAATACAATCCTGATGAAGAAACAACAGTTCCACCAGGTAAGAACACATTACCACATGTCAACTGTCAGGTCTCGTGCTAGTCATTGCTTACATGAGACTGCCTATTGCTTGAGCATATAATGTCTTCCATGTCTTTATTATGAGGACACGTTGATTTATTAAGCTTGTTCCTTTTGATATAGGTGCACTCAACTCTTTGCTATTTTTCATATACCTTTATCTAGATGATTGTTTGAACACGTATAATGACCTTTTCAATTTGCAGACTTCGTTCCTCAACCTGAAATCCTTCAGGTTAAGACATATTTTCATTTAGTTCTTCATTATGGAAAGCAGTTTTTTACGTCCAACTGGTGAAGTTCAAGTCTCATTCTTGCTACTAAGGCCATGAGTATCCTCATAGACGTGAATTTTACTAATGGAATTGGAGAATCTGTTTCAACAAAGTCTGCTCCGGGCTATTTAGCCTTATTTAGACTACAATCTGTCTTTATTTTTTGTTTAATATCCATTTACATCCAATAGGTTTTATCCGATGAGACAAATTGACTAGCATCCAAATATTGTTAATTTTTATTGGAGTCTAACTCATCATTCACGACTATTAACAAGTTTTCAGAATCTGAGGGTTGCATGGCTTCAATGTACATGAAATCTCGACTTTCTATCAAACCCTTTCGATAGTCAACCGTGCTTTATATTAAATGTTTCCAAAGCCTCCGAATTATGCTTTAACAAATAAATGTATCCAAACCTTGAAAAATCATCAATAAGCATAATACAGTATTTCATTCCTCTCTACGCGTTTCAATTCTCATAGGTCCACATAAATTGGAATGAATTACATCAAGTAAATGTGATGTCAGCTTAACTTCGATGACTGTGTACCAAGTTCTTTCATGTGCCAGTAACATTGAGCAAAATCATGATTTTTAAAATTTAATTATGATTAATCGAATTATTTAGAGTATTTTTTTCTTTCCAAAAATAGGTTTTAATTATATACAAATTATATTTTTTAAAATTTTAAAACTATATTGTCAAATGATATATATTTAGTAAGTAATTTGGATTTGTAGGTTAATTATTACCTTGAATAGATTTCAAAACACATAATATGGAAATAGAAAATCAAATTATTAGGTCACAATTCTCGCACGAAGTCACAAATTTTCAATAGACATGTTTTAGATCATATTCAAAAATATATGAAGCCACAAAATACTATCATATATTTATGAATGAATGCTATAACAATCTTATAAGTCACAATCACACAACGTAGTACATTTGTAGTCACACAATGTATTATAGATATTTTATATCATAATCACACATCCTCATAAGCAAAGTCACACAACGTAATGATAATATTCACTCGAAATGACAAATTTTCAAGACCCGTGTTTTAGGTCACATTTTTAAATTGTAGATGCATACGTGAAACTATATATTAACCCAATTTTGTGACTAACAGTCACAATTACATAACTTAGAAGGCACAGTCAAACAATGTATGGTATTATAGGTTCATTAGGAATGTTTTCATTACCTTGTATTGTCCTGGGCAATGACTTTAGAAGTTGAGGAACCTCTACCCAAAATTCTCGAATAACCACATTATATGGCTATCCGCTCCCACTACTTTCACTATTCCTAAACCAGAATTCTAGAAGAAAAGAAGCGTCGTAGATTTATTGCACTAATAATAATTCGAGAACTTTTAAATCTTGATATTGTACCGAACCCAATCCTAAGACCATACTACTCTCCGTTGTACTACGCTCTCCAAATATGTTTGTTCCTCCTTCCATCCTTATCTTGCGAATCTTTGTAAAATAACTTCTAAGAGAAGAAAATCCAACCTATATTCAATGCAAGATTCACCAACTCCCCAGTTGATTATTCTATCAAGAACACCCATATAATCAATTAATCAAAATTGTACCATCAATAGGAATCCTGAAATTCTTTTAAACAAACTCAAACATGCCAACCACTTAATATAAGATTTTTCTTAGCAGTTGTAGATGACTCTACCCCTCTTCAATTCTAATATCATTTTTATACAAGGGTATTAAGGCGAGTTTCCTTTTCAACATAAAAAATAAAATAAAAGAGAGACGTGAGTTCTTCACTTATTGTAATCTTACATTTTGTTATAGCATATCACTTGAGATCGTGTGTTCTTAATTTCAATTTTCGTTTTTTAATATTACTCTCGTATGTACAAAGTTAGATATTTCATTCTCACAGTAACACTACGATATTTTTCAGTACGAATGAAGCGAAATCTTCGACGTGGTTATCATTTGTTCAAACATTAATCCTAGTTGATAATGAATAAAATCTAAAGATATGATTCATATCTTCTAATATATGTGAAGCTTAATTCCATTTCTTATTTCTCTTGGTGTGAGGCGAGAAGATAAGATAAGCCAAATGTGAAAGAGAAGTTGCCAACAAAAACTCCCTCATTTTCTAGGCTGAATTTTCACGCCCAACAAAATTTTCCAAATCCATTCGATTTGATCCACTGAATCTCAATCCTTTCTAATTCATTCCCTTCCATTCATTTTAAAATTTCTACACAAAACCCACAAATATTTTCTCATTTACAAGAACTTTTGCACTTAAAGATAGATTTACCAAAAATCATTGGCTTGCAGAGCCTCCTTGAATGCGACAAGATTTTAAAAGGATAGTAAATTCGGCAGTCCTTTTCCTCAAATTTGTGTACATTCAGAATCAGCCTTGAGAGCCTTAAAAGTTTAGTCAGCACCCACCACCACCTATCTTGGAATTGATTATTTACATTTCCAAAAAAATCAAATTTTAACGTAAGTTGTCCTCAAACGTTTAAAAGATACAAAATAGTTTCCAACATTTTATTCTAGTTACACGAACTGTCAGATTACGAAGGAAGTGTTTTAATGTCGTAAAAACACAATCCACTCGAGTCCTTAATGTTTAGAACACTAACCTAATTTATAGTCGAAATATGCGAGGGTCGATTTGGATTATTTTCATTGTTGAAGTTTGATCGTGCAACCATAATAAATTGATTTATGAGTTACATATGTGCGGATCACGTAAGAATTAAAAGAAAAATTAGATGATCTTCATCTTTGCAATTAGTAATGAAAATTTGGAAACAACATTTCTACGGGAATAATAAGTTTTAGGAGATATCCGATTCTCATTTTTTTCAAAATACATTTTTTTCTTTTTCTTCTTTTCAATCATACATTTTTTTATTAAAATAATATTACACGTAAATAAAAAACTTTTAATTTTTTTTTAACCACACATTTGCATTCAGTTTACCGTTCAGAAATGCATTTTTTTAATGAAGCTCAAAGACTCCTCATATGTAGTCACGTGTATATATAATAAAGATTGCATCTTCAACAAACCACTTGCCACCACCCACTTTTGAGATCATGGAAAGATAAAAAACCAAAATATATACAAAAGATAGCCAACCTCAGTTCAACAGTGCACTAGACAAAAGCTCTATATTTTCGCTCCGTTTCTTCATCCCTTTGTGGGGTGTCATTCAAATACAAATCCACCACCATCTCATATTTGCTCATAAATTCAAGAAATGGAGCGTGCACGAAAATTGGCCAACCGGGCAATTCTGAAACGATTGGTTTCAGAATTATCAGAATCCCCTGCATTGTACAGGTCCTCCAGGTACGTTTCCTCGTTATCCCCGAGTGCAGTACAAGGTAACAATAATTTTAGGACCCATAATGTTTCTTCGAGAAGTATGGCACAGTATGTTGGGACTCGATCCATTTCTGTCGAGGCCCTGAAACCCAACGACACATTTCCTCGCCGGCATAACTCGGCCACTCCGGAAGAGCAAACCAAAATGGCCGAGTTTGTCGGGTTCAATAGCCTTGATGCGCTCATTGATGCCACAGTGCCCAAATCTATTCGTGTTGATAAAATGAAAATGCCTATATTTGATGAGGGATTGACTGAGGCACAAATGATTGAGCACATGAAGAATTTGGCGTCTAAGAATAAGGTAGCAAAGTCATATATTGGGATGGGTTATTATAATACTCTGGTGCCTCCTGTTATATTGAGGAATATTATGGAGAATCCGGGGTGGTACACGCAGTATACCCCGTACCAGGCTGAAATTTCACAGGGACGTCTTGAATCTCTGCTGAATTTTCAGACAATGATTACAGATCTTACTGGATTGCCCATGTCGAACGCTTCTTTGCTCGACGAAGGGACAGCTGCAGCAGAGGCAATGGCCATGTGTAACAATATTCAGAAGGGGAAAAAGAAAACGTTTGTTATAGCTAGTAACTGTCACCCCCAAACTATTGATATTTGTAAGACTAGAGCTGATGGGTTTGGGCTTAAGGTTGCCGTTTCTGATGTAAACGAGATTGATTATAAATCAGGGGATGTTTGTGGCGTTCTAGTGCAATATCCCGGAACTGAGGGTGAGATTTTGGATTATGGAGAGTTTATTAAGATTGCACATGCCAATGGAGTTAAGGTTGTCATGGCATCTGATTTGTTGGCTTTGATTATGTTGAAAACCCCGGGTGAGTTGGGAGCAGATATCGTGGTTGGTTCAGCTCAGAGGTTTGGTGTCCCGATGGGTTATGGAGGTCCTCATGCTGCTTTCTTGGCTACATCCCAAGAGTACAAGAGGATGATGCCAGGAAGAATTATTGGTGTCAGCGTTGATGCTACAGGAAAGAGTGCTCTTCGTATGGCAATGCAGACACGGGAGCAACATATTCGTCGGGACAAAGCTACGAGCAACATTTGCACAGCTCAGGTAGCTTTAATTTTCTCTATTGACTTAAAATGATTCTTTGTCAAATTTAAGATTGTTTTCCAACTGTACTTGAATTGCTTCTTATGCAATACTAGATGGTTTGAAATCAGTTTCCACAGCTAATAATCCACTAAGTCACTTCGAGCTTGATTAATCTGATTATGATACTAGATCTGCTCATATTCAGTGAAAGTTCTATATTTTATATCAGGTCTTTTTAAATGTCATCTTTTGTTTTTGTAGGCATTGCTGGCAAACATGGCTGCTATGTATGCCGTTTATCATGGACCAGAAGGCCTTAAAACCATTGCCCAAAGGGTTCATGGTCTGGCTGGAACATTTGCCGCTGGACTGAAAAAACTGGGTACTGTAGAAGTCCAGGGTCTTCCTTTCTTTGATACTGTAAAGGTCAAGTGTGCTGACTCAAAAGTCATTGCCGATGCTGGATATAAGAATGAAATAAATTTGCGGATTGTGGACAAGAATACTGTAAGTGTAAATCTATGTTACCTTGATTTGTAAATTTACTGCTTTGACCGGGAAATAACAAAATTTTGCCATTCAGATAACTGTTTCTTTTGATGAAACAACCACTTTAGGAGATGTGGACAAGCTCTTTGAAGTCTTTGCAAGTGGGAAGCCTGTAAGAAACAATTTTGTATTACGCACCTGAGTAATATTTCAAGTGTTTATATGTTATTAACTGTTTATGTTCATTAGGTGACATTCACTGCCGCATCTCTTGCGTCAGAGGTTCAAAATGTTATTCCCCCTGGGCTTGCGAGGGAGAGCCCCTATCTGACTCACTCAATATTTAACTCGTATGGACATGAATGGAAGTTGATCATCTTATACAAAGTTTCCACAAGTCTATCTAACTTGTAGTTTGATTCTGCAGATACCACACTGAGCACGAGCTTCTTAGATACATTTCTAAGCTTCAATCGAAGGATCTCTCTCTGTGCCACAGCATGATTCCGTTGGGATCTTGTACTATGAAGTTGAACGCAACCACTGAGATGATGCCAGTGACATGGCCTGCCTTTGCAGACCTCCATCCTTTTGCTCCTAACGAACAGGCTGCGGGTTACCAGGTTATCATAAATCACTTGAAATATAATCTCATAAATCATATTTCTGTGATCATAGAATTTCAAAGTTTATGTTTATGGTTAATAATGAACTGTGATATTCTTCTTTCAGGAAATGTTCAAGAACTTGGGTGAAATGTTGTGTACACTTACTGGTTTTGATTCATTCTCTCTGCAACCCAATGCTGGTGCTGCTGGCGAGTATGCAGGATTGATGGTCATTCGTGCATATCATTTGGTATTGTAGTACAATCATAAACGTTAGAATTTCTCAAAGTTAGTGTCATAGTACTAGATCATATATGTTACTCTTCAAGGATACTTATATTGAGCTAGAAGAGAATGTTCCATCACAAGATATCCAAGGATTTTAAAATGAGTAAAAGGCTTATAAATCTTTTTATATTCACTCGACACTCCATGACGCCATTTATGTAACCCCTGTTTCAAAAACTGAATATTTTGCTCAAGCGCGTTGTCTTAGGGGTGATTGGGGTAGTTTGTAATTTTTAAAATTTTTCTGTTCTTTTTGCTGATTATATTCAACTCTTAATGTAGTCGAGAGGAGACCACCACCGTGATGTATGTATCATACCAGTCTCAGCACATGGAACAAATCCTGCAAGTGCTGCCATGTGTGGAATGAAAATTGTTGCTGTTGGAACAGATGCCAAGGGAAACATTAACATTGAAGAGTTACGGAAGGCTGCTGAAGCAAATAAGGAAAATCTAGCTGCTCTTATGGTATATTTAAATATAATTAAGATTTCCTAAAAATACTTATAGTTGCAACTTTCATGCGTTTCTCAAACACTTGCTCAAATCAGGTTACATATCCTTCAACTCATGGAGTTTATGAGGAAGGCATCGATGAGATATGTAAGATAATTCATGACAACAGTGGTCAAGTGTACATGGATGGAGCAAACATGAACGCTCAGGTAGATAACTGACTTACATTCTTCTACTTTAATTTGTTCCATTATAGTTGTCAAACGGTTCTCTTACGTCATAATTATGTCTAGAAACTATTTTCCACATATTCTTGAACTTTTCTTTTGTGCATCACACGTGAGCAAAATTACCATTGCTATTTTTCCTTATTCAGAGAAATTAAGAATGGAAATGGGACAAACATGTTCTTGTTATCTACCTTTATTGGCTTTTGTTGGCCATGTTGCTCAGAATAATTTGTTTATTTTATTGATTAATTTTGACTTGTTCGCTTTCTTCGTGCTGATTTGCCCCATTTCTTCACTTCGTTCTTTTTCCCCAACTTTCATTTTGAATACCTTTTCTTTACTTGTCGATTTAAATGCGATTGATTTTTCCTTTTTTTCTCTAGTTCTCCATTTTTTGGTTGATCTTTTGCTTTTCCTTCAATTCTGCACTCTGAAACTGAATCTAATTACTCCGTGTTACTAAATCTTTTGTGCATACAGGTTGGTTTGACGAGCCCAGGCTTTATTGGTGCTGATGTTTGCCATCTCAATCTCCACAAAACATTCTGCATTCCTCATGGCGGAGGTGGACCCGGCATGGGGCCTATTGGTGTAAAGAAACATCTGGCACCATTTCTTCCATCACATCCTGTGGTATGTATGAAGGAAATTTCAGTCATTTCTTTTCGTGGATGTAGATATTCTGTAATAGGTTCAAAGTGTTTATTTATTTTTTACGTCCATATTGTGACTTTTTTGAGTTGTTGCAGGTATCCACAGGAGGCATACCAGCCCCTGACAAGTCTCAGCCCCTCGGTACTATTTCTGCTGCGCCATGGGGCTCTGCACTCATTTTGCCAATATCATACACCTACATTGCCATGATGGGGTCAAAAGGATTAACAGAAGCATCAAAGATAGCTATATTGAATGCAAACTACATGGCAAAGCGTTTGGAGGTCTCTTTTTCCTAGCCCTTTTACTACGTTCAATGTATGGTCATCTATTTAACCATAAAAATGACCAGAGTAGACGGGTCCTATGCACAGTCATTGCCTTTAATCATTGTCCAAGAAAAATGTGTGTTTCCCTTTTCTCAGTTCATGTTTCCTAAAAGCGATCAAACCTGTCGTCCTTTAGCTTCATATATGATATGACCTTGGTACCTGATTTCTTTTTTAATTGAAACTCGAGCATGAATACTCATTCTTCAGAGGATATATGGTAATGTATTGGCAATGATTCTTTCCCCTATTAATATTTTATGCTTTGGATTGACAGAAGCACTACCCTGTTCTTTTCCGTGGTGTTAATGGTACGGTTGCTCACGAGTTCATTGTCGACTTGAGGGGATTTAAGGTAATTCTGGTTGAACGTACATGAACACGCAGCTTCCTTCCAATTTCCATTATCTCTTTTTCTTACTGAAAGTGACAATTACTGTAGAATACTGCTGGAATTGAGCCCGAAGATGTTGCTAAGCGTCTCATGGACTATGGATTCCATGGACCGACAATGTCATGGCCAGTTCCGGGCACACTTATGATTGAACCAACTGAAAGTGAAAGCAAGGTAAAACAAATGAAAATTGTAGTCCTGTATATGGGAAACGCACAAACTCTGAGTATGATTCTCCATCACGTGCATGTTTGGTAGACATGACTGGACTATATAATGCCAGATTTCACCTGATTTTTCTTCCTTAATACTGTGAAATAAATGCTGTCTCATTATGTTTGCAGGCCGAGTTAGACAGGTTCTGTGATGCTCTCATTTCAATTAGAGAAGAAATTGCACAAATTGAGAAAGGAAATGCTGATGTCCATAACAATGTTCTCAAGGTAAGAAGATACAGTTCTTCAGATGGACCTTTGCTTCTATTTGATGATAGCCCGGTTTACAATCATTTATATGTTCCATTTCTGTATATTATTTGTCGATCGCTTCTGTTATCCTTTTCTCCTGTCATATTTTGGAGAAACTAAATGAGGTAACGAATCCAGGGGGCACCACATCCACCATCAATGCTCATGGCCGATGCATGGACTAAGCCGTATTCTCGGGAATATGCTGCCTTCCCTGCTCCCTGGCTCAGGAATGCCAAGTTCTGGCCAACTACAGGTGTGTTTAATAAACTTTATGTTATATGCCAATGGTATTTCTTTCAATAACAAATTATTCATTGATAACTCGTGAATTAGTTGTACATGTTCAATCTTTTTCACAATGAAACTTGCTCGCCGTTATAAAATATTTTGAGTAAGAGTAGTTGGTATTGCTTAAATATGAATTATGAATTCTAATTAGACGGTTCTTCTAATTAAGTTCTGGCTAGTATCGAAATTTTGGATACATGGAATCAGGTTCTAAATCTGTTCTCCATTAGATGTAGACACATTATTATGAACTATGCCTATCTTATAATTCTAAACTTACTTTTTTGAAAATCTTTACTTCAAAATTGTACTTTTTTTACTTTTAGGCTCAGCCAAACACGTTCTAAGTGTTCTCCCTTTCTCTCTTTGAATCGATAAGAATTGCCATTTTTTTGTTGTCTTATCAGGACGTGTTGACAATGTGTACGGTGACCGGAACCTCATCTGCACCCTCCTTTCGGTATCCCAGATGGCTGAAGAAGCGGCTGCAGCCACTGCTTAAGATTCAGCACCTAGCCAATATGCAAGGTTGCTTCGTACTCGATCATCATTTCTTTGCATCTAGCCATTTACCTGCATTAGCATTCAAATAATGTCCTTCGCTTTCACATGTTTCAGCCTGAGGAAGCTCAGAACGTGAAGAAGAGGCTTGTAGCCCGAGTCCCGGGAATAGGAGACAAAGTACTATTGGACGATATATCTCGTCGTCTACTTGTACATAAAAGATCTATGTTCATGTACTCATTTATATCAGCAGACTTTCATCTTCTTACCAAGTTGATGATATGTGGTTGTTAGCTATTGTTGTCACATCATGTAAAACACTACTATTTTCTAACGATAATAAACATGGCTTTCAATTTTCAATTTCTAAAAATTTTCTCCAAAATTAACACCAGCAAGTGAAGTTGTTCATTGATTTTAAATTAAAATAAATCAATTTAATCATCCAAAGGTATATTACAGATACATCGTTGATTGTGTGTTTCCTTCGCTATGTAAATTTAATGGATCGTGAATTCCCATATTTAATTTAGTATATTACATTATTGTACCAACATTAGTGTTAGATAACATTAAGAAATGGTCCATTAGTGACTAAGCTCCTTTTGACAACCATTAAAATACCTTTTTAGACGGGTGGACATGTTTCCATTTGATTATGATTTCAAGATAACCAAATCAAACTATGAACCAATAAATTTTTTGATAATGAAACCAAATGATTTTTTTTTTTAAAGATAGGGAACAAAATCGGAACCAAACCATTCAGTTCAGGTTTGGTTTGGTTTGGTTCTAGTTTCATTACCGATTGAGGAAAAAGAAGAAAAACAACATTTGAGAAAGAAGAACCAAAAGTTAAGGTTTCAATTTCAGTAATCCATGTGACGATAGATAGGAGGTGGTAGTTGTTGGTCTCTATGTGAGAGTTGGTGTATAAATTGAATTTCCAAAATGAATTAGGATCTCCAATCTCTTTTTGTCCGATCTTCAATTGAATTTTGAATTTTTTCGTTTGAGTTATGATTCATTGATTTGTAAAACTCTCTCTCTTTCTCTCTCCACACACACACACTAGTTGCATGCTTGTGCAATGCACGTGCTGTGTTTTTTCTTAAGGTATTGTTAGTGTATATGATGCAGGACGAACTGAGAATTTAGGATGAATTAGACTTAAGAAGCTAAAGAACAGAAGAAGAAGTTAGAAGAAGGGGAGGAGAGGAAGCTGTGAAAAAGAGGGGGGAGGAAGATGGGAGAAAACGATTGCAAGCCAATATTTAATTCATCATATTTATCAACTGTTCCAATAACAATGAAAAAATCAATAAATAGTGAAAACCTAATGGGCTTGGGTCGACCCGCTAGTACAAGCTCAATAACAAGAAATGTGAATAATAAAGTCCATAACAATAAAAAGTTCAATAATAAAAAAATAAATCTCAACTGATAAACCCTAATAACAAGAAAATTAAGTATCGACGATGTCCGCATAAACTCTCTCGGGGTAGGAGAAAATTCGACATCGTCGAGCGGATAAACTTCGACCACGGGGGACGTTCTTTCGTAAGAACTAGATATCGAAACTCAACAAATGATAGCAAAACCAGTTGCAAGTTGTCCCCAAGAATATAATCCACATAAGATGGAACTACCCAATGAACAAGGAAGCATCAAATCTCTCTATCATTGGTCAACACAATTTGTTTATCTAAAATAACATCAATTATTTTCTTGTGTGCTGTGACACATGGTATTGAAGTAGAAATATTAAAATGGACAGGTTGGGGGTCCATATAGTTAAATAAAAAAGAATCATCAAATGAATTGAAATGGTGTTTGTAAGTAATGAAGTCCTCAATATTGAAAGTCGAATGGTAGCCAAAATGTGAGAAGAGATCAATGACATGTGCATTTAGATCAACATGCTTTAAAATTTTAAAAGAATTAGCACTACGAGCTTGCAATATAACAAAATTCTCAATATTAAATCCAAAATGCTACAAATCATCTTGAAGTTTATATGGTGTATTACTTGCTTCAAATCCTTTATTGATCTGAAGGTGCAAATCATGAAGATGTTATGCAACTGCTCCATCTGACATAAATACTCTAGCATGTGGGGACATGAGAATAAGGTCTAAAGGTTTCACATACTTGTAATTAAGAATAACTTCAAAAGGTCTTGTGCTTGTAGATCGATTTACAAAATTTTTATATGTACTTTGAACTGTTGAGACGATCAAATTCCAATTCCTAATATTTTCCTTGAGAATGGCATGATTACGCAAATCGATAGCACATCTAGGTTGGATAAGGGTACGACATACAACAATTGACTGAGAGGTCTCGGAGACAAGGTGTACAATACCTTAATTCATAGGAAAAGTCTGAACACTACCTAAGGATGTGTTCTCACTATCGTCCAATTCATCAAATTCCTCAAGTTTAGGTTCATAGACTTGATCTTCTAACTGATCATCTAGTATATTATTTTGTTCTTCGATGACTAAGGCTCGGCTAAGATATTTGGAAGAGGTGTGGCCAGAGTCCTTACAGTTGATGCACTGCTAGTGAGACGAAGTCCTTGGAATTTCATAAATTGTACCCTTATTTTTTAACACGGAATGAGCATTTGAAGGGGAAGGTTTCCTAATAGACTTATGAGGAAGTGATGTTGAGGATATTGGTATATAGTTGTCACCACGCGTTTTATATGGAGTACCAAGAATCAATTTAAAATCTCGGGCTAAAAAGTAAGCTTGGTCAAGAGTAGTGACACCCTTAAGGAAAAACTCACGCCTAATATCATCTCTTAAACATTGACTAAACCTACTCAAAGTCAAGGCCTCATCCTCAATGACATGACATTTCATTCGAAATTCCTCAAATTCAGCAATATATTCAGTCACTAACCAATTCCCTTATTTAAGGGCAGTCCACTGAGTAAAAACCTCAAAATCTAAGCACCCATCAAAAGTAGGAGCATCTACTTTATTATTTTTAAAGAAACTCTCCTTATGACGTGGAAGAGAATGAGTATTGTGATAGTGATAACCTCGTTCTTGCTTATGAGTCCAATCCCCATTTCTACGATTGCTTAAAAGTGGACAACCTAGCAACTAAATCTCTATTCTCTTTACGAGTAGTGACCATCTCGGTTTGGACAACGGCGACTTGAGTGACAGGTTGTGCTAATTGACGAGTGATGACATCAAGTTAAGATAGGTCAATGGTCAGGGTACGGGAATTAGATGTGACAAGACGACCACGACACAATTTTATGCACTATATTAGCAACTGAATGACGTGCACTGAAGTGATCAATGAACAATAAGTGCAAGCAACGAAAAATAATAACTTGAGCATTTTTTTTTTCAATTTAAATTATGGGATTAAATAAATCCAAATATGGCAAGATAATATTGTTGATACGTGTAAAATAATAAAACAGAGGTCAAATACTAGTCAAAAATCCGATCACACAAAATAAGTGGGTAAAATGGGAATGTAACAAGTCAAGAGGTTCGATGACGTAACTTTAGATAAAGTTATGAAATTTAGCAACTCAATGAATTCGATCACGTGAACCTTAGGTAAAATTAGAGGCACAAAACACTAATCGATGCAATTTTTAAAATAACCAGTAGTATTAATCAATGATAAATAAAATAGAAACTCAACTTGTTCGTTCATCGAAATAGTCAAGCACTGAGTAGATAAACACCAAGTAATTGAGCACCAAGGACAAAGGACAGTAGCTCCCAATTTTGTTTGTCGAAAGAACTGAACCGAACAATGGGTCAAAGAGGTATCTACAAAAATGTTAGAAAATACATTTTTTCACACTTTTTTCTCTTTTTTTTTTCAACTAAAATAAATTACACGGTATAAAAATCGAGGCCCAAAGTACGAAAAATAAGATGTAACAATGGAGGCCCAAAAGACTACTAAACAGCTCTTTTTTTAAAACTAAAATAACTAGACCTTAGAAGTAAAAATATGACCGAAGCGGAGCCCAAAACTAAGTAAGTACAGGACCCAAAACCAAGCCCAATACTATAGACTTGACCCAAACTAAGATAAATACAAATCGACCCCAGGCAAGACTCACTGGAGACGAATTGCGGCGGCGTCTGAGTGGTCGAGGCTGTGGAGAGTTCTGGGCATTGTCGGCGTGTGGTGGCGGCGGCGGGTGGTTCAGCTGGTGATGGCTCGGTTCATCTTCTTATTCCTTCTTGGTATTGGCGGTTTCACAATTGGTACAGTCGCTATAGTGCTGTTCATTTTGGCGGTGGAAGTTCCGGATTTTGAGGGAATGTTGGGCCAAATTTTGGTTGGTTTCGAGCAAGCAGTGACGGGTTCGCCGATTATGGGTTTCAATTGACTGTATGTTGGTTGGAGAGAAAGGGAATTGTTGTTTTTTTTTGTGAAGTGAATGGTTGTGTTGTTGGGTATACGATTGTGTGTTTAGTTGAGGAGTTGATGTCAGTGGGGGAATTGTTTAGGGCTGTGTGTAATAAATGAATAAACGAGGATGGAGGTTTGTTGGTGGACGGTGGAATTTTGGTAGTGGTGTACGTGTTGTGGTGGTGGTAATTGTACAGCAGGGGTGTCTACTATGATTCGGAGAAGTTGAAGGCGGTTGGCTATGTCTAGTAATTTGGAGAAGATGACAGAATTGTTAAAACACCGGTAGCCAAATTTACACAGCATTTTGATCAAAGAAACCAGGTCTGGCTCTTATACCAAATTTGACGCAGGACGAACTGAGAATTTAGGGTGAATTAGACTTAAGAAGCTAAAGAACAAGAGAAGAAGCCGTGAAGAAGAGGGAGGAGGAAGAGGGAGAAAACAGCTGCAAGTCAATCTTTAATTCATCATATTCATCAACCGTTACAATAACAATGAAAAAATCAATAAATAGCGAAAATCTAATGAACTTGGGTCGACTTGCTAGTACAAACCCAATAACAAGAAACATGAATAATAAAGTCCATAACAATAAAAAGTTCAATAATAATAAAATAAATCTCGACTGATAAAACCCAATAACAAGAAAATTAAGTCTCGACGATGTCCGCATCAGTATCATAATAAGGAAAATGCATAGGCCTACTTTTCAAATGGAACAAAAGATATTCATAATAAAACATTGTTTACCTTACATCATAAATTCTAAACAAGAATCGATACTTTAGTCATGAGAAGTGGAAAAGACTTCCATAGATTAAAGTATCTTAGATTGATCATATAGCTTGTGTTTCTTACAAGTAAAATGAGAAAGAAACGAAGGGAAGAACAAAAGCATATAGAACAAACTCCATGCATTTTACTGCACTTCTTTATGTTAATGACTATGTTTCTGTAAATGTATACAACGTTGCTCCTTGTGCAACTTATATAGGGATCAACATTGCTCCTTCCTCAGCTTACTTTTTTACCGAGAAAGAATTGTTTCTGGTTGTTAAGAAGTGTTTGGTAGTGGACTTCTTGTTTCTGCGATTCATCAACAATGCATGCGTTAAACAAATTATCGCACAAACTTGAAGTATCCACAAGTTGCATGCTAGATTGCATGTGCTGATAGTGGTCTTGTTGCCACTTTTGATATTGTTCAAATAATTCTTTTTGGTTTTGAAGAATTGCTTGGTAGTGGGCTTCTTATCTTCTTGATTCTTCAACAATGCGTGTTTTCAAATTGTCGCACAAACCAGATACATCTGATACTATATGCTGCTTATATATATATATATATATATTCAACATATGTTCCATTTATTCTCTAATTACATAGTTGGAGCCAACAGAAGTAGAACTTGTGTCATCTCCAATTGAACTATATGTCCTTGAAGTACCAGAACCAGTCGACATGTTATTAGCGTTATCTGGGATTTTTTGTGTTACATTGTTGAATTCTCCGTTTACAATGTCATATAGTATATTATATTGGTTATCATGTAGCAATGAAAGAGTTGTGTACCACAGTGTTTGCAATTCTTTCTCCGTAGGCTCTAACACTGCAAGTATTTGTATATGTAATTATAAAAAGGTATTTAAATGATTTATTCTGAATTTTTTTTCAAAAAGGACAAAAAAATATAACTAAATGCATAATTTAATGTAATAAAGAAACATAATTAAATTATTAAATTATCTCTTAGGTAACCAAAAATGGCCTAATTGTTTTTTCTGTTAATATTTTATTTGGCTTCCATCTGTGCATTCTTGGACTCTGTGACGTTTTATATCTACAACGTTCAAAATTTTGTCTAATTTGTGAAAATGCTTTGTATAGTCAATACTGAAACATAATTGAAAATAAATATTAGATATATAAGATTTATACGAGTAAACTAAACTATATATAAATTGGTGAAAGATAAAAGAACAGAAGAAAAGTACCTAGAATGCAGGTAGATATCCATGTAGTGAATATTTACATTCGTTTTGCTTATTTTGTTGCATTCTCTGTACTCGTTCAATCTGCAATTCTTACAGCGAGTTTAACAAAACAAAATATGTTTTACAACCCCATGGATACTCAAGGAAGTCGTGAAGGTGCTCAAAAATACCCAGAGTTCTCTAATCAATGTATTTTCTAGTAGGTTTTAAAACACATTCTACCAACATTACCAGTCCGAGTTTAAATTTATCTTCTTAATCTTCACATAGGTGGAATGCTTCAAAAACATTCTCATACTAATTCTTTTCGTACCATTAAAATATTGATTTCTAAATCGATCATTGTTGAAATCAAGATTGATAGATATCTCATAGCAACGTAATCCGGTGATGAGACAAAATTCTTGCATACCATAGCAAGCCAAATGGTTATCTAACTTCACTCAAACTTCATTTTTTTTTTTGCCACAATTGACAAGTCTCATTATAAATTCATGAACTAATTTGCTATTGAATTGTTGTTCTTTTTCTGCTTTATAAATAACTCTATATATAAATCTATGAAAATCGCTACACAGTAAAGATGTTTGTTGATCTACGTTGATAAGTTCTACAAATGATATTTACTGAGTTGGCAAATGAAGTGTAAATGCTTTTGTAATTGTGATAAAAATATTTGTAGTTATAAATATCCATTTAATTTAAAATTTGTTAAATATCCAAAATAATTTTACATTAATTATAAAACACAACCTTTTTCCATTCAATTTTACCTTTAAATTTTAAATGTATAAAAAAATGGTTCATCCTATAAGATATCTTTAATGAAGTAGATGAGTATTTTTAATGAAGTAGAATTGATGAGTAAATAATGTACAGGTGGTAGGTCAAATGAAACACGGATTTAAGAAGACTGTTTTTATTGATAATAAAACAAGTTTTACATGGGCAGCCAGTGTACCTGTACAAGTAGTGTTCTATGTCGTAGTAGACTATGTACATTTGTAATGACAAAAAAGATATCAAAATACTTAAAACAACCATTTGAATTAGAAGTATGACTTCATGAAACAGTTGAGTCTTAATTAAAGACTTACATCATTATGTTGTAGATTTGTGGATTAGGTTGCTTTTCTTTGGAGTTGTAGAAGCGACATATGGTACACTGCCTTTTGTCAACAACCAAACTTGCATTTTTTCACTTTGGTTTTTCCTCGGGAGTCAAAACATTGATTTATTCATCCTCTATGGTAGTTTTCATTTTCTTGTTTAAACCAGTCTCAAGTTTTTCGTCTGCAATTTAGTATGGTACCCTCTTGCGTTTGCCATTTGTGGTTGTTTTGTTTGAACTATCATCCGTTGTGACTGGATTAATGATATAACTGGTCATAGGAGAATAATCTAGTTCCATGATTGCATGTGAAGAATTGACATCAGTGACTATTGTTGAAGAATTGAATATAATTTCATGTCAGTATTCAGGTGGATTTTGTCTTCTTGGTGTCACTTTTAGGTAGATGAGTTGCTCTTCTTCATTTTCAGTTATTATCACATCGCTCAATTGTGCATTCGAATCCTGCTCTATGAGGATTGTACTCGAATGTGATGTGTTGATGTATAGGAAAAAAACTGCTAAGAGTTTAGTGGTATTTGATGTTCACATTTTCAATATGATTCATTATTTTAGTAACATTAGCTTCCAATAACGTTTACGTCAATTCGCCGATCATGCTTGAAGACATATCTGAAAAATCCTCCAGATTTGTCTTCAAGGTGTACAAAAATATTTGCTCTGTATAAAGAAGTAAATGAAATTACATAATATGTTTTGAATGAAGTATTGCTTTTAATAAACTGTTGAATACATGTTTAGAGGTTGATGATACCGTGGCACCACTTTAGCATGTTCAAACTTGCAGAAATGACATTTATGAATTTGACCCAAGTTAGATTTGGATGTTTTCTTACAATTACTGCAAGACAAGTGATGTAGTACATCACAACTACAATTAATAGTTTCACTTTATCTAGGAGTTTGTCTTTTTTTAAATTATCTTTTCTAATTTACTTTTCTAGTTGTAATATGTTTATTCTTAAATCTTATTTAGATTAGGATTAGTTTATTTCCTTTTAGAATTTAGTTTCCTTATTTTAGTTCCTTTTATTAATAGGATTAGAGAATAATTTTGCCTATAAACATATGGGTAGTGTATACTTTTCAAGACAGTCAATCATATATCAATACAAAGCAAGATTATTCCAATATAATTCTTATTTTCAATTCTTATTAATTTTATAAATGCTTACGCACCAAAATTGGTATAAGAGCAAGGAACTTACCTTATTTCGATGGCCGACAAAGGTACTGGTGGCACTTGAATAGCCGACGATAAACGATGGCTCGACAAACTCGAATAACGAATCGAGTGGATCGATAAAACCCTTCACAACAACACACATATGTTGACTGCGTTGAGTTTTGAAAAGAATCATGAGCCAATAGAGAAGTAAGCTAACAAGAATTTGCAAACCTCAACTGCTATGAATGTTGGTTATTTCAACAAGTATAGAACACGACAACATGTGGCTAGAGAGTTTCCTCAACTCCCAGCTAAATTTGAATACACACAAGTTATCAAGGATACTACGAAAGTCTATCGAGAAAATATAAAAGATTCCAATTTAAAACGCAACAATTTTTTTTAAAACATGATGCACCATCAACAACAAAGTATGCAAAGTGATAATAAATCATAAGAGTAGTCAGAACTTGGTGTCCAAAGCATTGGTGAACGCTTTAAATTTGAAAACTGAAAAATACTCATCTTACTATCAAACTTCACATGGGCAAGAAATTCAATATATGGAGGTATGTAAAATTTTACTTTCTCTTGTAAAATACTACAGATATGAGATTATATGTAACGTAGTAGGGATCGACAATTGTCATGTACTTTGGGGACAACCATGGTTTTATGATGTAGATGCCACTTACATAGGTCGAGGTAATAAATATGTGTTTAGGTGGTACGATAAAAAGATTGTCTTGATATCATGTGATGAGCAATTTATGAATGACAAAGAGAAAAAGGCTTATAAGGCAGACGATGAGGCTAAAAAAGAAGTAATTCAAGATAATTGAGATGTTACCAACCATGATACTAAAACAGAAAAAGAAAAGCATGTGCAAGTTGAAAATCTGAGACTTGTTGATTTCTTGTATATGGAAATTACAATTGAAAACTTCAAGATCGAGCCGCACTCCAAAGATGAACAAGTTGAAGGTTAGAAGTGTCCAACACAAGATGAAGAAATTAAATTTTACAATTACGAATGAGTCAAAGGTGAAGACTATCAAATTGAGAATAAAAATTTGTTGACTTTTTCTACAACTTCAGTGTCAAAGAATTGCATAAAAATAATAAAAATATGGACGATTAGGATTTGAGTCCGTGTACCAATTCTTTTGTGTTGAACATTACAGCAAAGAGTGAGAATTGAAAATAGTACAAGTGGCCTCTATCGAGAGCGAACTCAATGATGAGAAATCAAATCATGCTTCATTTATGAAGGAATGTCATTTGCAAATTATCCGTGAAGAAAATATAACAAGCATGATAGGAACAAAGTTGACTTTGAATAATGTAACTGAAGAATATAATGACGTTTATCAAGCACATCAAGAAATTGTCATTTTTTCAATATCGATATTTGCAGAAATTTTTGAGTATTTTCCTCCGGATGGATTGATTTTTTCTTCAAAAAAACTCGAGGATGAGTTTTATTCAAGTGGAGGAGATTGATGTAGTACATCACAACTATAATTAATAGTTTCGATTTATCTAGGAGTTTGTCTTTTTTAAATTATCTTTTCTAATTTACTTGTCTATTCTTAAATCTTATTTAGATTAGGATTAATTTATTTCATTTTAGAATTTAGTTTATTTATTTTGGTTCCTTTTATTAATAGGATTAGGGAATAATTTTGCCTATAAATATATGGGTATTGTACATTTTTCAAGACGATTCATATATCAATACAAAGCAAGATTATTCCAATATAATTCTTATTTTCAATTCTTATTACAATAATTTCATAACGGTTCCGCACCAACAAGTACCAAAATCTTTAGTGCATTGAAGTAATTTTCCATTGGGCTTTCACCCAATAGAATTTTTTCGGTACATAAACATTTTGTAGAGTTAGATGAGAAATATAGTAAAAAGAAAAGTTGTATGTGTTTTTCTAGTATTTATTATAGAACATTAATAATGTGTGTGAATGCATATATTTAATTAAGTGGTTGTGAAATTACCTCTGGTAAACTCCTTGCAAATCAGCAATAGATGTGAATTTTGTTTCATCTAGAGGTGAAATTTTTGGTGATGTCACTTCAACAGACGGTTTATCTTCGATTACTTTATCAAGTGTTTCTATGTTTGTTTTAATCATGCAATAAAGAAGTCAAACAATTAAGTATGGAATTTACTAAATAAATTTTATAAAGATGGAAAAATTGAAGAAGTTTCTTAGTCATATTTGATGACCATTCTCTACGATTGCCAAAATTTCCACGTTAATGAAAAAAGTGTTGTTCACTTTAGTAGAAAGTGTGACACCTCAAAAATGCAAATTATATGATTAGTTTTTTTTTTCTTTTTAATATGTAAATATTATTGTAAAGGAAATACTATGTTTGTATTTTATTTACCGTTGTATGAAGAGACTTTCAGATTAGTTGCCCATATGGTAGGTTTGCTTCCAAGGCTTTCAATTATGGTAATTCATTCCCTTTCAACGAAGGTGACCCACAGTGTTAGCATAACAGTCTGAAAATGTTTATATATAAGCATAACATCTTGAAGACATGCTTGTGTGCCGAAGTGGGTCTCAATAATCCTTTTTTGACGAACTTCTATAGCAATTGCCTAAAACACCCGTAATAAGTACAAGGAAATTGTGGTGTTACATATGTATTTTGTATATGGTAAAGCTGAATATGAAAGGAACAATTATGAAATATTAAATGGAATTATATTAGCTATAAATTAGTGTATTTGGAATTATACTTATGTCTGCATTACTATCCATGCATCATTCCAATTGGTTAAATGGGGTGAGCTCGTATCTTGAGAAGAGTCAGTTAAGATTATCTTCACGAAATTCTTCTATTTTTGTCTTCCCAATTATGTTCCAAATCTTGTCTTCAATTGAGCCTTTAAACTCGTTCTTGTTGTCTTTCACTGTTGTGTTCGATAGCATATATGTTTTCCAAAGTTTGAGTTCATCCGCAACAGTTGTAATATTTGCATCGTAGAAAATGGTTGTGACTTTGTTACCCTGTTGAAACATGGAAATGAGATAAAAATATATGCATTAGCAAAAGAAACATTCGTTATTATGGTTACGTATATATTTACCTCTAAACCCATTAAAAGAATATTTTGGTATCGACTAGTGGTATTGCGAGTAGTTTTTGGTGGTTGTTTTCCTGCAACTATGACTTTTGCAGACAAATTTTTCTCAAATGAGGAAATATGTGGGATGAGTTTATGAATTGTAGCCATCGTTGATATATGTCAATTACATTAAAAATGTTTTCCAAGTTTGGTACAACTTGTGGTTCTTGACTAAAAAAGAACTAAAATTTAAAAAGTAGTAACGTGAAAAGAATTTACCGGTAATGAGATAAAGACAGAGTTTTGAAAGCGTTGATAGCTATAATTGGAGACTGTGATGTTGATTTTGAGGGAGTAAGCTTAGTATTTATAGAACGTGTAAGGGAGAGTAATAGTAAAATAATTGCTTTTAATTTGCAACCATACACTTGGCTGTTTTAGAGAGAATGATTGGAGTGTTTATTCTACATGTATCTAGCAGTAAAATATGTAGATGAAAAGATTCAGATGTATGTGAAGTATAGAGTTGAAAAGTCTTTCATCAAAAGTTGCTATTTTCTTTTATAATCTGTATATACAAGTATCCGTTGTAAAATGTACAAAAAATGTTTTAGTTCTCATCTTATAGTCGTTTAAAAATAAAAGGTATGTGTAGAAGTATATAAGACTGCAATTATTAGTGATATTTATTTTTCTTTTTTGTAAAATTAGTATGTGAAAAGGTACAGGTATTATTTTATGTGTTGTATGTTCATGGAGTTGTGTACACTATTTAGAGTTTAAGCGAGGTAATAATCTTCAATTTGTGGATGAAGATGACCAAGATGGTATGTATTTATGTTTTAAACAAAAAAAAACAATAGAAGTATTTGGATAGTAATAAATACATGGAGTCGTGATTGTGTACTCTATCATGTTTCATAAGAAGACATTGAAATTATTATTGTGTTTGCTCAGATCTATAAGAATGAAAGTTAAAATTGGTTAATATATAGAATAATACAAGAATAGCATATATAATCTGCTATTTTGAAAACATCTTCCCCAGATTACTTTAGTAACTTGGCACTCTATAGAATTTTGTTACAAGAGTTTCTTCATCATCGTCTTAGGAAATATTTGCAATTAAAACATAACATGAGATTGAGCCACACAGAGACTTTCAACTGAGCTCAGAGACACGTTTATCTAAAAATGCTAGAGCCATATTACTGAAACTCACACCAATTGTACTCGTTGAACGATATCCACTACTTTAGGTATCAATTCATTGCAGAGATAGTAAAGTGCACCAAGAGGATAGTTTACCTACAAATGAAGATTTAGACTAGTGGGATAAGTATAGAACTACATAGAGAATGCTTACAGCCTTTAAGAAAGTGAAGACGAACCATGAAAGACGGTTAAAATTCGATGAACTATAAACAATTTAAAATTTCCAATCTATAACAACTTTAAACCAACAGAAATATTATCAGTAATTAGTGTCAAGATATCAATTTGTAACTTCGAAATGAATTCATTATGTAAAGATCAATATTCATCAGGCTAATAACCAACATATAATCGATGAGAAATAAATTATCGCGCATGCAATACAACCCATTGCACATATTTATAAGAGCTATGAGAGCAAATATTTGTAAATAGTAATTGATTTAATAAAAGCACTCAGTAAATGCTTAGATTTGTCCTTACAGTATTTCTAAGTGGACTTGATAAATTTTGGATGACAAGAGGGATTTCTCCACGCTAATTAATAACTGAAGCATTTGTTGGATCTATACCCGCGAAAACCAATGGTCACAAACACGAAATAATATTACAAGACTTGATATGTAATAGCAAAATGGATGAAAAATTTACAAATTAAGATATACTTACTATCGTTCTTTTTTAATACCGTAGTGCTAAATATTTAATGATGTTAACCATGCGAGAGTTGGAGATTCCTCCAATGCCAATTGTTGTAAGAAAAAATTCTAAAACATTTAGTTGTTAAAGATGAAAAATCCATTAAATGACGCCAGAACAAGAAAGAAATTATGATAAACAAACTTAAGTGCCCACGTGAATGTTTAAACTTGGTGTAAAAACGTTTAATTGAAAGAATCATAAGCAAAATTTAGCAAATTAGTAGTAATCTTTTCTTTCGATTTTGTATGAACAAGAATTAATCAACATTTAAATAACCGAGGACTGTATAATAATACAAAAGAGAATTACCTATTTCATTTTGACTACTCTCATAGTGGAAAACATAAAGTAAAGAAGTGAATCATAAAAAAGAAAAAAATTGAAAAATAGTAAGGGATCACATGAAAGATTACAGCATGACTACGTTTCACAAAAAATGCATTATGTACTTTTCTAAGTTATACATAGTAACCCCGAATTATGAGAGTGAACTAATAACTCTACTTGGATTCTATTTCCTTAGCAATAAGTCTTCCATGTGAATGACAAATTTTCATGGTCAATAGCAAGCAATCTAATTTATTCAGTTGGGTTATTAATACAATCGGCAATTCAAATGTGAAATAGTAGATACTGGACCCTAATATAGAAAGAAATTACAGCCTACTATGTTACTTTCTAAACTACCAAACCGAGATCCATGTTCTCCTATTTTGTAAATCAAACAAGAGAATAAAAAATTGAACCAGAACAATCCGAAAAATGTTATAAAAAATTATTTTAATGAGATTTGATAGTACGTAGCTTTATTAGATGTATCCTGAAATTAAAAGACAAATTTCTTAAAAACTAATAAGATTTACTATTAAACGGATATATACATTATGCAAAATATATTTAAAGTAAGTGGATAAACATTTATGTAATTAGAGTGCAATGACACAGTTTTAGCTAAAGATATTCATCTTGGGAGTTACATATTTCCTAGTGCAATCTTCTTCTTTTCAAACATTGGCAAAAATGTTGGGTACAAGAGAAAATGCAAAGAGCGATTATACGCCAACAAGTGTCACGGCATAATTTTATAGACGTCGCATTCTAACAAAGCTTCTCATATTAGAGAACATAACTTTTAAATAGCAGGAATATCACATTTTGAACAAAAAAATAAGATGTTCAAACTAACATGGATGGATCATTTGTCTTATATTTTATTTTATTATTATTCTATTTAATTCTAATTCCAAACATTTGCACAACTTAACCTTGAGGCAAATTGCCTGAACAAAATTGATAAATTCACCAGTTCAAAAAGGTTTGATTGAGTCGATGAAGAAGAATTATGCTGACACTCTATGACCAGATGAACATGAATAAAAAATATATAAGAGACTTTCATGTACATTACATAAAGTTACTCAAGTACTATAGAAATAACCAGAACAAATTTGATCATGTAACACTTACTTTCACAATCCATGGACTACCTACACTCTTTGTTTGATTGTTTTTTGTCAATGATAGAGATAGAGGTTGAGGGGATGAAGGGAAGAGAGAGCCAACAAGGAATAAAAAACAGGATGACATAAATGATCAATAATTTGACTAACATGCGTATGATAATACATGAAAAGAGAGTAAACATTAGAAATGGAAATTATAAGGCGTGCATGACAAAATCATATAATAAGCTACATGGCCTTGAAATCCCTAGCAGAATCTAAGTCCACGTCTCCATTCAAGTTCATATGTAGGTTGTGTTGCCATTTGTGTAAGGGAGTAGTATCTCATGAGCTTCACATGCACCAATAAAATATAATTGCTCGTGGATGGTTTATATCTTGAAGCAGGCCAGTCTTGGTGTTCTGAAAATACAAGAAAAATATTAAGTTGCTATACGGATTTATATAAACTGTTTCTCATTCCACAACAGATGAGTTCCTCAACAAGGCTGACAATCATCCCAATAACACAGAGTAGTCAAGAACATATGTTGAGGGTGTTTTCAACCACAAATCTAAATCAATGATTGGCAAAAGGGATGTACTGAGCATAACTCTACATTAAAGAGCTCAATTAGAACTAAACAAAAATGTACTAAAATAGAATGCCCTTGTTTTATAAACTCTCCTACCGAAAACCTTTGTGTAAAATTCATGAGTCTTGTCTACATTTTCCAAGAGCAACCTCCACAGCCAAATATATTGTTGTCAAAAATTTATATAAACGTTGACAATAATCCTATTAGAATTTTTACGATGACACTGCAAAAAAACTTCTTTCCTAACACTTGTAGCAATCAATTCAACATCAAAATGTTTCTCAATATAATTATCAATAGTTCAACACACACATGAGGGGAACAAAAATAGTTATTGATATTGCAAGCGCACATCTTCCAATAAAAGAACACATAAACATCAATTTCCACCTAGTAATTAAGATCTATTTTCTGAAGATCTTTTGACAACAGTGGATGCTGAAGATACTTTTTCTTTAGATACTGCACCATTATAGTCTCTAGCCATGAACAATGCTAGTTGAACTTTAGAAGAAACTGCGAAAACTTTTATAGCAAAAGTAAAGAATACAAAATAATACATTTTATTTATTGTAATATTTTTACATGAGACTAAAATTGAGGAAACTATTGTATAATAGCAAATTATAATAATTTATCAAAGATCAGAAAATATAGTTATGAAAACATTCAAGGTCTATGAATGCATGAATGAAATTTTTTCTTATACACAACATTTTTAGTACATGTATCATATGAATTGTCTATGGTTGATGGTTTTTATAGAACTTTTAACAATGCACTTGTTTTTGCTCTTGATAGTGATATATATAGCTGACCATGGTAGAAAACATGTTCTAGAAGATATAAACTAACAAAATCAAGTGTTTGACCTTATATTTTATTTACTGTCGATGCAACACACGGCCTAATTGGAAATTGAGTTCTCTTATTTGGAATTGAGTTTCGATCACTTTTAAGTGGTAAGAAAGGAATCATTGGTAAGAAAACAAAATTTTCTCGATATTCACCAGTTGTGATTTCAGCACGAATTACGTTTTTCTTAAATTTTCGACAAGTAAGACGTGTTCTATTGCATAATCCTTTAGAAGGATTGATATTTCACAATAACATTACAAGACAATTTATCTTAAAGTTTAATTCATGTGGTGAAATACCATTTGGTGTCAAGGTATTCAAAAAATCTTCTTGTAAACTTTGTTCCAATTCGTCAATTGTTTCATCAAAACCATAATATGTGAGAATTTCACCTGAAATTTGTTCAAGTAAAATTCTGTTAATATAGTCAACACATTCATTTGTAAGTATAAGAATAACCCGGTTTGTCGTATCATGTAAATTGTCAGTATAAGCTTCTATATTTGGAAAAAATGATGTATCAAAATTTTTAAAAATGTGATTTCATCTTCAAATTGTAGATTTATACTGTCCAGAAGCATAAAGCATTTACAAGTATATTTTTTTTCAGTTCCATCTCCAATTCTAATTAAGTAATCACAGAATGTAGGATCTAATTTTGCTCTCATATTTTGAACCAATGGTAAATGTATATATGAAGGCCATAGGTATGAAAAAAACCAATCTAGCTTTCATTATATCTTCTTCTTTTTTTCCTTTCGGTACCAATGGTAAAACATGCTGAAAATTCCCTCCAAAAATGATCAATTTCCCACCAAAAGACAAATTACAATCAATAATATTTCTAAGCATTATATCTATAGCTTCAATAGCACAACGATTTACTATATGTGCTTCACTTCAAATTATTAACCTAAACATTTTCAATAATGTTCCTAAAGTTGATTGCTTGCTAAAAGAACAATTTATTTCACAAATTGTTTCTAAAGAAATTTTAAATCTTGAATGGGCCGTGCGCCCTCCAGGCAATAGAGATGCAATTACCCCAGAGGATGCAGTCGCCAAAGCAATGAAATTTTGATTTCTTACACCAGTTAGAAGTGCCTTATATAAAAAAATCTTACCGCCCCTGGACCATCAATGAAGAAAACACCACTTGATTCATCTTTTTTTTTTTTTTTTTCATAATTGTATCTATTTAATATTTCTGCATAAAGAAGTCCCACTTCAATACTAAAATTGATTATTTACTCTGCAATCATTGTTGTCAATCTTTGGGCTTCATTTATATTTACAAAGAATGTAACTATTCCATAATCATCTAATGATTCTAATATAGAATTAATGTCTTCCAAAGCTTGTACTTCAATATGTTCAATATGTATATTTTGATGTACATAATCATCAATCATATAGAATTTAAATTTATCCCATAATAGCTTTGGATGATTAGGACTACAAAACATTAAAAGTGTAGCAAATAGACGTCTTAAAAAACTAGACATTTCATAAAAAATAGTTTCAGATAAACATTTTTCACAGTGATTATCACCACTTAACAGACCATGTAAAAGTGCTACTTCTCGGTATGTATCAGCAGTTGCTCCATTTGAACTTCGTAAACTATCAAATGATGTTGCA
Organism: Fraxinus excelsior; assembly: GCA_019097785.1. Taxonomy (NCBI): domain Eukaryota; kingdom Viridiplantae; phylum Streptophyta; class Magnoliopsida; order Lamiales; family Oleaceae; genus Fraxinus; species Fraxinus excelsior. The sequence goes on along the minus strand of CM032625.1, from coordinate 7,205,697 downwards.
CCTCTAATATGATTAAGAAGAATAGGGAGGAAATAATGTTCTTCTTTAGATGGATTAATTGTCACGAATTTTTGTCCTATTACAATGTGCTGTTTTCTGGGAGTCCAATTTTTTTCATTTCATTCCACATAAAATGGATTGGAAAATCTCGATACAACAATGTTTGAGCAAATTCATTTGCTTCATTCATCCGAAAAAATTCAGTTAATATTGTTCTTCTCGTATACTCATTTCCAATAATATTAGATAAATCATCTTTATTATTGTACGTTACATTCTAGCGATCTTCAATATGTAATTGTAAAGCATAAACAGTAGAATAAATTTCTAACAAATTAAAAGAAAAAATTATCCACATAGTTTCGAGTTGAGATATCCATCTAACCGATTAATAAATAGAAATTTCATCCATTTCCTTATTTATTTTATTTTTGTCAACGAAAAAATTAATACGATCATATCATTTGTATACGTATTTGTACAAATATTTTACTTATTTAATAGAAGAACATACTTCAACGTAAATATGGCAGTCAAATTTTGCGCTTAAAAATGATTGTATGGTACAATCTATCGATTATTTAACATTTGACCTATAACTTTAATAGAAATACCACTATTACGATGTGTGTACAATGGGAATGAATTATCTCCAGATATAGTACTGTTACAATAATCCTTAGGAAAGTTATTTGACAACCACTATTTGCTAACTTACATACATTTTTTGGATTTAAATTTCCACAAGGATCTTGAATATTGTATTTTACAATAACAGAATGAAGATGCGAATATTTATTTTTATGAGGAATTTCACGTGACACTATCCCACCAACTATTTCAACACGAGAAATTTTATCAGCACGATTAAAAATTAATAATAGATGTGCATGAGGGAGTCCTCTTTTTTGAAATCCAATCATGTATACATGAGCAACAACATGGCCAAAAATATTTTTTTACAAATCATTTTTTAACTCTTCTAATTTTGTTTTGAATACACGTACAACTAAATTCGATCGAAACTTCGTCGTTGTGTTTCAATTCTTGCCTAATTTTTAGCCAATTTGGATTACATGTTATAATTAAAAATATATCTGATTTTTTTATAACGTTGGACAATAGACATTACATCTAAATATCGTCCGAGCATATCTCTAGACCCACATGTAAAATTTTGGGGTAGAACAATTTTATTTCCAATTTTGTTGTTTCTCCATTTCGAACACTATCTTCAATACCTTGATAAAGTTCGGCATGAATTTATTTATGATTGTTATGAAAATAATCTAATCTGAAAATTTCAATTTTAACGTACATGCCTACAACATATTGTTGAAAAAGTCTACCCGCATGAAGCAACATAGACTTACCAGAATGTCTGATTTGTAACTTGTATGAATAGTATTCACGACAAGAAATTTGAGATCATTTCCTCGTGTCGTTTAAGCACTGCATAAAGAATAAGATAACATATGTTACATTAATTTAGAATATTTAACATTGTAAAAGTGAAAAGTATTAAAAAGTATATTAGCAAACCTGTAGCCCCTTTCTCAATGATTTCTACTATAGGATTCACTGTGCTACCAAAAGCGGTGTAGTTGGGTAAACTTTGAGTTTGAAAATACATCTTTTTGTATCTCTAAACACCTTCATGCCAACAAAATTCTCCAAATGAGAAATGTAAAGAGTACTGCAAAGGAACATAACGATCATAACAATAATAAACTTTGTGTGAATCACTAGGTTGGCCATATATAGTAATATCACGAACACGGATATTTGCATTTTCATCATCCTCAACTCATACAACAGTTACTTGAGATGTTGAACGAGTATTGAAAACTATTTAATCAAGTGTTGGATCACATATTATTTATATTCGATGGTCATGCAAATTGGTCATATCACTTAAAGACCTAAAGAATGTATTATATGGATTTACTTTAAGGATTTCCATTAAAATAATCAAAATAGATTCAACGAAATTTTCTGAGATTTTCATACGATTTTCAACTTCATTATCTGTATTATAAAAAATATAACTACATATAAGAAGTCATATTATTTTTTGGCATAAGTTGGTTTACATAATGATATACCTATCCTTGAACTCTAAATGTATAAATATATTTGTATGCTTTAAAAAGTTCTTTATCGTATTTTGCATTAAAGAAAGTAAACGCAAAATTATTACTATATTCGTGTGAAAGTTTTTTGAACTCCATACATATAACTTCACCAGATGTAAATATATCATACAATTCAGTGGGTGAATCAGGTATAGAAAGTTTAAATTTTCTATCAGAACAACAAAATCCTTCAGTTTCTCTAAAACAATTTCATGCACCACAATGTTCACAATAGGTGCATGTAGGTAATAAGTATGCATTAGTTGGTATGTTCGTTATGTTAAAACTTCCTTGTAATTTAGAGTGAACATAATTAGTTGATTCCTGATTTGAAGTAGAATGTTAAAAATCAAGATGTATTGTAGATTTATGAGCATATGAAGAACCTAAATTATTATTTTCAGATAATATATAATTACTTATCCTTTTATGACGATCAATGCATTGAATTTGAATTTGTTTCTTCCTATCTGCCTGTCTTCGGGTTTGTTGTTGGCAAATGGAAGCCGCATATGATTCACTTGGACTTTGGGAAGTACTTTCAACATTATGAAAACTGAATTTTTGATTTGCAAACATATCCAAAGAATCCATCGCAAGAAAATCTTCACCTCTAATTTAATGGAAGCAAAAATTCTTGTCTTAGTGAATAAAAAAAAAACAACTAATAATACTACTTGGCTTGCTGGAAAAAAATTAACACATACAAGTTAATCTTATCGTAATGCACGGAGACCCATGTCTTCGCACCCGCGGAGACCGGATCTTTGCACAGCACAGAGACCGGTGTCTCCGCGTGATCAAAGGTCTCCCGAGCATGAGGAGAACTTCTCCACGCTACACAAAGGTCCCTTGCACATGTGGATAGTTCTCTGTGCACGCGGAGGAGACGTGCGCGGAGGAAACTTCTCCGCGCATGCGGAGATCTACGGTAAGCTGTGAATGTGTCTCTGCGTTTGAATTCTTATTTTTTGGAATTACTTTTCTCCTTTCCGACTTTTCTCTTTCCCTTCATGGCAAAAATGTGTATAGACAAGCCTTTGATAACAATTGAAATAGATGTCAGCTTTCAGTACCTTGAACAATAAAAAAACGATACATTCGAACAATGAATAACTCAAATTTTATACAACTAATTTATTATTGAAGATACCCTTCACAAATCTTGAGATTTAAACAATTTTTATGGAAGGAGGAAAAAATGAAAACTTGCATTATATTGATTGTAAGTAATCGTAACGAATCCTATCGCTGGAATTTTAGGAGAAAATAAAGTGCTTCAAGTGGATACAGTTCGAAACTTCGAGTCGAATTTGAAGATATGAGAGTGGAATGGTCTTCTCTATTGTTGTTGAAATAAGTTGAACAATAATAATCGGAGAAGAAACCGTGTTGCTGCACTTAGTTTAAAAGATTTTTTCCACTGTAGCCAAACCTAATGATTTTATAGTGTGAAACTAGCGGAAAAGAGTAGAAATACCATCCATTTCCCAAAGTCAATAGTCAATAATTGCGGCGTGTGAGAAACATCAAAATTGTCAATTTTTTTATATGCACATGGAACAGTAAATTGAGAGTCAAAAACACAATGAACAGTATTCCTCGAAGTCGCGCGCGCGCGTGTGTATATATATATATATATATATATATATATATATATATATATATATTGAGTTTGGTTCTTAATTTGGTTATTGATTCTAGAACTAGAATTGAATCAAAATCAAAATCAATTGGTTTTTAGTTCTAAGAATCGGTACAATTAATTTTTTTATAGAATTGAACTAAACCGCTCGTTTGGTCTGGTTTGGTTTGGTCATTTTGTCCACCCCTACGATTTTTTTATTTTTTATTTATTTTTTGAAAAAGTGAGTTTTAAAATCGTAAGTTTTTTTTTTCGAAAAATGTATGGTTAAAAAGTAAGAAAATATTTGAATTTACGTATAAAATATTTTATTGGGAGAATGAACCATTATGTAATTCCATTATATACAAATAACATTATTCCGTAAAAAATAAGTTTGAGAAAAAAGAAATTTTATTTTAATGGTTGTCTAATAGGGGCTAAATTGTTATAAATTCTAAACATTGGGGACTAAACTGTCAAAAATGAAGTTTTCAAATTCATTTGATGGACCTACAGCTGATTTTCCATTTATTACACGCGTATATACAGAAGCAGTCATATGGGAGGGAAGCACACAGCAGTTTTATTCTCTACTGGTATGGTTACTTGAAGACGAAGAGCACACCACCCCTACCTCGAATCCCATATACTGCAGATTTTAGGTTCATACTCTCTGTATTCTCCAGCCACCGGTGCTCAAGAAACCCTAATCAATCAATCAGAAGAAGTCAATTTTTCTGATAATTATATTATTTGAATTCCATTTTCGGTCAATGAGAGTTAGACATGTCAAAGATGAAACATTTGCTACGGAAGTTTCACATCGGCGATCATCATAGACCGCCCGCACTCGATTCCTCCCATCAGACGACGCCGTTTCAACCCTCGCCTGTATCGACCTCGTCATCATCACCAACTGATTTGCCTCAGACGACATCGAATTTGGAAGACGAGAACTTCAATAGCTTTAATTTCTTTGAGGAGGAGTTCCAGGTGGAGTTGGCCTTGGCAATCAGCGTTTCGGATCAGGGTCGAAAGGATGGTGACCCGGAAACCTCTCAGATAAACGCCGCCAAGCAGATTAGCCTTGGGTGCTCGCCCTCGCAAAGCCTCTCTGAATTTTTGTCTCTGCGATATTGGGTAATTGTCAACTGTATTCGGTGATTAGATTTTTTTTTATTTTTGATTCGATTCTCTTGAATGTACCAGTCAATTTCACATGAATTTCTTTAATTTGAGCCGTGCGGTAATAATCTTTTCTGGTTAAAGGAATTGTTGGCTTTCTATGTTATGTTTATAGTGGTTTCTAGATATTGTTTTATTTTTTGGGGGAAGATGTCTAGGAGAGGAATCGATATGTATTCACATATTTTATAATTAATTTTTGCTCTGACTTCTCTACTGGGAAATATATTTGTAAAGTAGGATAGATATCCTCATGATGTGGAAAGCAAAAAAGTGGACAGTAAACATGATTAAAGTTAGTGTCAACTGCTGTCTCAAAGATATTAGTTTTAGATATTAGTTGAAGCAATTAATGATTTCATCTTGTGTTATTCTCTCATTGTTGCAGAGCTGTAGTGTTGTTAATTATGACGAGAAAGTAATTGATGGCTTCTATGATGTTTCTGGAATTAATTCAAATTTGGTGCTTCAAGAACAAATGCCATCACTGCTTGATCTTGATGCAATGTCTGCTTCGGATAATGTTGGTTATGAGGTTGTTTTGGTCAACCGTGTAGTTGATGTGGAACTACAGCAGCTTGAGGAAAAAGTACACTTCATGGCTATGGATTGCCATGCTTTTGATGCGGGCCTTAAAACAAGTTTTCTTGTTCAAAAGATTGCAAACCTTATTGTTAACAGAATGGGAGGTCCTGTTAGTGATGCAGAAGATATATCTAGGAGGTGGAAAGCAAGGAGTTATGGTTTGCAGGTTTTTCTGAATACAATCATCCTTCCGCTTGGCTGTCTTGATGTTGGACATTCGCGTCATAGGGCCTTGCTCTTTAAGGTTGTAAGAGCTTCTCCTTCTCCTTATGCTCGTACTGTTTTCTGATCTTGACAAAAAAGTATTCCCTTCACTTGTTCAACCTCTTTTATTGACTAAACCAAATTAGCAACTTTCATAGGTGAAGTTGTACCTTCTCTGCAATCCATTGCATATCGATCAAAGTAGTATCTTACTTCTGGCAAAAATATATAATGATTAACGAACTTTACTTGAACACACAAGTCTTTATTTCTACTATTTGGTCTGTATAGCATTTTGTTTAAAAATTAAATTCTGTAAATCTAGGTACTTGCTGATAGGATCAACCTCCCATGTAAGCTAGTCAAAGGGAGTTATTATACAGGCACTGATGATGGAGCTGTGAACTTGATAAAATTGGATAATGGAAGGTAGTAACTTCCCTGAATGTCTGTGCTTGCTTTTTATACTGGTTTTGCTAACTTCATCTCATGTAATTAATCTTCTTCTGGTCATATGAGTATGATGAGTTTCATATCTGTTAATGTTTTCAAGATGTCATTCAAAAACATCCAATTTTAATCTTGTGCAGGGTACTTCATGTCTTATCCCTATTATAAATTTTGCTTATTTTCATGCTGCAGTTTTTTTTTTTGCTGGTGCAAGTAATTTTACTACAGCATCCTTTACAAAAGAATCTAAACTCGTCTAACATTTCCAGCTCATTCTAGACGGCGTAATTTCTGTACCCTCCACGAGACTGTTAATCTACTATTCAATCAACTGCTGTTTCCATATGAAAACATAGTTCTTCCTATTTCATTTCAAGCCTTGTAATTATTTCTGCATTCAATAATTATCCTATATTGGCTTTGTTCAGAAAAAAAAATCATCTAGGTCCACAAGTATTCAAATAAAGACACAATTGATGAAATTAGTGCTGTGAGTTTATGCCGATTTTTGTATTGATGCAGCGAGCACATTATTGATTTAATGGCGGCTCCGGGCACTCTAATTCCTGTTGACGTACCCTGTGGTCATCTTCGAAATTTTGGGTTAGATACGAAGAGTATTGCCTCTGTCACAGGAACCTCCAAAAGTTCATTTACGGCGTTGGATGAAGGAGTGCAGTTATTCGGTGATGTTTTGTGCAAAGACAGCATAAATTATTTTCCTCGAGGGTTGGCAGCACAACAGCTAAAAATAGACCCTGCTGTTTCTAATCCTGGATGTAATTCATCTTCTATTACCTTAGGACAAGAATATCTTCTTGTTAAAGACAGAACTGATGAAGTGATCCAAAATAATGGCATTGCAGTTGGTGGTGGCCTTGTGCAGTTATCTGGAGAGAGAGATGAATCTTCATTGGAAGTGATGGAAATAGCTTGCAGTAATGACCAGTCTAATGCTAGCAAGGTGCACAAGTTGCCAATTGACCCTGTGCTGAATGGGGTTTCCGAAATTTTGTGGGAGGATCTTCAGATTGGCGAACGTATTGGTATAGGTAAAGTCTCAATTCATTAGATTTATTATCTCTCATTGAAGGTTGAGATCTGTTGTGACATTAGATTAAGGTGTGTTTGTGGCTGTGGTGTGTATTTTTCTTTTCTCATATTTTTTAGAATGGATGTTGTCATGTTGATAACATGCATTTAAGTTGCTCAGCTTCAAATATAAAGATTAAGATAATTTGAATCATGTTTCTGTGGTTTAAATGATCGCTTGATCCTTGAATTTGTTCAAGTCATCAACCACTTGCTCTTAGTTCATAATATTGCAGGCGAATGTTCTTTTCTGTAGTCAAAGTTGGTAACTGTCTGAGAATTCTTTCCGGCCAGCTGCCCCCAACAAATAGTAGAAGAGGTTTAGAAATTGTAAGTCTTTCCAATGACGGTACATCTTGAGATCAGTTTGAGCATGGGACCTGCTCTGTTAAGGAAATAATTTCATTGTCTATTGGTTCACCTTTAGAAGTTTTAAGGTTTTGCAATTGCATTGGATGGCAAATCTTCTGTAGTCATCTTATTTTCTTCTGTTTGGTGGATTTTTCATCCTCTGTAGGTGCATTTTTTTGCTTCTATTAATAATTTCTTTTCTTAATCTAGGATTTCTTTAGATGTACTAATTCTGGTATTTAACATAAGAAGAAATGCACAAGGTTTTCCTCAATGTGAAAACCTTTTACTGTACAATGGTTCAGGGCTTGTCTGGGTTGCCTGATCATTTTTATTTGGTGAAAAAACTGGCATTTACCTCGGTGGGTTTAATATATTTAAATATCGCTTGTACTTCTGAATGAAGTTCGTTTTCATATTAGTGGATGGTTAACAAGCCACATTCATGCTAGATTAGATAGTCAATTAGTCAGTGATGTTGTCTTTTTAGCTCCTAGGCTTCCATTACTTTCTAATTGCTATATGTTGAACAGCTTCTGTCAAAAACTATGGTCTTAACTTGAGTTTGATAGTCTTTCTATACTGAACATTTTCAATTTCCTTCCATATCTTGCAGGGTCATATGGTGAAGTCTACCGAGCAGAATGGAATGGCACAGTAAGCTTTATATATATGCATTGATCATATCTGTTTATAATTTCTTTGGAGCAAAAAACTTTACAAGCATTAGATTATTCAAGCATCTTTATGTTTCACTTCAAGCCTCATATGTAGTTTTTTTTAGTCCTGCTTACTGAATGTTATAGGCAGATATTTATTGTATCGCTTAATATTATAGTGAGCTCAGTGAAATAATTGGACCACCTAAGATCTGCAAAAATCATTCTAGTTTCAAATTGCCATGGTCAGGCTATGTGTTTGAGTTCCTATCCATGTCTATCTATTAGTATCTATCATCAGAGGAGGTGAGTAGAGCCTCGTGTCTTTGCTGGCAGACAACAATAGAAACTGCTAAGTCTTATTTCCAGTGAACTGGGGGTCGAATGCATCTAGTCATCTGAGCCACCTTCTACAGCGTTAAACTTAAACCAGAAATTTTGCATCCACCTCAGGCATAGCTCATTTTGGTGTAGCTCTCTCTTTGAATCTGGTGACATTTTGTTGTGCTTGCATATCATCGCTTGCATAGAAAATCATTTACCTTGTGTTGATATTTAGACATATCACAGCTGATTCTGAATTACTTTGATTAATTAATATTATTTCACGACAGGAAGTCGCTGTCAAAAAATTAATGAAACAAGACATCTCAGGCAATGCACTCGCACAATTTAAATGCGAGGTAAGTGCTAATTTATCTCATTTTGTCTTATGCGCTATTCCTTAGGAACAATATGGTAAACTTTGATACTCAAACTCTGTTCACCGTCGTTTCATTTTATGCAGGTCGATATCATGTTGAGGCTTAGGCATCCAAATGTTGTTCTTCTCATGGGAGCTGTAACAATTCCCCCGAATCTGTCCATCTTGACAGAGTTTCTACCAAGGTTTTACCACAATACCTCGTGTTACTATTTTGGCTGTCTTGGCATATTCTTAATCCCATATAATAATGGCTTCTGTCCCCGTCTCAGACAAGTAGCCCAGCTTGCATGCATATGCCCTTGGGATGGTTAACTGGGTTTGGGTGATTCATCTGTGGGATAATTTTATGTGTTATCTACTTTATGAGTTCCTTGGTTATTCTTTTCCTCATTTTCCCTGTTGTACGGGTCCATGGGATGAGTTGAGATTGTTGATGCCCTTCTCTTTAAGGCAAGCTATTTCACAGAATCGTGTCTTTGTTGATTCTACTGCCTTTTTATGAAGGACTCGAGTTTCAGATATCCGATGATAACATGACATCTGCATGATCTATTGGGTGTTTTGCACTATAAATACAACGCAAGTTGATGTTATGTTTCTGTTTGTTCCCATTATGCTATAGTTGTTCTTAACTTTTTCTTCTATATGCAGGGGTAGTTTATATAAGCTACTTCACCGTCCAAATATCCAAATTGATGAAAAGAGAAGATTAAGAATGGCTCTTGATGTGGTATTAGTTGGATAATTTTGTTCTCTTTTACTTAACGTTATCAGGTTCAATTCCCATCTGTTAGTATAATATTTTCTTGCAGGCCAAGGGAATGAATTACTTGCACACGAGCCAACCTATCATTGTGCATCGTGATTTGAAGACTCCAAACCTCCTTGTTGATAAGAATTGGGTTGTTAAGGTTAGGTCTAATGATTAATATTAGAACGTATTAGGTATGACACTGATTCTCCCTTTTCGCTCCACTGATTTATGTTCTCATGCATGGCTTGCTAGGTTTGTGATTTTGGGATGTCAAGATTGCAGCATCACACTTTTCTATCTTCAAAGTCAGCTGCTGGAACGGTAATTCATGTTAGACTTGGGTTATCAATTTGTTATTCTGTGTGCTTACCCATCTTCCCCTCTCGAAAGAAGGACGTGTGAAATAAAAATGAAAGAGCTAAAACTGACAGCAACAGCAAATGACTTACTGGCTATTGCTATCTAATATGCAGGCAGAGTGGATGGCACCAGAGGTTCTAAGGAATGAACCGTCCAATGAGAAGTGAGTTGAACTTGATGTGTACTTTAAACATTTGGAAGAATGCTATTCTTCTTCATAGTTCCATTTTGAACCTTTTTTGATAATTGGCTTCTCCCGTGCAGATCTGATGTTTATAGCTTTGGAGTAATATTATGGGAGTTGGCAACTTTACGAGTTCCATGGGCGGAAATGAATTCGATGCAGGTTGTTGGAGCTGTTGGATTCCAGGGTAGACACCTTGATATTCCACCTACACTGGATCCATTGGTTGCGGGGGTAATAAGTGACTGTTGGCATCGGTTAGTCTCTACCTATCAGTCTCTGATACTTGATTATAATGCATTGCGTTCCTGCCCATGCTCGAACTGCATGTTCTGGTGTGCAGTATTATATCATAGTGTCTAATCCACGTACAGAAGATAACAGAAATGTGCTATTAGTGTCTTTATGAATTCTAATTTGTGGTGTTCCTCTTTTGCAGAAATCCACAGGCACGCCCTTCTTTTGGCCAGATTATCACCCGCCTCAAGTGTTTGCAGTGTCTAAACGCACAGGAAACAAACTCGTGTAAATCCCCATTAATGATGTAAACTTGTGTAGATGCAGAGTGATACACAAAGTTGGATTGGGAATTGTTGGTTGATTCCAAGTTCAGACTTGGCACTGAACAGAACAAATAGGGAATGCCATTGGAGTACTAGCAAAGCTAGTAATAGTGATTTGTGTATGAAGAGTCTTGAAATGTTGAAAATCATTAAAAAAAAAAAAAAAAAAAAAAAAAAAAAAACGGCATTTTCTTATTAGAGCTTGTTTGGTACAGCTCAAAATTCAATTCAAATTAAAAATATAATTGTTATTGTGTCTTACTCATCTAATAAAAGTCAACAATAATGATTAGGTTTTCAACTTTAATCTGATTTTAATCTTTACCGAACACGCCCAAGTTTAGAATTGATAAAATATACTTATGCCATTCATTTGTAAGAATGTCTCCTTAATTTAAAAAAAAAAAAAAAAAATGAAACGAGAAAAGAAAAGTGACTTCTGGGGAATCTGTTGAGATCGTCAAAGTAGCAAACGTAAAAAATAAAAAATAAAAAAAAAATTGGTCTCTACAGTTGTGACAAGCTGAGAATTAATAAAGTGAGAAATATTTGTCGTTTTTTCTAGTTTTCTTCTCTACATTTTCTTGGCCGCCAAAGTTTTCGAGTGGAGAAACTCTCAGAAGGTCGTATTCTATGTCGGCAAATCTACGGCCCTAATGATTAATGAAAAGTTTAGAGTAGAGGTGTTAAGACAGACGGGTCGGTCAGACCCGTAAAAATCGGCCCGGATCGACCCGGGGACCGCGGGCGGACCCGTGACCCGAGCGGGCAATTCACGGACCAAAGAGGTGTGATCCGCATGTTTCGCGGGTTTAGGCTTCACAGGCCGCGGTTAACCTGCTGACACATGAAAAGAAAAAATAAAATAAAAAATAGGTGTCAACCTAGTTGAAATGTACTTAAACTATAAATTATAGTAAACGTAGGTGACAACCTAGTTGAGATGTACTTATGCAATTATGCTATAAATATTTGATAATAGTAATTAGACATGTATTTAGTTGTTATTTGTTTAAATTAAATTTAATTTTGCAAAGTTATAAATAATTCATGTAACATTAAATTTGAATTCTATGTAAAAATCTCTTGATATAATTATGAATTTATCATTTTGTTCAATTCTTAGTTTATATTTAACAAAAAAATATATATTTTTTTTGTTATAAATATGAAAAATTCTATAATTTTATTTATACAATCATACGGGTCAAACCGGAACGAACCGCGACCCGTGACCGGCATGGGCTCGACCCTGATGGGTCAGCGGGCGGGCCTGGGTTGTAGTCCAAAATTGTGAGCCGACCCGTAACCAGCTCGGAACCCGCAGCGGGCGGACTTTTTTTCACGTGGGTCGTTACTGGGCTCACATGTTGGCGGATCGACCCGGTCCGGACCACCCGGATTGACACCTCTAGTTTAGAGCATGACAATGAGGTTGAAATCCCTATTGGACTCCCTAAAAAATAAAACAATTTATTTTTCGTACTCATTTTCAATTATACATTTAAACATTAAAATATTTTGCACATAAATTAAAAAAGAAAAAAAAAAAAAAACTCTATTTTTTTAGTGATATATTATCCAAAAAGTCACTATTCAAAACATTATTTTTACATAATAGTAGCCATCAAAAAGGGAAGTAATTTGTCCTAGAAAAATTAAACCATTAATCAATCTATTATTGTTGTAAAAACTTGGTTACTATTCATTGAGGGTGTGTTTGATCGAAAAATTTTCATAGAAAATGACATTTTTCCACCAGAATTCTAACTTTTGGAGTGTTTAATAGTCATTTTTTTTTTCCATAAAAATTATTTTTCAAACATTTGAAATTATGTCTAGTTTTCCTTATTTTTTAGGAAAACAATTTCTTTGGAGGTAGTTTTTGTTTTCCTCCAAAAAAAAAAAAAAATTCTTTCCTATGAAACATTTTCCATACCAATCAAATACACCTCAACCTTCTTTTTAAACCGCGTCATGAAGTTTAAAATGTTGTATTTTTGTTTTGATGACTTTTACTGTCCAAAATAAAATAAACAAAAAGAACAAAAGTGAGAAGAAGAAAGGAAAAAAGAGGAGAAAACAAGGAAAGGGTAAACTCATTTTTTTTTTTTTGGGTGGGGGTGCATAATTGTTTGGTCTAGCACATCAAGCATCCGATAAGACATTTGTGGAACAATAAATAGGTGCATAGAACATGTACAGATACACTGATCGAATCGGAAAACTTGCATTCCTCCTGAAATGATAATCTTCACTAGTCCATTAGCCTAATGCAATTCATTCTGTACACATAATCAAGCATCCAAAACCTGAAACCTTGTACGAAAACAATGATACATGCGCAAAAATAACACAATCGAATGTATGTGCAATTGGGAAAAACCGCCAGATGTATCGAGCAAAATAAATGAGATCCCAAGCTTTTCTGAATGAGTGGCTGCCACCTTGTCGATATCTCGGAGCAGCCCAGCAGGGCATTAGAGAAGCATCTGGGCATGAATTTAAGTAATCCTTGATGCAATCATCTCTTCACTCAGATCCCTAGATAATATTTGGTCCAAGAAATGATTTGCAAACCCTCAATCTTCGACCTCGGTGTTGAAAACAAAACTGGGGAAAGCAGTAGTGACATCCCTGAAAGATAATGAAATGAAAGGCAAAGTGAAACATTTTCAGTGATTCTAGTGAAAAGAACATTGCAAATATTTTAGGTAAGAAGAACATGCTTATAACATGGGTTGTGCTACACAACCATAGGGGGGCACATAAGGGTGTCCATAATGGATACCCGGCGCCCCCCTATTGGAGGGAGTGCCGGTGGGTATCCTATGCTCACCAATCATTTTTCTTATAACATTGTAGTGATGTTGATACATGGATATCGTTTTCTTCTGTGAAGATTGGCAGCTTAAATACACAGGTGGTCACTAAAATTTTAGCAAAATTTCAAGTCTTTGTACATTTTGTTTCAAGTTGGTTACTCAAGTTAAATGCTCATTATGATTTGGTCACTTAGTCCATGTCCATTAATTTGACTATTTGGAAATGCTACGTGGCACAGTGGCTGTAGTTGACCAAACTGTAACCAAAGGTTCAAGTTCAGCAAGCAAATTTTAAGTTCAATGACTAGTTATGAACAATATGAAGTTCAGAGACCAACTCCAAATTTCTTTAGAAGTTCAGTGACTGCTGGTGTTTTCAACCCAAGGATTGGGTATTGAAACAAAAGGAAATTTAGGACGCAGCACTAACTGTGATTTTATCTTTCTAATGCTTATTTGTACGGGAAAAGAGAGAGAGCGTCAGGAATCAACACAATACCCAAATCACTAAATACTGCGAACCAACAGGAAGAAAATGACTAACTTCAAGTAGGGTAAAGTCATGTATCTCAAAAGTGATGGGTGTTGTATAACAAAAGACTTCCAGTCTTCTTTACTAATCTTGTCATCCTTGTCAGCATCAGCATCAGCAAATGTCTGTTAAATGAGTTAATGACCAAGATTGCACAATGAGCATATAATTCATATAAAAAGAAATAACTAAAGAAAAATGGTTCTCCAGTCTGACGAAACCATTACGTTGTCAATTATTTGCTCGAGAAGATCATCAGAAAGTTTCGTGTCGGATTCCATCAGAATTGCAATCACCATCTGCTTAACCTGAAGCCAAAGTGATTTTCCATAAGCACATAAAATGCATCTATGGAATTATAGATTTCATCAAATGACTAGATTCAGGAGATTCTTGACTTTCAACAAATTTACTGCCTATAAGCTCAGAAGTTAAATCAGGCAACTTACGACATATTGCCCATTTTGTCATACTACATATCTTTTCCTATGATTTCATATAACTAATCGTTTTTTGATATATACAACCTCAATACCCAAGTTTCATCTAAACTGTCAAATTTGACAAACTTACCGCCCGAAAGCAAAAAAATTGGATTGTACAACTGAGAAGGAAGTGCCCATTTTTCCATAATCCAAATTCTTTGCATTATGATTTCGAGCAACTCCATTTCATTTTGGAATATAAACTAATCAAATACCCACTTCATCTGATTGTGGTACACAGGCAAATTAGGTGTGAATGTGCTCTAATAGCTGAATGAATCTTATAAACCCTGGAAAATGCAGCATAGATGGAACACAACAAGTGGCCAAGACTTCTCATCCCCCAACCCCAATCCCAAACCCAATCTCACCCCACCCCACCCCAAAAAAGAACCCGAATTGTTTTCTTTATAAAAATAAAGAAGAGAAAAGAAGAAGTAAGTCTGAAAATAGTAAAATTTACATTATTATACAACCTTCCAGTTATCATCACTACAAGATTAAGATTAACATTTGCAACATGATATACTCACTTCTTCTCGCTCAATGAACCCAGTTTGTCTGAGATCATAAAGCTTAAAGGAAACTGCAAAACAAAATAAAAGGTCATCCAAATAAGCTACTTCATGAAGTAAATTGCAATTTTTAGAGCCAAAAATAATTATTATTGATCACCCACAATCTATTTTGTCTTCAATAGGGGTATGAGGATGGAACACATTGACTGCATGGATAAATTCTTCAAATTCGATAACACCATTCCTCTTTTCATCAAAAAGATCAAAAACCTGAGAGCAAATGCTGGAATCAACTAAATGCAAAGTGTAGACTCTACTTTACTTGAATTATCAGATTATGATTAAAGATAGTGCATGACAGAAATACAATATGTGCAGGCATAGTGGTAAACGATTTGTACATTACAGCACTGACTGAGTGAAGCTAAAAGGAATAATGAGTGTTCATATAAAGAAATGGGAATCCAAATATTTGAAAACAAGCTCGCTTACGTTATTAGTTGCCAAGAGAGTTTTCCTGCAGTTAATAAGCACAGTAACTATCTCTTCCAACTCTAAGTAAAGGCTGAGAAACTATGACAAAGTTTTACATCTAGATGAAAGAAAAAATATATTCCCACATGGAGGCACACCGTGTGCATTGAAGGAACATTGTTTCCACAAGGTATTAGATGCATCTTTGGGTAACATTTAATTGAAATCATGACTTGGAAAACTTGGTGTCAAAATCAATATAGAAGACGCATTAAGATTGTGAAAATCATTACTCGATCCAAAAATAGGTTCTCATCGTAAGGATCTCTGCATAGTGCAAGCTGGAGTTCTTCCTACAAAAGAACAAAATGTTAAAATTAAAGATAAATTATGAGAGATTAAATAAATCAGCTAAACATTGTTACCGCAAGGTTGGATTCAAACGAGAAGCAAGGTAGCCAAGTCAAATAAAATTCAGCTGTTAACTGATGCAAGTATCTTAAATATGTAACATAAAGGTTCTCACATGTTCAAAACAGGATTGAACAAATTCCAGTGAAAGTAAAGATGGCCAATAGCTCAGTTAAAAAATCTTTTCACCTCTCATAGAAAATTTGAGAATGGAGCACAAGTGCACCCTACAAACTTAAGGAAGTCGGGTAACTCTCAAAGACAATGAATTAATATCCTTCTAAAACTATTATCCTGCTTCCAGAAGTTTCTCGTTGCACAATTGCATTCTCCTTATTGCTAACCAAATAAGTTCTTCACCAAAAGTTTAAAAAAGTAAATTCTTAGCTCTACATCCACTCATTCAGGAGCAAACCAGAACTTTGAAGGATCATATACAAAGTGATGGGAGGCAAACATTTCAAATTTTAGTCTCCAAATCAACTAGTTCTGAAAGTTGGCATTCTCATTAAAGGAGAGAAGATGAACCTTTTGAAATTTTGAGTCATTCGATTCTCATAGTGTCACCGCTGATGATTGTTAAAATGGCAGAAAGAAAGAAAGAAAAGAATAGATGAACACTGTCAAAACCGAATTTCCTGCACTTCAATAAAAAACCACACCTCCATGTCTACAATGACTTTTTAGCATTGACACAAAAATCACCATATACATTACTACTGAAGAAAAAAGAAATTCCTGAGGAACTTGCTCAAATATGAAATCGCAAAAGCACTCTCTGGAGTTATCTGCACACGCACAAATAGTCCAGAGCGAACTTAAAGAGATAAAATGGCAAGAACTCATAAAATTCATATCGCAGTAATCCTTCCAATAAAAAGGTGTATTAGCACATAAATATCTCTTGAAAATCCAAGTATTTATATAACACGTTAGTAGGAGCTCAGATAAAATAATGTGTATAAGCTCAAATCTTAGCTGAAAATAAATCATTTCCAGGAAAGTCATACCTTATGTATCAATCCGTCGTCTATAATTGAACTACTCAACTTCTTAAACAACTCATATAATGCCTCTATTTCATTCACAGTAACTGCAAAAATAAATTATCCAAAATCTCATTTGTAATCAATAGAAAACACTAATTCAATCTAAAAGGGTAAAATTATATGAAATTACATCGAGATTCACTGGCGAGACGACTGAAATCATTATGCTCGGAAATCAATTTTTTCCTGCGGTACGATTTCCGGCACTCAAAACATCCGGACACCGCGAAAATCAATACTTCGCATATTGCTACAATTGGAATCACCGCTGCGCAGATCTTTTCTGTAAATCTTAAAGAACTCGTACTCTGATCCCGTATCCGACACGCATGAAAAATAATCAATCAATTTAAAAATGCACACAAATTATATAAAGTAATACATTCATGTATGCATGTTAAAATTACCAGAGAATTGTTTCTTGAATCCATCAATCAAGCAAAATAAATAATAGAAGGGGAAGGGGAAGTAATAAAGAAGCGTTCATGAATGATGACTAGTGACGTGTGACTTGCATTAACCGTCGGTAATGATCATGCAAAATACGGATTAAAATCAAATTTTAATCGCATCTTTTGTGGGTCCTCCAGCTTTACGACCACACATTTCAAAAATTTCTATCACAATCTACTAAAAATCTAATTTTAATTCTCATCAAACACCCATTGAAAGTCACGCTACTACTTGTACAAAATTGGTTTACAAAATACGTGTTGGTAATATCTTGGTAAATAATTTAAAAAACAATTTTTGAAATCAATGACAGAGATCTTGTCACATCATTTTGTCAACACACTTTTATAAACCGCGTTTTGATCAATCATTATGTTATTCTTTATAAATAAACCTCGCATATATTTTAATGAATTATTGTTGCTTAATCTTCTTGTAACACGCTTTTGTTTTGTTTTATTTTATTTAATATTCTATTTATATGGATGAGTTTCAAAGAAAAACAAAAGTCAACACTAATATTTTTGCGTCCATTTTTTTTGGTGTATTGTTTCGACGTCTTGTCTTCCATAATTCATTGTATTCAATATTTTCTTCATCTAATTTATACAAATCGATCGACTTTCCTTATTTTCTTATTTCAATTATATAGTATGGTCTTTTTTTTTTATTGAAAATGTTTTGTTTTGTTCGTTTACTAATATACACTTATTTAATTTGTCTAATTATAATCAATTTACTACTAGTTGTCGATAATTAAATAAGGGTAAATTATTTTTAAAAAAGGAAACTATTTTTTCATCCAAGCAATTTTTTTGACAGTCATGCATGATGTGCAAGTTCAAAGTACAATTACGAATGGCAAAGTTCAAAATCGTAATGCTCCTCTGGGACCCATTCAGAAAATTCTAAAACCACATATTCAGCTACCATTTTATTAACAAACTAAAGTTGAAAACGGTTGAAATTATCTTTCCTGATCATTTTTAATTGGCAATGATTATATGTGAGTGCTTAAGATAAAACGTCAATTCTTTTCATTTACATCCAACTTTTTCGTCGGGTGGACGTGTGTAGTCAAAATTCTATTTATTTATTTATTTTCCCAAATGAAGGAGGTATTATTAGAGGTGTCAAGACGGACGGGCCGATCAGACCCGTGAAAATGGCACGGATCGACCTCGAACCGCGGGCCGACCCGTGACCCGAGCGGGCGGTTCATGGGTCAAGGAGGTGTAACTCACGGGTTTCGTGGGTTGCACCTTCACGGAACGCGATTAACCGTGACTCGTGAAAAAAAAAAAAAAAAACATTATAGTTAAGTAGATGTTAACTTAATTGAGATGTACTTAAACTATAAATTATAGTAAAAGTAGGTACCAACCTAATTAGGATGTACTTATACTATAAATATTTGATAATAGTAATTATAAATGAATTTAGTTGTTATTTGTTTAAGTTAAATTTAACTTTTCAAAGTTATAAATAATCCATGTAACATTAAATTTGAATTCTATGTAAACATCTTTTGGTATAAATATAAATTTATCATTTTGTTCAATTCTTAGTTTACATTTTTTTTAAAAAAAATTGCTATAAATATGAAAAATTCTATATTTTTATAATTTTATTTATACAATTATACGGGCTAAATCAAAACAAACCGTGACCCGGATGGGTTAGCGGGCGGGCCTGAGTTGCAGTCCCAAATTGTGGGCTGACTCGTAATCGGCCCGTAACCTGTAGCGGGCGGGCTTTTTTCCACACGGGCTATTACCGGGCTCATATTTTGGCGGCCAACCCGACCCGGACCACCCAGATTGACAACTCTAGGTATTATCGTCTTAGAACATTTTTTTTCTATTTCTTCCCTTGCATCGAGCGGGAAATGCATATTCTTAGCTCCCCAAAATTTTTGTTCTTCTGCAACTTCTTCATCTTCAACCTTAACTTTTTCACCACTGTCCATAGAACACTCATTTGAGTCATGATTTTCGTTTTCACAGCTCAAAAGTCCCGACCCTTCAATATCAAACGACTCATCTTCAAGCCCTTTACCTAATGAACTTTTAATATAAGCAGCAAATTCTACAAGTTCCATTTCGGATGAGAGAAACCCATGTAAATGATTCATTTCTTAACTCAAATCACTCAGCATGCCTTTGATTCAGTACTCGCGACGGCTTCTGTATGTTCTGCGTCATTTTTTTTTTAATACCCAGGTATCTCAGCTAACACTAGACTATTTCCTGGACGCCCATCACCGGTGCCTCAACTCTGGGCGGAGGTAAATCGCGGGTGATGCCCAATCAAACCAATATTCATGCAAGCTTTATACTCCTGGCCCCAAGGGAGCCCTCCTACAACCGGTTATTACAACACAAAGCTACTCCACCACATGGTTTGGGTATTACAACACTCGGTTGCTCCTTCCGTGATTCGAACTCCCCACCCTGGGGTTGCAAGCCCAGCCTTGCACTGTCTTTGCCATAATTCTGCTACAAAGGAGCCAAAATTGGACCCCTACAAAATTGTCGAAGTGTGTAATCCCGAGAAAATGTTTTTCAACTTTTCCACCTTTTTGAGGAAAATAAATTCTTGATATTTTGGTTGGTAAATATTTTCCAAGTGTTTTATTTTTTGGTAATTGGAAAAAATTCTAGACACAATGGTAAAAAAAAAAATTCACTTTTATTGACAATTTCTATGCAAAACAAAGTCAAACGAATGTTATTCGATATGGTGGTTTTTTTTTTTTTTTTTTTTGTAAATTGAAACAAATTTTAGACATAATGGTAGAAAACATTATCACTTAAATAGACAATTTTCATAAAAAAACGGACACTAAACTTTCAACATTTTTCATGAAAAATTACACAAATCAAACACAATTTAATTACAATTCTCCGTAGAACAATTTCTAGGCAAATCAATTTCGGGTGTGTTTGATAGCCTAGAAAATTAGGTGGAAAAAGAAAATGTTTTCTAACTTTACCCAATTAATGGTGTTTGATTGTAAAAATTTTCTTGTCTTTTGTTTTTCCTACCTTTTCTAGGTACAACCATTTTATGTACATTTTCTTGATTTTGTTTTCCCACCTATTAGGTGGGAAAGCAATTTTCATCTTTTTATTTTTAGCAATGGCAATAAATTCTAAAAAGAATTTTCACTTTTGTTGACAATTTCTATACAAAACAAAGTCAAACGAATATTGTAATTTTTTCTAATTGTTTAATTTTTTGTTTTACTTTTTGGTATTGGAACAAATTCTAGACGCAATGGTAGAAAAAATTATCACTTTAATGGACAATTTTCATAAAAAAAATGAAGTCAAACGGATACTAAACTTTCAACATTTTTCAAGTGGAAAATTATACCAATCAAACACAATTAATTACAATTTTCAGTCAAACAAATTCTATGCAATTTAATTTTCAGTAAAACATTTTCGTTCCACCCATTTTCCACCTTTGCAATCAAACGGACCCTTCGTGTAAAACATTTTTCATCTTTACAATCAAACGGACCTTTAGATTTCCATTCTTTCGAATAGTCATGAAAAAAAATTGTTTTGCCCAGCATGGAAGATTAATTTCAAGGTAATTAATATGAACAATAAATTCAAATTGAATGACTAAATTCCAGAATCTTAGAACTTAATTAATATGAAGAAACATATTTTATTTGTAATTAAAATAACTCGCAGATTCGGGATACTTAAATCTCTCGATAGATCCACAAAGAGATCTATAGTTTCATTCATGAATAATAGACGTTTCATCACGTTATCGAAAATACAGGCATTATATATAGAAAAATGCTACTTGTACATCAAGAATTGTACATAATGGTGTCCACCCTACTCACATGGGAGTGGGACTCACTTGTATAAAATATTTTTTTATTCAAGCGGGTCTCACTCCCATGTGAGAGGGGTGTACACCCTTTTGTATACCTTGATGTACCGATAGCAAAACCGATATATATATGCACTCGTATAGTGGCAAAACCAACTAATTAACTGTCTAATCGACTTATTATAAATATCAAATATTTAAATAAACCACAAACTAAAATTAAAAAAATATATGATTGTTAGTCAGACAATACCACGTTATTTCACAAGTTTCTACAAGCTATACACACTTGAAGTAACAAAAGTCACGATCATGGCCTAGGAGAAAATTGGGGCATGAAACTTGTAACGGATGGATCAATAGTCAAATAAATGTATAACGAGATATGTAAACTCTTGATTGATCTTCAAGGATAGATAAACGAGTAATTCATGAATGTTTTTTAAAAATTGTACATCAATAACAAGAATCAAGAGATAATGCATCCGCGATAATGATAAGGGCCATCATAAATCTTAGACGCAACTTGAATTAAGCATTTGAGAATTTAGTCAATACACGCCATTAATTATTATTATTTGACCCGTGGGAGAGATCATAGTTGTTGAAATTGCATAAATTCTATTTCTTGTACTACACGATTGCTCTGGAGACTAAGTCGTATTCATGGCCCAAGAGAGAATTGGAGTTTGAGACTTGTAGAGGATGGATCAATATTCAAATAAGATATGAAATTCTTGATTGTGATGGAAGAGGGCACATGATAGTACTCGATTCCATCTCCTAAGGACTGTGAGATGAGTGAGTTTTTTAAATCACGTGCATATTTCGTTAATTTTTATCAAAATTTACTAAAAAATTACCTCAAAATCTACTTTATAAATTTCAAATTCATAACTCAAGTTGTAATTATTTTCTTTCAAAAATCAGGTATAGTATAGTCCCCACCTCCACCCCCATTCCACCACACCCTCATTCTAGCTCACCTTTACCTTTCATCTATAGTGAGTTATAGAGAGAGAAATTGCTGTTGCAATTGAGAGAGAGAGAGAGAGAGGCAATTGATTCCTTCCCAATCATTCCAGCGTCACCCAACTCCGATTGTTGATGTCACAGTTACAACAATCGCTAAATTATTTGTTTTATCAGTTACGTTTGTCCAATTTATTTGAGGTGGAGGTGATGGTGGTGGGTCGTGGATTAATGATGGTAAAGACGATTTGTATGGTACCTACGGTTATGGAGTGGAGTGAGATTAAGAATGATTGTGACCAATTAATTGAGTAATTTGTATAATTTGTGATATATTAAAATGTGTCTCTTGCAATATATTATTTTGACCCACAAAATTTGTTTTGTGGCACAATGTGATTTACGTGATCATAAATTGTATATTTATTGTGATCGTGACATGTTTGATTAAATATCAATTGTGAAATTTTTTCTGATGTCATAAATTATGACCACCTGCTTTTTGAATGATTTCATCATATTTCTTAAATTTGAAAGTGTATCTTGAAAGTATGATAAATATGTATTTTTTTTCCAAATTTGATTTTCATATAAGCTAAATAGTGGTAATCGCGTTCCAATCGACTACCGATATTTATAGATGTTGTTCACAGTTGCTAGGCATTGGTACGAAGTTATATTCACATGTATTATTGTCGTCTAGTGAAAACATTCAATATTTGGGAGTAACGCTATGTTGTCCTTGAGATAGAGACTGCCTACGAAAAATCCAAAAAAATATACGTGGTCCATGTGATTTGGTCAATTTTTAAAATTCTCATTACATAATACATATATCTCCATGGACCAGTATACACCAATTACAAATATTAGCGGATCCCACAAAACGTTTGAAGTATTGATTATTAATATTTGATTTTGTTTTAATTTACAAAATTGTTGTCCAGACATAGTGTCACGGGCTGCAGCTTTGCTTAAGCCCCGTGTTTTAAATATTTATTTAATTCGTAAAATAGTTGAAAAATAGAAAGAGAAAAGTATGATTCGAGAGCCAAATGATATCTACTCCCATCATTTGGGTTTTTGTTGTTAAGTCTATTATAGGGGGTATTGCTCTTTCAAACATTTTCAAGCTTACTAGTGTTTTCCCCCTGCACTAGCCATTTGTAATTTCCTACTTTCGTCTATTGTAATGTCCTGCTTTTTAGCAATCAATGATCAAATTATTTCCATCATATTCAATTTCATGTTGCAAACTTTCTTAAAATTGTAATTAAAATTTACTTTCGTCCCAATGCGACCGAGGAATAGGCGGAAGGTAATCTAGCGGAGCAGACTACTGCCGCACGGTGTTCCTTTCTGTGCTAAGAAAAGGTTACCCGTGAAAGTTAGTATCAGAGCTGCGGCTCAAGATCTCATTAAGAAAGCTATGGAAACTGATCCAAATTCCTCGAACACCACGGAGGTGGTAGATGTTCAAAAGAGGAACACCCGACAGCGTTTGGAGGCGCTAGAGGTGACAAACACTAGGTTGTATTTTGCCATGGAGAACCTCGGGGATAAGGCTGAGGCGGCACAGACGGAAAATTGGGAATTACGCATCCAATTGGATGAATGCCAGAGGCATGCGCAGCTATGACTGAAGCTGTTGTTATCATACCTGAGTTGCAGGATGAGATGGGAGCGTTGAGAACTCAGTTACTAGTTCTTCAGCGCGTGATTGGCAACGAACAAGCCATCGCACATGAGTCGGTGCATAGGCTCGGAATTCCAGAACCGTGTACCTACGGAGGTACACGTGATGCTAAAGAAGTTGAGAACTTCTTGTTCGATATGGAACAATACTTTCTTGTGGCGTCGATCAAGGACGAAGCGAGAAAAGTCACAACTGCTAGCATGAATCTAGGTGGTGATGCAAAGCTATGGTGGCGAACGAAGTATGTTGACATTCAGGCCAACATGGTTCGAATAGATTCTTGGGATCTTCTCAAGGAAGCAATCAGATCTCAGTTCTTCCCAGAGAATGTGGAATATAAGGCACGTCGGGCCTTACGAGAACTGAAACACACAAGCTCCGTCAGGGAGTATGTGAAGGCCTTCTTGGGGCATATGCTGAATATCAGAGATATGTCAGAGAAGGATAAGCTATTCACCTTTATGGAAGGGTTAAAATCGTGGATGCGCACGGAACTTCAGAGACAGAAGGTCGCTGATTTAAGCACGGCTATGGGAGCTGCCGAATGTGCAAGTGACTATCAACCCGAGTCGAGAGAGGATCGACCTTCGGGAAATAGTCAGTCTGTTGAAGGTGGAAGGAGACCTTACACACCCAGCTCGAACTCAAATGGGGGAAAGCGTTACTCTCAGAATAGGGGAGGATCCTATCAAGGCAACCGCCAAAAAAGCCGTCAAGGAAACTATAACGGCAGTTCCAGTAATGACTGGAATCATGGAAAGGTGAAGGAGGGCAGATCTGATGTCGCTCCTAGATTGAAATGCTTTCTATGTGAAGGACCTCACCGGGTGGCGGAGTGTCCTCAGAAACGAATGGTGAATGCATACTGTCAACTAGCAACTGGGGGCTCAAGTTCGAAGCAAAATACCCCAAAAGCTAGTTGTCGAGGTGACACCGACTCCGAAGGAGACGAGGATGTAATTGGTGCATTCTCGCATTCGTGCAATACACTATTGCACCGAACTACTAAAAGGGACGTCGGTCCCTCGAAAGAGCCGAAGATGGAAGAATCGAAGGCTCACACTTGCAAGACGAAAGGCCTAATGTACATTGATGTGAGGATCAATGGAAAGCCAATCAGGGCTATGGTGGACACTAGTGCCACGCACAATTACCTTGCAAGTTCTGAAGTAGAGCGGCTCGGACTTGCTCTGGAGAGAGATAAGGGAAAAGTCAAAGCGATCAAATCTGTTGCTCAACCAATAGCGGGAATAGCGCAATCGGTGCCAATCAAAGTAAGTCCATTCGAAGAAAGGACAAATTTGTCGGTAGTTCAGATGGATGATTTCAAGCTGATTCTCGGATTAGAATATCTGCGGGATACAAAGACAGCAGTGTTGCCGCATTCTGACTCACTAATAATGATAGGGAGCAAACCATTCATTATTCCCACACAGGTTGGGAAAATTGACGAGAAAGGCGAGACAATACGTAAGGGTTTCAAGAGGAATGAACCCTCATTCTTGTGTTCTCTTCGAACAGAGGATATCGAAGAAACAACTGGCTCTATTCCAACGCCTATCACAAGGCCCGAGGAAGTTGAAGACATCATGCCAGACGAGTTACAAAGAGAATTGCCAACGAGGAGGGCAATTGATTGTGGGATTGGACTTGTTTTGAGTGTCAAACTTCCCACCAAGGCACTATACCGTATGGCTCAGTCGGAGCTTGAAGAGCTTCGGAAGGAAAAGAGGGAAGTGAGACTATCGTGGAGCACACTTCCGCACTACCACAACATGCAGGCTCACTGGAGCCCCTTTCCATCCTGAATGAATCAGTCGAGAGTGGATCGACGAGCCACATTAGTGGATTGTCAAGAGTTTGAGACTTTGGCACTATCATCATTAGGATGGACGGTTTATCTAGAGACTCAACGTTCAACACAGCGCCCAAGTATGTATCAGCCGAAAAGACAGCTCAACTCTTCTTCAAGCCTATTGTCAAATACTAGGGATCGACTATCGTCAATGATCGAGATTCTCGATTTATTGGCACATTTTGGACCGAGTTGTTCAAACTTCTTGGTTCAACTTTGAGCACAAATGTTACTATTCACCGAAGATCGGACGGACAGACATAGCAGTTCAATTTTATGCTGGGAGACTATTTTCAGCACTTTATCTCTGCTTCGCATGAAATTCAGGTGAAACTCTCGGATGTGGTTCGGATGTGTTTCAATGTTCAAAAGAGCTCTTCTCCAAATAAGAGTCCTTTTGAAATTTCTACTGGCCAACAATCGTTACTCCTCCATACTGCAGACACTGATCAGAAACGGTACAAGAAGTCTGCAGATTTGAAGCAATCAGTGTTTAAAGTGAAACGATCAGAAACAAAGGTTGCTGAAAAGATTCTTGGCTACCAAACTAATCAAGCTTCTAGGAAACATCTTCAAGAGTACTTGGTCAAATGGAGCGGATGCAAAGCGAAAAGAATACTCAATGGCTCTGAGGACATCGCCAAAACAAATGGGGGAGAATGTCACGGGCTGCAGCTTTACTTAAACCCCGTATTGTAAATATTTATTTAATTCGTAAAATAGTTGGAAAATAGAAAAAGAAAAGTATGATTCTAGAGACAAATGATGTCTACTCCCATCATTTCGGTTTTTGTTGCTAAGTCTATTATGGGGGTATTGCTCTTTCAAACATTTTCAAGCTTACTAGTGTTTTCTTCCTGCACTAGCCATTTGTAATTTTCTGCTTTCGTCTATTGTAATGTCCTACTTTTTAGCAATCAATGATCAAGTTATTTCCATCATGTTCAATTTCATATTGCAAGCTTTCTTAATATTGTAATCAAAATTTACTTTCGTCCCGATGCGACCGAGGAATAGGCGGAAGGTAGTCTAGCGGAGCAGACTACTGCCGCACGGTGTCCCTTTCTGTGCTAAGAAAATGTTACCCGTGAAACATAGGCTAGATAAGTATATAAACGGCCTCCATTATTCTCCCATTAAAATTGATTTTGGAGTAGTAATTTTTTGAAGAATGTGTGATTAAAAATGAAGAAAATACTTTGAATTTACATGTATTATTATCTTATTAAAAAATGTATTATTGATAAAAAGAAAGAAAAATATCAAACAAATGCTTCACAAATAGTATGCTCTGTGGGACCCACTTAAAAAAATTTGATACTATATATTTTATGGGTCTCACAACTTTTTAATCACATATCTCAAAAACTTTTATCAAAATTTATTAAAAATCTAATTTTAATTTCCAAAAGGGGCTTAGTTACCATTTTTTATTAACAAATTGAAGTTTAAAAAAGGGGGGGGGGGGGGGGGGGGGGGTGGGGGGGGGGTGGGGGGGGGGGGGGGGGAAGGGGGGGGGGGGGGGGGTAGGGGGGGGGGGGGGGGCGGGGGGGGGGGGGTGGGGGGGGGCGGGGGGGGGGGGGGGGGGGGGGGGCGGGGGGGGGTGGGGGGGGGGGGGGTGGAATTATCGTTTTTTAATCATTTTTAATTGGTAATGATTATACGTGTTGCCATGCTTAGGATAAAACAATGGACTGGCTTACAAGACAGTCTTTAATATATACATCCATTATAATTTTTATACAAACAAATTGTGTTATTATCTTTTCATTACACCATTTTGTCGTGGTGTATTTGGCACAATATTTTGAGTGAGTGGGATTATAGCAAATGAACTTGGAATTTCGTGAGCAAGATGATGACCTCTCTTTTCGAACCAATCATTTCACTTGAATCAATCCTTTTAGCAAATGAACCTGAAAATTGTATCTTACTTATCTTGAGCAAGCATTTCACTTCAATCAATCTTTTTAGCGAATGAACTTGGAAATTGACGTGATTGATCATACTTTCGTGAGCAAGATGATGACCTTTCAACCAATCCGACTTTATGGCAAAAATGGCATTTCACATCCTTGTGTTCTTTCTGGTGGATTTGATCTTTAGATAAATTCATTCAGATTTTGGGTTATCCTTTCTTTGGTTGCTTCTTTTATAGAATTCTTTCTAACCACTTGATGAGTCACAAAATGAATTGTGGGCCTTCAACCTTGTCTCCTCTTGAAGGGGAATGTTGGCCCATTTATTGGAGTTCCACTTATCCTGTATAGTGTTGTGGTTCATTTGAAATTATCCATATTGCACGTTAGGTGTGGAATGATGCATAAATTGCACCAAAAAGTACGCGTCCACACCTTTTGAGAATGTTTTTTTTTTTCACCAACTTAATACATTTTTTAGCACTTACAATTTTATGAAGAGTATATCTAATGTTGTGTGACACTGTAATTTATATAAACCTTAAGCTTAACATGTTTCATCATATATCCTAAACTCTAGGAAGAGTTGTTTTAAGGGGGTATTATAGACTTTCTAAAACTTTAATAAATTTGAAAAGTTCATTTTAGAGTAGTTATAGTCACACGTCTTTTATAAATACACTATATTTTAGGGCTCGGGTTTTTTTGTTTTTTGGTTTTTTTTTATAAATAAAATGTTAAAATAGCTGTCTGCAGCAGGCAACTGTAGTAGCTTTTTTGTTTTTTTGGTTTTAAATAAAATGTTAAAATAGTAGTCTACACGGGCAACAGGGTACCTTTTAGTTTTCTTATTATTTTTATTTTTTTTAAATAAATATGTAGGTAGGCTTTTTATTATTATTATTTTTTAAAATACGAGCCGTGCCGTTTTGGCCCATGACACGGGCTGGCCCGGTTCGGGCCGATGCCTCAAAATGAGGCTCGGTGGATCCGAGCCGAGCCCGGGCCGCCCGAGTCGCCGAACTTTTTTGACATCCCTAAACAAACTTATATCTCGTGCTAGATTTTTCCTTTTTTTTCTAGAAAATTATCCTTTCCTCCTTGTTGAGATGTTGTCAATTGTTGATATGTATCTTGGCGAATGTACTGCTATTTAATTTGATTCTCCAACTCGATAGCTCTATTGACTTCCAATAGCCTCCCGCAAGATCGAGAGTATATGTCCATTATTCCTATCTTGAGCATACACAAGTAAAAGCTTTGAGAACTTAAAAACTTTGGTGAAGATGTCTATAATTTTTGGTTTGGTAGATACATGCTTAGTAACAACGCTTCCATCTTGAATTTTATCTCGAATTAAATGACAATCAAGTTCTATATGTATGGTCCTTTCATGAGAGATCGGGTTTGTAGCAATGAGAACAGCAGACTTATTATCACAATATAGGAAAGTGTTGGTTCGGGAAGAAGCTCTCCTTCATCTTTACCAATTTCACATTTTGATCCAAAGGTATCATTGAAAGTGCCAAACTAATTGTCCCCGAGTCACTTAAAATGTCAAGAGCATACTTCCTCTGGCATATATAAATTCTCTATGCAGACATGGCTACTTCTATGCCGAGGAAGTATTTTAATTTACCAAGGTTTTTGATTATAAACTTGTCTTGAAGAGAGGTTTTGAGATGATTAATTTTATCAATGCAATTACCAGCCACAATTATATTATCAGCATACACTAAGACAATCGTAAAAGAAATGCCAGGACTCTTAGTAAATAAGCTATAATACGCCTTTGATTGAATACATCCTTGCTCGATAATAAACTTGGAAATTCTAGATTACCATTGGCGTGATGCTTGTTTCAAACCATACAAGCTCTTTTGAGTCTGCATACTTTCTTGTTGTCATCATTTGAGTAGCCACGGAGTTCCATATACACTTCTTCATCTAAATCACCATGCAAGAAAATACTATTAACATCAAACTGAAAAAGATTACATCCCTTTATTGCTACTATGGCTAACAAGGTTCTAACTGAGACAAGTTTGGCTATAGGTGAGGATGTTTCATGGTAATTAAGGCCTTTTCGTTGTGTATACCCTTTAGCAACTAGTTTTGCTTTGAATCTTTCCATGCTACCATTAGCAATAAATTTAAACCTTTTCGTTGTGTATACCCTTTTTATCAATGAATGATCAAAACATTATTTGTTAGTATTATTTCATGTTTGAAACAATAATAATTTTTATTCTTAATGTACCTCAATGCATAGTAGTTCACCTGAAGACATAAATTTTAAAATTTAACTGCTTCTTCTAGCTTCATTTAAACTTATTAAATTCTGAATTTCGAAATTCTATTATAACACACGTGTTGCTGTCCATTTATTTTACTTTTCACACGAGCCAAATAGCAAAATCAACAATAATGATGTAATAAAAAATAGACGCCGCAAACATCAATTCAAAGAGAATAGGATATCAATATATTAGAGATAAAAAGATTATATTCTAAAACCGTAGGCTAAAAGGGAATCGACTGCGTAGTCGGATGGGAGATCAAGGTTAAGTGATAATTTGGTTGCATATATTGAAAACGATGTACTTAACAATATTGATAACGATGAAATTATACGACATTTTCAAAGTATGAAAACGCGTAGGCTACAATTGTAATAGTGTATTGACTTGTTTTTGTTAATGATATGTAGTTCTAAATATTTTTGAATTCTCGTTTTTTATCCCACAAGATAAATGGTTTGGGACCGCCCCTAGGTACACGAAATTGTTACAGAATTGATACAGAAATTTGAAATGGACGATACAGATTCAAAGATGGAAGAAAAACACACACAGGGATGCACAGGAAGCTGCTAGCATCCTGTAAAAATTCTGTGAGTTATTCCTTGTACTTAGGGAATAACTCAATAATAAATAACTTATAAGGCTTACTTTAAATACATTTGCACATAAAGACAACGCATTGACATCCAAGCCAAAATTGGAAGGGGGAAGATTGAAATCCAAGTTTCTTGACAAACTCCTTTTGTTTGAGAATCATGGACTCGGGACTCCACTATTTTCTTCCCCGTTGAAAACTTCCACGGCGATCAATATTGGCCTCACTCAACTATCAATATTCACTAGGATAGTACTAATCGCAAACCCAATACCATTATACCAAGTACCAACATATCTTAATCTAGCCTACAAGTTGCTCCATGACTCGAATTGATGAAGTGGTGAATTGGCACAGTGGTATGTTTTGAACAAAGGTGATGGATTCCATAGCATTCCCATGTCCGACTGTGATACAAATTATAATTAGTACATTTTATTCGTAATGAAAATAACTCGGAGATGGAAATAAAGAAAGATTCTAGATCCAATCGACTGTACTTGACGATTCATTACATTAATTGTACTACCTTTTTATGGAGAATTATCTAAAATATAGGCATATGCACCCATTTCCCACAAAATTCCTAAAGTGGCTAAACCAAGTAGCAGTCTAATTGACCTTTTCAAAACGAATAAATAAATAATTCCCTAACAAAAATTTAAAAACAATGATCCTAACATCAAACAAACACGTTAAAAACAAGTTTCTATACGTATATACAATACACTTGAAGTCAAAACTTGGGGCATGAAACTTTAAGAGGATGGATCAATACACAAATGTATAATGAGATTTGTGAACCCGTGACTCTGATGGAAGAAGACACATAATGGTAACAAATTCTATCTCCGAGGGTGATTAATCGAGTGAGTGATTCATTGATATTTTTGGAATGTGAATGTTAATCAGAATGTGTACATCAATTATAAGAATGTCTAAATCAATCACTAGAATCAAGAGATAATGCATCCCCAATAATGATAAAGAGCCATCACAAATCTTGACAAGCAACTTGAATTGCTAGCAATTGATTTAGAATTTCAATGTTATTACTAATTAGTATTTTGACTTGTGAGAGAGAACATAGTTGTTGAAATAGCATACATTCTATTTTTGTACTCCATAATTGCTCTTGAAGTCTAAGTCATATTCATGGCCCAAGCGAAAATTGGAGCATGAGGCTTGTAGAGGATGGATCAATACTCAATTATTTGAGTATATTGAGATATCTAACTCTTAATTGTGATGAAAGAAGGCACGTGATGGTTATCGATTCTATCTCCTAAGGATTGTAAGATGAGTGACTTTCGAATATTTTGAAGTTACATCGTGCATAGATAGCAATCCATAAAATGCGTGGGAGATGCTCTTAAAATTTCCGTGGCCAATGTACCCTCAACTCTCAATGTTACTTCACATCTCTTACTATCGTCTCTTTCTATTTGAAAATTTACGATATTGATGATGTGGTAAATATAATCGTTATTTATTATTCAACAATCTAAAGATATGTTGAGAAATTAAATTAAAAGTATGATGACCATTACATGAGTTAAGTATAGTTACTGGATTGAACTCGTCGAGAATTTTAAAATTAACTTAGTCTCCAGTTAACAAATTTGTATTTAATTTATAAATAGGAATAGTATGATAAATAATAATAGGTCCAACGAAATATATGAATAATAATAATAAGTAGTTATAAATATACGGTTGAAATTAATGTTTAGTTATGATTAAATTTATAAATCATTTTGAAATTACGCACAAAAGGATGCTTAATTTTCAATTTGTTTTTGATATGATAATTTGAAATTTGAAATTCTAACTTTACTTCTATGGATAATTACTCTATATATCCCATTTAAATTTGAAATTTTAACTTTACTTCTACTATTTTTATTCTTTAATTATTCGCTTTAAAAAAAACACACACTACACGTAGCAATATTGTCCTCTCTCTGGGACGAAGAAGAGATAGTCCAACCTACCTCACCCATTGATGGTGGTCGATGATGTAGTGTCGCAAATGGTGGTAACGATGTTTGGTGGTTGAAATGGTGGGTTAGTGCTGATGAAATTTGTGGGCAGTGATTTAGGACTTCTGAGGTGGTAGTGGTGGTGTTGGTGTTGGTGTTGTGGAGACTTGATTTTGAGGGTGGCGATGGCGACAATAGCATTATTACATTGTGTTACATAATTTTATGATGGTGGTAATTTGGTCTAGCTTTTTTTTTTTTTTTTTTTTTTAAGTGACAATGGGTTGTACTATAATTTGTTATGATAAGGATAGTGATTGTGGTCCATAGACGATGGTGACATGGTGGCATAACAATTAATGTTATAAATAGTGGTGATTGCGGTGGTGATATAACAATAAGTGTACGAGTTATGGACCGACGATGTATTGGTAGCGACCGCGTTGATGGTGAAAATTAATGACAAAACGAGTGTAACACTGCGTTACAAGTGATGGTAGTGGTGGCGATGGAGGTGAAAATTGTCCAGTGAAATA
Organism: Fraxinus excelsior; assembly: GCA_019097785.1. NCBI lineage: Eukaryota > Viridiplantae > Streptophyta > Magnoliopsida > Lamiales > Oleaceae > Fraxinus > Fraxinus excelsior. The sequence goes on along the minus strand of CM032625.1, from coordinate 7,172,379 downwards.
TGTTTAACAAAATTTCATAAAATGTAGAATATTGTATTCCAAAATTTATTGTAAAATAATGAAAAATAGAATTTTGAGAATTAAAAGGTTGATAAAAAATGAGATGGAAAAAAAAGTATGAAATTACTAAACTTTTTGTGGATATTTATGAATTGTTTTTTTCTTATTATTACAAAATTAATTGAAAAATAAAATTTTAAATTTGTTAATATTGACCACGGGTTATGCTTGGACTTAGTTTTTCTCGAAAAACCCAACTTGACAAACATATTTAACCCATGTATTGATATATTGGATAATTTGGATAAATTTGTTATTTTAATAAAATAATAAGGATAATTTTGTTAATTTAAAGTCCAAAAACTAAAAAGTTTGTTTATGTGAATACCACATAGATCGATGATGATCTAAACTCTATATCAATAGCATTATCCTTGTAAAAGTCCTTCCATACCCACCACCATGTTTGGATGAGATATAAGTGTGTGTGGCATGTTTGGCTAAGACTATTCAACTGTTTTTAATTTATTTACTCTTATCTTCTCTAAACAATTTGGGCCATTCTCTTTCTCATCGCGTGCCCCTTGCTTTTGTTACAAAATTTGGTACGACAAGGAAATCAATGTCGTTCGTTTGTCTGTTATAGTGATCAAATTGACTAATTAAAAAAGAAAGAAAATGTAGTAATGATTCCTAACATTTTCAATTTTTGCAGACTTTACCAAAATCTTCATTTTGTGTCAACGAATGTTCCTAACTTTTCATAAATATGCATATGGAATCCAGATGAATGGAAAATATTCATTTGACCATTAATTGACCAAGAAAATTGGACTTTGACAAATTTTGAATAAATTAAAAGGGGTAAAATGACAAGTTTAAAATTTTCACATTAAATAAATAAACAAAAAAATATTAAAAATCAAAGACATAAAAAATGGTTTCTTCTTTACCCCCAAGCCTATCCCCCACAATTGAAAATCATCCACCAACACCAGCTGGCACCACAATAGGTTATATTCTTCCCCAACACCACCTAAATTGTTGGACTCACACATCATCGGAAAGCTTTAATTCCCCTCTACACATTTCACCCAACTACCAACCCTAACTTCACTAGATGTCGCCAGAATAACGACCAAAAACCCCTACTCGCGAACTCAAAAACTATCGGCAACTCCTCATCCGATCATACCCACCGTCGGGGAGTATCATAGGTCTACTCCCACAATCAAGAATGGGACAAATAATTGATGCAGCTTATAGAATCTCAAATCCCGATCTCACGCTGCTGCAATTTCTCTATTCACAAACTCACTTGGAGCATGTTTGGTCCGGATTAAAATTCGGTTTTAATTCAAGTTAAAATCAAACAATCAATATTAACCACATCTTTCATGTGTCCCACAACTTTTCAATCACACATTTCAAAAACTTTTATCGCAATCTATTAAAAAATCTGATTTTAATCTACACCAAACACACTCTGAGAGAAATCTGATTCTGGTTTTGATTTGAGTGGGGTGAGATTTGAGATATAGGTTTGATAGAGATGAAATCAGTGATTTTTCTTGGTTTGATTTTTAAGTGTGAGGGTGAGTTTTTTTGGTTTGATGTTCGAATGTGCAATAAGTTGGAAGGTGGCAATAGAGGGTGCCTACACTGGTAGCGTGTGGTCGTGAGTGGGAGTTGTGGGTGTGGGTGTGGGTCGAAGGTGGCAATTGTGGCGGTGTCTAGTAAAGTCTTGTCGAAGAAGAGGAGAGCTCGTCAGTTTTGATTTTTGGGGGATGGGGGTGGGTTTATATATTTACTTTTATTTTTTTGTATTTTTAATTATTTTTTAACTTATTTAATATGAGAAAAATGTAAAGTACCATTTTACTCTTCCAATTTAATCAAAATTGATCAACGTTCACTTATTTTTGTCAATTAATGATATATATTTGGACTCCAACTATATATTTATAAAAGGTTAGGGACGTTCATTAACACAAAATGAAGGTTATGATAAAATTTGCAAAAATTAAAAAAATTAGGGCCCATTGCTACAATTTTCCCATTAAAAAATGGTCATTAAAGTTCGACTTAACCCCGCTTGTGTTTGAGTATCATTTATATAAAAAAAAAAAAAAATTCCAAACTCATTTTCAATTATATATACTCTCAATAAAATCATTTTAGATATAAATTCAATTTTTTTTTCTACATTTTGATAAATAGTCCAAAATATCACTATTAACAAAAAATATTTGCTCAAAGAATTGGCTGAAACCAAACGTATACAAAATCTGGTTTAGAAATCCATTATTTTCAGTTTTTCACCTCTCTCTCTCACTCTCTCCAAATAGCAGAATTGTACTCCGTACTGAGTATCAGAGAGTAGTGTACAACCTGTGGACAGCGACAACAAAACAAAACGACGCGCATCGCACTGAATCACACATACAGTCTCCCATCCCTCGTTCTTAACGTGCGCCGGGGCCTGTGTATCCAGCGCCCCAATCGCCCAATAAGTATGTCATCAGCTGCCCTCATTTTACTTTTCGTAGCTCTGGTTGTTTTGCCGGTATCGCTTGCTGAATCCGAAGATTCGAAACTGCTCTATGACCGCGCCGCCGGAAATGTCACCGCCGGTAATATGACTGCGGCGAAGGAGGACACCTTTGCTGACATGATAGACCGAGCACTGGAGAAAGAGTTCACTGAGAATGAGGATCAGAATGAAGGTTTTTTAGATCTCAACTCTCATCTCGTTGTCGCTTTGTTGCATTAAATTTTATTTTTGCATTAGAATGTTTTTAGGTTAGGGTTTTCAATTAAGCTCCATTGGGTTTATAAGATATTTGCAGCGTGTTATGGAACTGATTTTTAATTTTCGGGTATTTTTTTGGCCCCATTCAGTAAAGATTAAAATCGGATTAAAATTGAAAAACTAGCCGTTATTGTAGTTTGCTTTTGGTGCTTGAGAAGTGAATAGGCGGATTTTAGTTTAATACAGGAGTGATTTTGTCAATTTATAGCGTAGAATAATTGAAGTTCAAATTAAGATTGCTTTTGGTGCTTGAGAGGTGAATAGGCGGATTTTAGTTTAATACAGGAGTGATTTTGTCAATTTATAGCGTAGAATAATTGAAGTTCAAATTAAGATTTTGATATATCGAGACATTAATTCAGGTATTGCATTCTAGTGTTGTAAGTTCAAATTAAGATTATGGAACTGTTGTTGTTTATTATAATTGATTTTTTTATTCAATTATTGTGATTCATTTTGACTTTTATTTATCGGGAAAATGCTTGTTTGTTTATGGTTTTCCCTAAATTATATAATGGCAGCGAATGATGCTGGTAGCTTCAACAACAGTGTGGCAGGGCAGCAGGTTTGTTTTGTTGCATATATTCAACTTTTCTGGCAGTGTTTCTTCTCTGATCTTTGTCAAGCCTGCTTTATGTATAAAAGGGGGATATTAGGCTTTAATTGTGATCTTGATTAGTCAGTTCCATTGCAGGTAATTGCATGTGTAACGGAGTTGAAGAGTAGTTTCTTTCATTTATTGTTTGAATGGGTGAAGGGCGTGGGTTTTCATTCCTTCAACTCTCTTGTAGAGATGTTGGATCATTGTAATCTGTGACTCTTTTGTCTTTTTGTATACTTCTAGTATACAGGGACTTTTTTAATATATATATGTTACATTACTTATCAAAAAAAAAAGGTAATTGCATGTGGAAGAGTGCTTAAAAGCATCCTTACATGGAATATTGGAAGTTCAACACTAGCCTCAAAGGATAAATAGACACTCGTCAAGAGAGCTAAATTCTAGTGTTTTTGACCACCAAGTCCCTAAAAACTCAATGCTTACATCATTCTTCATCAGTATCAAGCCATATATTTTAGGGAAAATTGCATCAACGGTCCTAACCTTTTCAATTTTTACAGACTTTACCCTAACCTTCATTTTGTGTCAGCGAAGGGCCCTATCTTTTCATAAATATGTAGCTAAAGTCCAAATGAATGAAAAATCGTTAGTTAAGAATAGTAGAATTTGACTAAATTAAAATGATGAGAAGGTAATTTTATATTTATCCCTCAAAATAATTAAAACAAAATAAAAGTAAAAGTAAAAAAAAAAAGAACTATTAACTAGGTTTTGGCCAAAAGTGAGTGTTTCGGTGGAGAAGTCACCGACGGTGAAGGAACCATTGCCATACGAGACTTGGTAAAGACATTACGGGTGGTTGTTGCAGCCCATGGAGTCGAGCCGTCGTCAGAAGGGAAAGTCACATGAGACTCCATGAAAGAAGGATGATTTTGTAGGGTCAAAAACCGAGTCAGACTGGGTGTAGCACTTCCTGTACAAGGAGCACTGTAGCCACACGACGTCGCTTCCCTAATCCAGCACCATGAAAACAAACTTGGCCGGTGTCCCTATCCCCAGACGCGTGAAGTACTCGTCGCTTCCTTGCTTGAGCCCCGAAACCACCGAGTTACTGAAATCCCTTTTACCTCTGGAAACGTTAGCAGCGACGGCGACGAGTGTGGTCAGAGCTTTGGCTCTATCGGTTTCATGTTGAAAGTGGAGCTTGAAGAGGGATTTTGGGGTTGAATTGAAAGCAGACGGCGAAAGATTATCCACATGGTGCAAATCTACAGGGTGTTCGAGTAAGGATCCAATGTGGATTCGGAGTTGAATCCCATGCCCATTTTTTCGTTTTTATGGATATGGAAATTGCAAAGAAGGTAAAAAAGAAGACGGTGTGAATGGAACTGGGTTTCTGCTATCTTTCATTATGAGATGAGAAGAAAAAGATAGGTATTGAATTGAGATGGTGGCTTCGGGAATATTTTCAGAGACGGGGGTGATTGATTTTCTGATTTTTCGTTTTGGGTGGGATGGGATGAAGATGAATGAATAGTTCCTTTTTTTTTTTTTACTTTTTCTTTTATTTTGATGACTGGGGATAAATACAAAGTTACCATCTTACTCTTTTAATTTAGTCAAATTCTATTATTCTTGGTCAACTAATGGTCAAATGGATGGTTTTCATCCATTTGAATTCCAGCTGCATATTTATGAAATGTCAAGGATCTTTATTGGCACAAAATGAAGGTTATGGTAAAGTTTACAAAAATTGAAAAGGTTAGGGACCGTTGCCGCAATTTTCCCTATATTTTAATTTTGAAAGTTTAAGACTAGTACTATTAAAACTTAAATAAGAGAACTTGGTATTAATGAAATATGACGTAAGTATTTCGGTTTTAGGAAGTTGAAAGATAACAACACTAGAAGTTAGCTCTTAATGCATGTCTGCTTATCCTTTGAGATAGTAACACTGTTTTTGTTACTTATAGCTAAATATATTGAATTAATTTAGTATGATTCTCATGCACTTGTAGCTTGAAAGAAACTTAAAAACAAAGTTTCATGTAAACTAGACAATTGATGGATGATACTAATGCCATGCTGATATGGACGGACAAGTGATTACGATTCGTTGAATTTCGCATGAATATTGAAAAGTAACCAAGAATTGGAGAGAATTCTCACAATTTCATTAATATTAATGATCAAAACCCAACCAAGAAAAACAACGCATGAAGTGTTTAAATAGACATCCTAGGGAAGAAAACTCTAATACATAATTAATGTTGTGAACGCCCCTTTGGTGACTTAAAGTGCAAGAGAATAGTTAAAAGAAATAAAACTTAATGGAAAGATAACAAGGTTTGGCCCCCATATTTTAGTTGTAGGATAGGACTGCATCATATGCCCTGTTAAATAACTGTGGTGAACTTCTGAATGCTAATACAGATATACGTTGTAATCCAAGAAACATAACATTAAAATGGATGTCTTCATCATGATTGATTACTTGAAAAAGGAAGACGCCAGGAATAATACTTGTGGTCTGCGGGATTATCTCGTGCTCAGATGGAGGATTAATGCTCACGCCCTAGTAACTTGTTTAAGACATGGTTGAGTTCAGTTGATTAAATTTTCTTTATCTGGAACGCTCAACTTGCAAAGCATGTTGCTTCTTTTCTCTCTTAATTTCAAACAGTAGGTTTTGCTTGATTTATCTGGTTATATTTTTCAACCATCAGGCAGTTTTGGAAACTGTAGCTAGAGTCAAGCCAAAGAAAAATGAGACCAAAACAAAGGAGGAAAAGTAAGCATTTTGCTCAATTTGGAGAATGTTATTCTTGACATCTCACCTGAACATACAGTTTCTTTTTGCTGATAATTAACTGCTTTGCTATAATTTTAGATCCTTTAAACTTCATAATGTTTTCAACCTGGACAATGATAATGGAGCTGAAGAAACCCCGACTTTGATTGATAGAAAGGTGAAAATGGAACTGAAAGGCCCTTGATATTTCTTTATGCACTTGTTTCCACTATGCCTATCAATAACATTTCCTCTCTCTCTCTCTCTGAGAGTAGAAGACAAAGCAAGAATTTTAATCAGTTGAAAATAAAAAATTATTGCACCTCTATGAGGGAATTGCGAATTACAATTGTCACGTATTTGCAGGACAACGTTTTCATTATATCAAATTTCAAATCTAAATATCCAGTGCTGCAGTTAGACTTGAGGTAAACTTACCAGTTACATATTTGATATGGTGCCATCAGTCTCCCTCCTTTTTCAATTCTGGTAGCCTAACTTGGTGATGCTGTAGGCTTATATCAGATCTGGTTGTTGTCATCGTGTCTGCAACTTGTGGTGGAATTGCTTTTGCTTGTGCTGGACAACCGGTCTGATTTCTATCCTTGACCTATGGTACTTTATTGTTTATATGCAATCTTTTCACCTACACGAGTCTGAAAATTTTATTATTCACAAAAATTATCAGGTTATTACTGGATACTTGTTAGCAGGGTCCATTGTTGGACCTGGAGGTTTCAACGTTGTCAGTGAAATGGTGCAAGTACGTATCTTAAATTAGAAAGTTGTGCTCTCAGAATGATAGTTTACCTTTTCTCCCATGTACGTACACAACGATTTCTTTTCTAGTGCACTATGTTAAGTCTGTAAACAGCATCTTGCGCTGATTTAAAGTTCAGCTTTCGAGAACCACTGCTTCAAAATGTGAATGGAGGAGTTAATGCCTTCTATGCACCCGATATAATATCCCCTCTCCATCTGAAGTTGAATATCTTCATTTTACTTGGCAAGGTATTGGTGGGAATTCAAACCATGTGAATTTTGTGTACTATACCACCTGCATCCCTTGGTGTGAGAGGGCCCTGTGCTTCTGATTTTGATTTGATAACAGTGTAAAACTGGCATATTTTTGTCAAGGTAGTTTGATAAGGAAGTGGCGAAGAAGAGTGTCCTTTAGGAAAGAAGCATTTAATCTGTAACATCCGGAAAAGTAAAGGAAGACATTCAATGTTGGTCACAGGGAATAAAAGTTAATACAATTCTATCTTTCAATAATTAGCTATTAAAGCTAAAACCAATTCTTCTTTTCTGCAGATAGTTGCTAAAGCCCAAATGATTGAATAATGCACATTTTGATAATTATAAAAAACATAAATTAAATGATTAAACTCATTGGGTTTTAAATATTTTTTAATGCTCCATCCCCTAATTACTTATAATTATCTTGTTCTGCATTAGCACATTTTTGTATGAAGAACTTGTCCAAATTCAGTTCCACAATGTTAGCATATAATTAATATTTGATATTACACTTTGCATCATCTCGGTGTATCTTATTTATTTAGGTTGAGACAGTGGCTCAGTTTGGTGTAATCTTCCTTCTTTTTGCTTTGGGTCTGGAGTTCTCCACAACAAAGGTTGGCAAGTGCTATTAGCTGCTTTGTACTTTTTTATTAGTCTTCTTAACTTTGATGCCTAAAATTCAACTTATGACCATTTCTAGAAACTGACTAACAGTCTACTTTTCTCTCACGAACAGCTTAGAGTTGTACGAGCAGTTGCTGTTCTTGGAGGCTTACTCCAAATTCTCCTATTTATGTGCCTCTGTGGAATTATAGCCTTGGTGTGTTTAAATTGGATAATAATTCCTGATCATTTGGGTTATTGTGACTGTTTTAATTACATGCACAAAGTTTAAATATCCAACTTTTGGGATCAAGGTTGCAATGTGGATAACATAGACTTTAATTATCCAAGAAACCCGTAAAATGTTCTAGGATTTGAAAAAACTACTAGTCCAGAGGGCTGAGGCTGAGACCCAGAAAGGGCAAGACTAAGAACCATTCACCTTGTTCTTAATGAGGCATGCACCTTAGATCATGTTTGGGTAGGCTTATAAGCTTATATATAAGCCCACTCAAATGTGCTCTTAAGTCGAATTTAAAGCTTCAAGGCTCTTAACAATGGCTTCCTGCAGCAAGTTTATTGATTGTAATGGTTACACCAATTCTTCCTCAGTTGTCTTTGCTGCAAACTGGAGTGTGTAACTTCACTTGCTTATGTGCAGTCGTGTGGCGGTAGGACTTCGGAGGGGGTATTTGTTGGTGCATTTCTCTCCATGTCATCTACTGCAGTTGTAAGATCTGTGCATTAGCTTCTTTGTTTAATATACTACTGTCACAGTATTCCTGAATATATATATATATATATATGTATATATATATATATGTAAGTTTTGCAGGTATATAAGTTTTTAATGGAGAAAAACAGTACTAATGCCCTTCATGGCCAAGTTACCATCGGCACTCTCATTTTGCAGGTATCCATATTATCTAGTTAAACTTTTATATGACGCCGCTGGTTTTTCAAGAAAATATATTAGTTACCAAGTTTTCAATGCAAAACAACTTAATACTTCATATTTTATTTTTCTACTCTCGACATAAGTATTTCGTCTTTCCCTTTATTTTTCCTGCAGTTCAAAGCACCCAGTTAAAAGATTTTTTACTTTTGAACTCATTTCTGCAACTCTGTTTAGTACACATGTATTTCTATCTTCTCTTCACACAAGAACAAGCCTTTGTTGCCCAGGAATCTTGTAAAATTGTGTTAAATCCTCTTAGGACTGTGCTGTGGGTTTACTGTTTGCGATGCTTCCAGTCCTGGGTGGAACTTCAGGTGTTCTTCAGGGAGTAATATCCATGACTAAATCGTAAGTTTGACTGTTACTAAATAGGTTGCATGTATCTATGTATTACATAAATAACATAATAAATTGGAAACTTTTATGACCATGAATTGTTGTATTATTTTCTTTTCTACATTTACAATGGACTTTATTTTCTGAAAAAAGGTGTAGAGTTCCTCTTTCAGTTTCCCGAGAGATCTTAACGTCTGGCCCTAATAGTGGACAATATGATAGCATGATTTACAGTACAAAAATGTTTGGTACATTTGGTTGGAGCTTTAGGCATGACTGAGGTGTGATAATATGCATGATCTGGTGTGTGCATTTTTTATGTGCAAGCCAGATATCAGACCGACACAAAAACAAACAGCAGTTGAATTACATGTTATTTTTCTTTTCGTTTCTTGCTGCTTCAAATTTTCCCTAGCTTTGGAAGTAGTTGAAGATCTAATAATATCTCCTTGTATGAGCATCATTCTCTGTACCTGTTAAACATAATACAGATTATCTGACAACCAGGTTGGTGGTGTTGGTTGCATTCTTGGTTGTTCTATCGTTGTTCTCACGGACATGTGTACCTTGGTTCCTCAAACTTATAATAAATTTATCATCACAGGTGCGATTTGCCTTGGGCACTAGAATATTGTTGAACAAGCATATGCTTGTTGCTTCCTTTGAAGTTTAGTTTGTTTGTGACATATTTTTCCCTTTGCAGACCAATGAACTCTATCAGTTGGCTTCAGTTGCATTTTGCCTGCTTGTAGCTTGGGTTTGTTTTCTTGCCAATGTTTTATATCTAGATTTATTTCACTGTTGTCATTCATTTGTTACATGTCAGTTTGATTGTTAAATGTACATGACATTTTTCCCTTTTCAGACCAATGAACTCTATATCTCATATTTTTTATTGTTCTTTTGTCTCAATTCCTCCACCCTATGTATAAGCCCCCATAAAGTGAACTGTGATGAAGTCTGATGGTTCATGTAATTTCAGTGTAGCGACAAGCTTGGGTTAAGTTTAGAATTGGGTTCATTTGCTGCTGGAGTGATGATATCAACAACTGATCTTGCTCAGCATACGCTTGAACAAGTAAAGATCATATAATACTTGATTTTTTAATAGGAACTTGAAAATGTATGCATATTATGTATCATATTTTCTTATTTCAATTTCATGTTTCCTGTTTCCTATACACTCAAAAATGTGTTGGAAAGTAATGTATCACATGTATAATGTGGTATGTATGTCAATATCTTCAGGTTTTTTTGTAGGTCATTAGGAGAATTCTATATTTGAATTCTTGTACACCCCTGGGTAGCTATAAGCATTTTACCCCTTCCATTGTGTACTAGGGGAAAATTTCATATTTCCAGCAACATTCATTTGGGGTTTGTTATTCATGCAGGTTGAACCTATTCGCAACATATTTGCTGCTCTTTTCCTGGCTAGCATTGGGATGCTCATCCATGTTCATTTTCTCTGGAATCATGTTGATATCTTACTTGCATCAGTTATATTAGTGGTGGTTGTTAAAACCATAGTAATTTCTGCAGTTGTCAAGGGGTTTGGCTACAATAACAAAACTTCAGTTCTTGTAAGATCTCTACCATGTTGCTTAAATAATACTTCAATATTTCATCCCATAACAAGGTGAGACATGGTCCTTGAGCAATATAGGTCGGGTTGTCTTTGGCTCAAATAGGGGAATTTGCGTTTGTACTGCTCAGCCGTGCTTCTAATCTCCATCTCGTTGAGGTAAATGCTATTGTTGCTGTTTAGTAAAACTTGATCAGTAACCTTCCCCCACTTTGTGGACGGAAGTCCCATGGGGCTGTTTTATGGTTTGGTCGGGGGGGGGGAGAAAAGGCTAACTTGTATAGTTTCCATCTTAATTTCTTATGGCTTATTTATTTTCTTTGTAAACCCTCTTGCACTTTGAGGTTTGTGATATTTACGTGGTCGGTTTTCAAAATGCTTTTTTGTTTTTAAATATTTTCAGGGTAAAGTGTACTTACTGCTTCTTGGAACGACAGCTCTCAGTCTGGTACGAAATCATCGTCCCTCATGCTTCAGTTGATCCATCGTGTACAGCTTTTATGCATGTATATTATTTTTGCTGCTTATGTAGCGAGGTTTTGCAGACATTCTACGTCATGAGGATATCCATATGTTCGGTTAACTAATGACTGTTTGATAAGGAGAACTCAATAGAAGTTCAGTTCTTCATTGTTTACTATTTTGTAAATTCAATTACCTCATCTCTGGGTTTCTTTATAACACCACCTCCTGGCGTCAAATATTTTAAAATCTGATGAAACTGAAATGAGTATACTACAGGCATTTGTAAATCGAGAAATCCTTATCTGCTGTAAGCTGAAAGAAGTATGCTACTTACATATATATTCTTTTGCATTGTAAATAACAGCCTTAACTCTCTCTCTCTCTCTCTCGTGCGTGCATGTATATACTCATGCATGAAAGTGTGCTCGCAAAGAGCACTAGGGTTATACTTGAAATTTAATAAACTGTATGTGTTGAGATCTATTTCACTACATCACACTACCACCTCTTTGCAGATGAATGCATTGGCTCAGCTTTGGGGGTCGAAAAATGTTTTTTTGATGTGTAACTTATTTATTAATGTAATATTTGAGAAAACAACTTGTGCTTGGAGGAAATTATAATCATACACTACAGTAGTGTACACTTGTGTGTATTGAAAAGGTAGATAAATGACTACTAAACATGGCTCCCTGACTTTTGGTTTCAACGCGGAAATTAATCCCAAGTCATGCAAATGTATGTAGAGGGAAATTGCTGGTCAATATTTTCTAGTGGATTGTTAACATAGATATTAATTCAGGTGACTACTCCATTGCTTTTCAAGTTAATACCTGCGGTTGTGCATCTTGGAGTGCTGTTAAGGTGGTTCTCCCCTGATAGTCAAAGCGAGGTAATAACTTGTGCTCATATTTTATTATTTGTGCAGAGTCCACTTTTTCCTTTCAGTTCAATCAAATTGGTTCCACGGTAACCCTCCTAACTATCTAAGTTGCTTGTTGAACACGACTGAAATCCAGCTGTGGTTTAAAGGTGACAATCTCCGCTCAGACAGTGCTAAGCAGAGAATTGCTCTAATATCTAAGGATCACTTGATACACGAAGGATGAAGTTAAGTGTGAAATAAGAACTCCAAATTCCCTGTGGAAAACAACAGTGTTTGTGTGGTTTCTCTTGTACATCTCCCAACCAAAGTAGAGAAAAAAAAATTGAAGACTCATTAGAAGGTAATCTAACTGCTAGACACACTAATAGCCAGAAGCATAACATTTGATTGAGGTAATCACGCTACTCCCTTTGGGATTAGATTTTTGTATTCTTTTCCTTAAATGTAAAATACATTTCAGCTTGTAATGTATTCTGACTGTTAATCCTTTTCCCCACTTAGTTTCATTTCAATTGTCTTGTCAGCTGTAGGAGTTCAGCATGTATCCAGTTACATTTTGCTCAATGGAAAAACGTCTTGTATAAAATGAAAGTCTTGAAGAGAAACTGTATGAAGTGGATGTTTTATTTCCCTGCACCTGAATGTTGCTCTTTGATTTGGTTTCGTTTTTTTTTTTTCATTCTTTTCTTTTTATCTCTTTTGGTTTCGCCTTTTTTCTCTTTTCCTTTTTTGTCTTTTGTGAGAAAATTTTGCTCGGTGTTGTAATATATTTGACCTCCAACCACAGTTCGACTGCTTTACCTGAGCCTTGAGCTGATGCTATACTTTTCACTCTCTTTTTGATTGTTCTGCTCACTTATGGCTGGATTGGTAAGTAGAGAAGAAAAAGAAGGTTACAATCTTCTTGATAGTACGATACCAGCTTTGATTTGGAGCCCTGCCAGTCTTCTGGATCTTTGAAGTCTTTTCATCTATTTTTCTTTTTCGTTGTTATGAGTAATCGGTTTGATAAGTGAATTGTTTTGCTAAGATATCAGCTATTCGAATCAAATGCAGCATTCGAATTGATTTAGAATTGCTTAAATGAAGGATAAGTGAAACATGCATAGAATCAAACACAAAATGACAATACTACTTTTGACGAGTTTAGTGAAGTCAGAGGACAAAGAGCGGAAATAAAAAAAAAAAAAATGATTTCCCACATTTGGGTCTGTCGACTGAAATGAGACGGTGGCATTTTGGTCATTTCATGGATCCGGGTTTTTTGCCACCAGATAACAGCTATTTGTTCAAAACAGCACATTTTGTCAACGAGTCTCTCGATTATTATTCGTCATCGTTTATTACTTTAAGATGGAGGATTCTAGAGTCTCCTATAATTTAATATAATTCCCTTTTAGGGACTTATGGTGGGGTCCGTTTGGAAGCGGACAGTTCGATTCAACTGAGAAAATAAGGAGTCTGTTTGAAATTTGATTTAAGTATGGGTAATTGACACAAAACGTTTTTACTTTGAAAGTTTTTGTGGAAAACGTCCTTAATTTTCATTTTTGACGCAGAACGTTCCTACCTTTCACATTTTTTGCATTGAACGTCATTTTCATCAATTTTTAACATAAAATTATCAATATACCCTCCTATATAAATAAGACAAAAAAGAAAAGAAAAGAAAAATAAAGAATAAATTGCAATATGCTCCTAAACTTTTTTAAAAATGCAAATCAGTCCAAAACTTATGAAAATATTAAAAATAACAAAAATACACTCTCTTCTCCTTCACCTCCCTCCACCACCTCTACAGTCTGATAACCGCATCTACTCTTCTCCACCGCTACAACCTTCGGATATTGGTACTAACACAATCTCCTCAACACCCTCTACAATTCCATTCCATGAATTCCCCATATCATCCAATAATTCGATAGAAATCAGCAAGCAAAATTAGCTACTCGAAAATGGACAAATTGTTGGAAATGGCACCTCCAACCAACAACAAGATCGCGGACCACCACCATCTTGTTGCCCACACCTAGACGACCTCAGTCATGTGGGCAATTCATCCAAAACACTTATCCAATAGGTGCAATTTGAAACTGAAAATAACGCAGTCGCGACTATCGCACCGCGCACTGAACTTAGCTGATTCCGGTGTCGTCCCTTTGACCGATGGTGGCTGATTCCGACATCGTCCCTTTGACCCATGGTCGTGGACCACTCCATTCAACACCCTCTCATCATGGCGAAACTATTCCACCCATGGGGCTTCCACAATTTTGCCTGGATTCGTTAGAACTTCAGGTCGAAATCCAATTATAATTTTTGGAACATAGTATTTCTCCTACGAATTGAACAGCTTCAAGTCGAAATTGACTTAGACTCATGATTGGGTTAGGTGTGCATGGTGAAGAGGGACCTAGCCCAGGTGGTCCGTGACCATGTGTGTTCCGGATGGCACCGGAATTTGAGAAGTTCACATGCTGTGTCGCGATTAGCAAAGAATCTTGTATGAAATTAATTTTTTTCTGTTGATGTTTATTGTAAATTGTTGGCATGGGTGTGGTCGTCTGGTGATGGGCAATTGATAGGAGGTGAGTTCCGATCATGGGGTTGGCCAGAATGTAATTTACGACGATTTTTAAATTTGAGGACAGTGAACTTTCAACATTAATTCCGACCACTACAATTGATGAAATTGGGAGAGTTGGGTGGTAATTGTAGGGGGAATTGGAGGGCTGTTGACTGGTGTCAACTTTCGACAGCTTGGGTGGCCGGAGGCTGCTGGAATTTGGACGCATTTAGGCTGAAAAAGGACAAAAAATCGTCACTTTTTTGGACTGATTTGCATTTTTAAAAAAGTTTAGGAGCAGATTACAATTTATACTTTATTTTTCTTTTCTTTTCTTTTTTGTTTTATTTATATAGGAGGGTATAATGGTCATTTTATGTTAAAAATGGGTAAAAATGATGTTCATCGCAAAGAATGTGAAAGGCATGGACGTTCTGCGCCAAAAAACGAAAGGTATGGACGTTTTCCACAAAAACTTTCAAAGGTAGGAACGTTTTACGCCAATTACTTATTTAAGTATTAAATTTTACAAATTGTAATGACATTATAAATAACTTGAGATGTGTTTTTGTTGGGCCGTTATTTAAATATTCTTTTCTTGAGTTCATTAAGATTTATTTATAAATAAATTCACATTGAAACAAGGGATAATCGTAGCCACAATTTTAAATATTTAAATTATTTGTAATTTTTATCTTAACCTTTCATTTGTTGCAATTGCAATCCCAAATCTTTCATTTTCATACGAAAGAAGGACATATAGACGTTTGCGTCCATATTTCTATGAGTTGATGAAAAAAATTTGATTTTGATCAAATTCTAATTAGTTTTAAAAGTGGCAAAATAGTAACTCCATATTTTCTAACTTAAACCAATTGAAATAATTAAATCAAAAAATAAAATTCCATCTTCCCAAACTCCACCCCACTCTACCCAATGTTAAGATTTGTGATTTCATCTTAAAATGTCAATTTTATTAAGAGGAGTAGTTCAAACCCTTTGAAATTGGTCTATATTTTCATCTTTATTCGATGTGAGTTTATATCCCTTAACATGCTCCCACAAAATGGTGGATCGTTTGAGTAGACCAATCTTGAAATTCATATGCTCATTTTTTGAGTCTTGATCGGATCAAATCGCTCGTTGGAGATTAATGGACTCTGATTTTATGTTAAGATTTAGAATTCCATTTTAAAAGGTCAACCTTATTAAGATGAGTAACTCAAATCCTTATAAATTGGTCTATGTTTTCATATTTATTCGATATGAGATTCTATCCTCTAACACACAAACCAAAACCCACAACTGTCCATCGTCGCTGCCACCACCACTCCCTTCACCCTACAACATCGCGCCCACTAGTCGTCAAGCACCACTGGCCAAGCCATCAAGCAATCTCAAAATAAAAAATTTGTGGTTGTAACTAAGTACGCTCATCCCCTCAATAGCCACCACTATTAGCCGCTTTGTCCAAGAAGCGTCAGCAACCCAAAACAACATCATCATCGCCGCAAAATCGTTGGCACCACTACTTCCTCCATTGAGGTTGCTAACTATGGTTTTGATTGCAGAGGTGGTTTGCGGTAGCGACGATTGGTGTGGGTTTGGTTTTAATTTTTATTTTGGCATTGGGGAATAAGAATGTGTATCCTTTTGTTGCACGAAAATAAAGGTTTGACATTGTGGATTCAACAAATGAAAAACTAGGATAAAAGTTACAAATAATTGAAAATTTTGGGATCATGAATACAATTGTTCCTTGAAACAATGTACAACTCAGCATAGAATATGTTTCGAATCAATAATGGCATGTTTGATTTGGAGGATTTTTCATGAAAATTGGAAATAAAATTTCATCTTCTTCAAAAAGCGTTGTTTGATAACCAAAATTTTCCAGGAAATCATTTTCTTGGTTTGGCTCACACGGCCTTTTTTTTTTTTTTTTTTTAGGCAATGAAAATAAATTCTATGGACAATTGTTAAAAAAAAGTTCTCTTTAATAGACAATTTTCATGAAAAACAAAGTCAAACGAATACCAAAAGATCTAAAATTTCAACATTTTTTAGGTGAAAGATTATACCAATCAAACACAATTAATTGACAATTCACAGGAAAACAATTTTAGACAATTCAATTTCCTGGAATTCATTTTCTTTCCACTCAAATTCCACTCTAACAATCAAATGGATCCTAAATTCTAAAAATTTAGAGCATGGTCAATGAGTTATTTTAAAATCCCTCTTCGAAAACTGAAGGATTGTTAGAGGGTGAGCTTGAACATTAGTCTCGTGAAGGTTAAAATCAAATATTTAATAGATTTTGATAAAAGTTGATAAAATGTGTGGTTATAAAATTGTGGGTCTCAAAAAATGTGCAATTAAAATTAGTTATTGACGTTGATTTAGATTAAAATCTGAATTTTAATTTCTACCGAACAGTGGCTTAATATTTATAAAATTATAATTTCCATTCCTCAAAGAACCCTAAATTTGACCTTTTTTTTTTTTTTAATTACAATCTCATAGAGATCAACATTTAGAGTATGTTTGGGCCCTATTTTGAGAAAAAAAGTATATTTTAGAATAGTGATTTTAAAAGAATGTATGGTTAAGAAATAAAGAAAAAATTTCGATTTACATGTAAAATTATTTTATTTAAAAAACGATTTAAAAAAAAATGGTGCTCAAAGAAGCCCTAATTTATTGAAAAAATTACTGCACATGGTATGATCCATCCCTTAGTTGATTTCTACGTGCCACGAAATTTCCCTGAAGAAAAATAAAATATACATTAAAAAATACTATAATTTTTAGTTCGCAATTTGATTGTAGTTTTAATCAAAAGCGTCTCAACTAAGGATTGACATTCTTGGTAAGTTTCTTGTGGGACGCTCATGTAATATTTATAGTAACAATAACGATATAAGGGTGACAAAAAGTCTCCTCTCATCGAGAACTCGCTCCAATTTTTATTTATTATTATTTTTGTGTTCAAAATTAAGTCGTATTTAAAAAACAAAATAAATTAAAATTAAAATAGACAAGAAATGAAGATATTTTAATTCTATAATTAAATAATAAAAGTGTAAATTAGAGATTGGGGTTGTGGTAAAGGTGGGGCCACGGTGTGATGGGGAATCCTGCAAAGTGAAGTATAGATCACGCGGACAGTTAAGCATGTCACATGATCCACGAATCCACACCCTTCATCCTTTATAACGATTGCGACTAGGGCACTTCTCTTTTTTATCCCTCTCTTCCCATTTTACTTAAAACTACTGCTTATTTTCCCTAATTGCCACGTCATCTACCTTATCCATCCCCCTCATGTTGAGAAAATGACATGAAAATTTATCGATTTGAATTCTAGAATAGTAATATTATTCATTCCCACTGAAATTACAACCACAATTTAAGTGGCGTTAATGTGAGATTAATGATAGGTGAAATTAACTAATTCATTTAATTTCACCTTTCATTTAACCTATCATTTAGAGCCATATAGACTGAGGTTGTAACCTCGGTGAGAGTGAATAGCATTATTCTGAATTCTAACTCTTCTCATTGGGATATGTGTGTATGTTTTTTATTTGGTCATAAAAAATTAATTTGTAAATATCTGAATTACAACATATTTTCAAAATATTTTCATCTTGAAGTTTGATTAGATATACTTTCTTTTATACCGTTTTGCTTTGTTTACAACACGATACTTGTTTTGTTTTCTTCACAATTTAGATTACCCTCTTTTCGCTCGATGCTGCTAATGAAATCACTTTTGTTTTTCCTTTTTCTAGCTTCTTAGTGAATCTCTTTAAGTTGAAAAACAAACCTCTAAACACATAAAGTCCTTGTTTGGTAGAGATTAAAATCAAATTTTTAGTAGATTTTGATAAAAGTTGATGAAGTGTGTAGTTGAAAAGTTGTAGATCCCGTTAAGTGTATAGTTAAAATTAATTGTCGACTTCGATTTGTTAGATTTTAATCCAAACCAAACAGGGGGAAAAAATTCAAAAAATTGAAAATTGGGAAAAATTGCACGATTAGTTCCTCAACATTCAGAATCCATTATTGATTTATCCCAAACCTTCAAATTGACTTTTGAATAATGTTCATTGTACAATGTTAGATTACAACATTGAGTTACAACATCTCACAAGGGAGGTGAGACCCACTATTATTTTAATCGCGGGGGCTCACATCCCTTGTGAGAGGTTGTAACACAATGTTGTAACTCATGTGTTGTACATGTAACATCATTGTTGACTTTTAAGGTTGCTTACATAGAAGATTAAACTTTTAAGACTGAGGACAAATCAGTATGAGTCATTAAACATTGAGGACTACATATGCAATTTTACTTGTTAATTATACTCTTTCTATATCTCGTTATAGCCCCACCAAAGAAATCTCTCACAATATAGCCCCTATTTGACATGGATTAGAATTTAATAAATAAAGTTAATAATGAATTTTGACCACATGTTTTATAGGAACCGCAACTTTTTAACTACATTTTTCATTAACTTTTATCAAAATATGCTATAAAACTAATTTTAACCCCACCAAACAAGGCGTAATATTTTAATGCAAGTAATCCTAATTTAGCAAAAAGACAATTGACAAGTTGGTAATAAATTAATGTCCAAAGGGTATTTCTGTCAATACACAAAAACAATGGAGAGTTGAATAAAGCCATCGTCCTCCCTCCAAGAAAACTCCATATATAGCCATTTTTTCTGTTCATCTCCACTCCATCTTCTTCACAAATATATCTATCTATATACATATTCACGCACACACTAATATATGTAGATAGAGAAAGAGAGAAGATTGAAGTATCAAATGGATAGAATCCAAATTCCTCAGGGGCTTACTGAAGAAGAACTTCGAGAGCTGGAGCCTGTAATTCGCACCTATCACCTGTTCGACCCATTGCCTAACACGACTACATCTCTAATAAAGCAGCGGATTGATGCGCCGGCGGAGGCAGTATGGCCCTTCGTGCGCGGCTTCGACAACCCACAAAAATACAAGCACTTTATCAAGAGCTGCCGCATGACTGGGGACGGCGGTGTCGGCAGTGTCAGGGAGGTGACGGTGGTTTCCGGCCTGCCCGCCTCCACCAGCACCGAAAGACTTGAGATTTTGGATGATGAGAAGCATATACTGAGTTTTCTGGTTGTGGGTGGGGAGCATAGGCTGAATAATTATCGATCTGTAACGTCCGTCAATGAGTTCAACAAAGAAGGGAAGATTTACACCATTGTTTTGGAGTCTTATATAGTGGATATACCAGATGGGAATACAGGAGAGGATACGAAAATGTTCACTGATACTGTTGTGAAGCTTAATCTTCAGAAGCTTGGTGTGGTGGCAATGGCCGCGTCTTAGTATCGATATAAAGTAGGTGTTTAAAAGTTAGGAGGCACAATCGAACTTGCAAAAAAGTTGGGAGAAAATTTAAGTCCAAAAAAATCATATCACATGTAATTTTACATTCGAAAATTTATATGTGATATGATTTTTTTGGATGTAAATTTCGAAATACATTTATGTTAATTTCATATAAAATTTCCTAATAAAATGATGAAAATTATAATGAGAAATTTGTATTGCAAAAATAATAAATGTTAATGAAATAATTGAATTTTTTTAAAGAAAATGCGAGTTAGACGTCTTTCTTTAAGATTTGCGTTTAACACATCTTTAACTATTTTTTATATCTGTTTGGACTATTCGATATGCCTATAATGTAGTTCTCGAAATAAGTTTTGAGATGACATAAACATTTTGTATATTCGATTAATGTACGATCGTTGGAGAATTTTTTAAGTTAGCAAATTATAGAAATTTTCGAAATATTAATTTTAAACGACCTACTTTGACAAATTGCAACATTTGCTCCGATTGATCGTTTCATACGCCATTAACGACGTAAAAAATTAGACCGTGAGCACTTCAAAATGGTATTAATAATGCCATATTTCGATTTCATTTCACATTCCATAATGATTTTGAAAATTGAAACAAAACATAGAAAAATTAATGGTGAAAAAAAAAAAAAAAAAGGCGCCACCCCCGCTTCCGCCCCTGTGCTATCCTGCACAATTTTTTTTTCTTGTTTAATACTATTTGGTAATGTCTAATCCATTTCACGAAAGAAGAAATTTATGGGCCATAAGTTGAAAAGGCAAATTCTAGGTAAGTTTGAGAAGTACAAACTGATCAAGAACTGTCGAAATCGTTGTTGGTGCAAAAATATTGATGGTGGAGTTTTTTTTAAAAGATTTTCTGAATATTTCTTCAGTGGTTAGGATTGGTATATTCCATGCAAGTTGACATTGAGTTGTAGAGTAGTA
The DNA here is from genome assembly GCA_019097785.1 of Fraxinus excelsior. Lineage (NCBI taxonomy): Eukaryota > Viridiplantae > Streptophyta > Magnoliopsida > Lamiales > Oleaceae > Fraxinus > Fraxinus excelsior. Next base: position 7,151,430 of record CM032625.1, on the reverse strand, counting down.
TTTTATGATTTATCTACTTCTGTTTATAGTATTTTCTTGAGAGAGGTGTTATGTCCTATGTCCCGGTCATTGAGCCGGACAAGGAGCTTTTTCCTATTTTCTTTGTGGGCAATAGCTAGATGTGAATTCATGTTCTTCTTGCTTGACATTTTCTTGTTAATAAATGATTGGTTAATACACTTCAATATTTTTTTGGTAGTGGGAGGTGGAGGAGGGGGTGAGTAGGGTAGGGTAGGGTAGGTTTTGGTTCCAGAAATATCCATCTAACATTAAAAAGGTTGAGTGTGAGCCATGTCTTTAATAATAATTTTGTGGGCTCTATGATTTATGAGAGAAAGGTCCAACCAAATAGCTTCCTTATGATAGTGATGATCTTTCATTCAATATTCCAGCTCATGTTGGTTGTGTTCATTTCTTCTTCATAGCATTGACTACATATATATGTTACAAGGACAATATTCTAGTTTACATATATATATGTTACAAGGACAATATCCTAGTTTCGAATAAGTGAAGGGCACGACGACGCGTATTACTATACTTTTGTTTGGGTACGTAAATGGTACGTAAAAGACGTTTATTGTGAATCGTGAGACTTCAATTAATTGTTTAACATGTGCATGACACGGAAATATGACTTTGAAATGCTAGTGGATATAACACATATTCTAGTGGGCGGGCAACTTGTATTAGCTTTTCGTGTACTCAAATGTCAATTCAATGGCTAAGAACAAATGGATCTTGAAATACTTGTGAAGCACCTCAAGGGAAATGTCCCCATGAAACTGCTTAATAGCTTATTTTTCGCTTATTATTATTTTTTTAATTATTCATTTGAGGTATGTAGCTTTTATAGAATAGTTCATCAGGAGTTCACTGTAAGAATTGGTAGTATCTACAATCTTGCCCGAGCATTGTTCTTGTGAGTAATCAACATGCTACAATAGCACATTCAATCGAAATGTTTGAAAAAAAGCTTTGGATGGAGATGAAATGTTGATGTGAGCTAATAAATGTGAGATAGAAGTAACAAACTAATTATAAAAAAGTATCCCCAAAATTCAAAGTTCTATTTATTTTTTCACTTTTGATGGGTCTCTTTATGTAGAAAAGAGGAAGGGTTAACGATTAGGGAAGAAATCATAAATCAGATATTAACTATCATTAAATCAATTTTCAGGCCTTAAAGTTTAAAAATGCAAAAATCAAGTATTTGTTAATTAATTAAATATATTAAAATCATAATTATACAATTCATGGCCACAAATGCATATTTATTGGTCACATATTATCGAATTTATACGTCACAAATTATTTCGAGATCACTCAAAAAATTTATACGTCACAATTTATTTCATTGGTCACAAATCAAAAAAAATTATAGGTCACATTTTATCTATCGGTCACACATCTTCAAATTTGTTGGTCACAAATTATTTTTTAAATCACAAATCATCGAATTTTAATGTCACATTTTAATAATTAGTCACAATGACTGAATAGTTGGTCGCATATACCAAAACACCCCACCCCTAATACTAGGTCACAGATCAACCAAATAGTCGGTCACAGACAATATCCTACCATCGCCACAGTCACAACACTACCACCACCAATGTCGACACCGCACCAATACCACCACCGCACGTACCACCACAAACAGAAACACCACCACAATAACACCACCAACACCACAATCGCACCAAACCACCACAACACCACCACCAACGCTGCACATAGCACCATGCCCAATCGCCACCGCCACCATCAACATCTCTACCTGCACCACCGTCGACCGCCACCACCTACGCACCTACAACACACACATCCACCACCACCGCATCCAACCACCCTACAATCTTACGACATCGATTTCAAAAGAGTCCCCAACTCCAGCATCACCACAGAACCCATACAAATCAGCATACATACACCAATGAACGGCACACACCTGACACCCCACGAACGGCAGCGTCACGACGCAGAGAGACAAGGAAGATAGTGGGAAGGGCGAGGGAGTTGAGAGTGATAAATTAGGGTTAGTGTTTTAAAATATTACATGATTTTTGAATAATGAAATTTGGTCCCTTATTTTTGAATTATAATATTCAGACATATGATTTTTTGTAATTTCCCTAACGATTATTCATTTGTTAGAACCAAAAGTAAAAATTTTGGGGACTAACACAATAACTTACATTTTAAAATTCAACCATACAAAAATTTTAGACCTAAATAAAAGATCAAATAGTTACTTAAATAAATAAATAGCTCAAATCCAATCCAAAAGTAAATGACCCATTTATGAATCTATTACCCAGTATTGCATTAAAAATAAAGGAAAAATTGTTCTAGCCCATTGTTTAGCTCATTTGAAAAATGAAAACCCAACCCAATTGTAATATAATTAATTCCAAAATCGCTCCACAAATTATTTGCACGATTAGATGAATATAATCAATTCCCAATTCCCCAACCCTTTTGATGAAACTTCTACCTCTAATCTTGAATCTCTTATTCCGGAAGATAACATTGGTCAAGAACCATATGTTGTTGATTATTCTCCTCGAAATGAGGAATTCGAGTCATTTACACTGGAACGTGATCCTGGACTACGCAAATCAATGTTGAATTTTTCGATAGAGCATAGGGATGCAAACAGACGAGCTTATGTCAAGTTGGGGCCATATCAACCAATTCCTCCTAGAACATCAATGTATTTAGATAAGAATGGTAGATGTTTTCTCCCTTGTTGGTAAAAACTCTTTCTATTTTAATATTTTCAATTTGTATATCGTTAGACACATAAATAGACATATTATTTTTGTATCGATAAACTGATTGTTTTTTTGGTCAGACAGTCTAACTTACCTATTTTGATACTAAAAATCGTCGTTTTCAATCATTTTCTAGTTAAAAAAAATTCGGGGGCTCCACCCCCGAACCTTCGGGAGGGAGGGCCACCCCGTATTTTTGCCCCTCCCATATTGAAATCCTGACTACGTCCCTGCACATTATCACACAAAAAATGTATTATTCCGTCATTTCAAGCACGGTTCCTACAGTGTAAGAGGTAAAGATTATATTTCAAATTATTCCACTTTCCCTTTTTGCCCCCACCCCACTTCACTTGCGCACCACTTAATTGAATGATTTTCAGGGGAAAAGTCAAGTTCAATTGGTATGGGTAAGGGTAAAATGGGCCAAATGCCTTTGTTGATCCACTGTAGGCACTGCAAAGTGAACTGAAATGGCAGGAGTTACTGTTCCAACGTCTATTTTTTTCTACATTTTTAGGCAAAAATGTTGCCCAAAATACTAGCTCAAGTATCACAAGTTTGATAGCCATGTCAACGATTTGGCTTAGCATCAATTTTCACGGTGTTGGCTTATAAATGGAAAAAATTCATAAATAAGAGTTCAAGTATAACTCATTTCGAAATTAAGATAAAAGATTTAAAATTTCAAAAATAAGATATTTATTAAATTTTATTTGTGAAATAATTAATTAAATATATATTTTATAAATTAAATATAATGTCACAATTTAATACAATTTGATCACAAATTATCAAATTAATTGATTACAAATAAATTCTCTGTCATAATTACAAAATTTATAAATTACAAATTTATCAAATTAATAGTCACGTATTATTTATTGGTCACGAATCACAAATTTTATATATCAGCTTATTTTATGGTCACAAAACATCAAATTTCGTTGACCGCAAATTATATCTAGGTAACAATTTATCAAATTATTAGTCACAGATTAACAAATTTTTAAGTCACGCGGCATTTATTGATCACAATTTATCTATTTCATCAGTCACACATTGTTTATTGGTCACACATGTGACTACCATCTTGCCACTCCCGCAGTCGAAACCACCTTCGTCGGAATCACCACCACATCTTAACAACAAAACCATCGTCTCAAATACCCATAGCCAACATCACCACCACCACTATCCACCCACAACTACCACCACCACACCAAATTGTTGACATTGCCGTCGCCCAAACACCGTTAATACCACAGCACCACCACTACCACCAACACCCATCTAATAAAAAAAAACTTTCGAACGTGTCATTGAATTAATTAGGGTTGGAGAAAACTTTCGAACTAAACCCGAATCGAACTGAGCGATTTTTTATAAGCTAAATACCCAAACGAATATTTGAATCGAAAACCGATGAGTTTTGTTTGGTTCTCGATTCTAAACCAAGAACCGAAAAATCGAATCTAAATAATTTTTTATATTTTTTATATTAAATTAATTAAATTTTTTTCTAAATAAATTAACAAATTTAGTTATTAATGCTCAAAACTCCTAAACCAAGTTCATGCCTAGCCAGCCCAACCCAACCCAATTTCTAAATTCATTTTTTTGTTTTAATTTATTATTAATTTAATTGTTAGTCCACAAGATCTAGGCCTTTTTAATTTTGTATCACTCCCTTTCCAATTTCATACTTTCATTCGGTAAGCACACGGGTCCACTAACCTCAAATTATTTGATAAATTGAAAACCTACATCTATATGTCCAAATCGAAGCCGTCGACTGCCGAGTCCGACTTCCCCTCTCCAACTGCACATCGAAGCTACGAGTGAAAATGTCATTGATTGTATTTATGTAGTATTGCTGTAAATGTTAAAAAAATTAATTATGGCACGGAACTGAACTGAACCAAACCGAACCCGAACGTTCCATAATTAAGTTTGGACTCGACGGTTCCATTTATTAAATACCCGAATAATTTGGTTCGGTTCGATTCAGTTTCTTCAGAACTGAATCGAACCGAATCGGACTATGTCCAGCCCTAGAATTAATACTGAATTTTAGGCTTTGAGGGTATATTGGAAATAAAACTCATCCTTTCCTCCATTAAATGATGGATTTATTTCTCTCTTTATATAAGCAAAAATTAAAAGAATTAAAGGAAAGAATACATAATTACCTATATTTAAAGATATAATTTCAACTTTGACAAACTTGAGATTTTTTTATTTTTATTTTTTTTCAAAAATCGACTCATAAGTTTGTTTTTATTTTAGTATATAATATATAATATATGTATATTAGATAAAGAAAAATATTTAAAAAGATTTTCCTTAAATCAAGGAATTGATAACACATTTCTTTCAAAAATCATGTGATATTAATTAAATAGATGATTAAATAAATTTTATTAAATAAATAAATTAAGATCACAATATTAGATTTTATGATTACGATTACGTACTAGTCACAATAACTTAGAGTCACAAATCATAATTTTATAGGTCACAACTTATTTATCAACCATTAGTTATCAAATTAATTGATCATAAATTATTTACAGATCACAAATCACAAATTTCGTATGTCACAACTTATTTCACAGACATAAATTACCAAACTAATTGCTCACCAGTTATTTATCGATCACATTTTATCAAATTAAATTGATCACAATTTATTTCTCAGTCACAAATCACAAATTTTATAAATCACACGACTTATTTCATGACACAAATTATTTAATTAATTGATCACAAGTTATTTCTCGAACACCGTTTATCAAATTAATTGTACATGACTTATTTTTCAGTTGCAAGTCATAAAATCTAATTTTTATAATTCACAATTTATTTCACGATAAAAAATTATCAAATTAATTGATCACAACATATTTATCGATCACGAAAACATAAATTCACAATTACAAATTTACTCATAAATCATTTATTTTTTACATCACATTATTTATTGTCAACTCAGCACCACCCCCCGCAGCATCACCATCGCCTCCGAACACACCACACACAGATTAATCCAAACTGGAAATTTAAAACTTGCGAATTTGAGCAAAAAAAAGCTAAAAACAAAAGGTAAATACATGAAATCAGGATTTGGATTATAACAAAACATATTTATATAGCTCATATGTAAAATCTATATATTTAAGGGGAAAAAAAAAAAATCACAGTCGATCTAACATTTCTTTATCTTCCACCAAACGATCGATGAGTACCAGAAGGAAGAATCGTAAAAAGAGCACTGCAGAGTCCTTGAATAAAATATCAACGCAGAAATTTTTTAACTGTTTATTTTCTCAAAAACAGAAGTTTATGTTAAAGAGTTGAGAGATTGAATTTTAGAGGCCAGAATCTAAAGTTTTCGGTGAGAATGAGGTCGGAGAAATGCTAGAATTTCAAGGACGTGTCGGATGGGATATTTTTGGGGAAAACGTGAAAAGTGAAAGTGGAATGGAGGGGAAAATTGATTGGAACAAATCTGCGCTTCTTAGGAGGGTTGGGTTGGGTGGGGTGAGGAAGGGTTACACACAAATTCAATTTTTTTTTTTTTTTTAACTACAAATTCTCTGTCAATCGGCTATTCTAAAATAAATTCATACCATTTTAATGGGGTTCAAACTTCAAACAAGCTCTAAAAGAATGATTTGAGGTAATTTTCTCAAATAAAAAGATTAAAATAATTTTGTCTTCTCCAACTACTCATAATTTTGTATTTAATTATTTTCAATGAGATTTATTTGTACTTTTGAAAAGTTATGGAACTCCGTTTGCAATTTCTTATTTTTTGTTGTTTTAATGCTTTGTTTTTGTTTTTATTTATTTCAATAGAATAACAAATCTACCATTTAATGGCCAAAATGGAGGGAATGACGAGATGCTACATAATTAAAAGGTTGAAGGATATATTATGCTAAAATAAAAAATTGATTAAGTAGATTTGTTACATTTTACAAATGTTGGGACAAAAAGTGCAAATTTCTCAAAGATGCTCAAAATCAACAAATATTAATGGGCTAACTCTCAATATTTTTCTGAATTAACCAATAGTTCAGACTGCAGATCATGTATTGATTTTGGCTTCCGCCTTCCTTATCCATCTGTTATTTACAACAATATGCGGCAATGGTATACAATAAAGTAAGAATTGAAATAAAACTCGAGAAAAATCGAACACAAATTGCTGACGAAGAAAATATTTCGCCCACCTTTTATTATTCTTTCCAATTTATTCATAAAAAAAAATAGTTTATTGATCGAATAAATGTACAGATAATTAACTAATCTCTACTTACTCTTTTATCTACAAGCCACATGTATACTTGGTTGCTTACACTTCCGCGGGAATTCTAGTTTTTATCGGTTTTAACTTCACGCCCATGCTTTCTGGTGAGAAAAGCTCTGGCGAAATACTAGTTGGGCTCAAGGGGCTTCTCGGGCTGACACTGAGCTGAGATGGCTGGTAAAAGCCATAGCCCATGAGGAAATATTCCAATGGTATCGACATGGCATCAGGTTGTTCTTCCGTAACCATTGACCCACTTGCTCGAACCTGTATAGATGAACATGATAGATTAAGAAATGGCGTCCCACACATGTTTCGAAAAAGAGGCATGAGACAACAGTTCAGGATTAGCATACCTCGACTAAGGCACTGAATCTCTGATCTAGCTTTGAAGTCATATGGAGAGCCTCCGAGTGAAAAGGAGAGTTTTCTCCAACAAATATTAGAGATCGACAGTTTAGTCTCTTTAGGCCTTGGGTAATGTCCGGTCTCCTGCCAGACAGCAGATTATAAGAAACTCTATGATAGCCGCATCAGATTGTAAGTTTTAATGCTTGGATGAGCTTAAAACCTTTTCTTTCAAAACATGTTTACACGTAATTTTTTCTTACCTTCTAAAGTAAAAAAAGTTACTTATTTTGGAAGTATTTCGGTGAAAAATAACCTTTTTTTACTAGTATATGTGGAACTGTTTGGTACAAAAGGTACAATACATGAAGCTTAAGTCCGATTGGAAGCAGAAAAGGTTAAGAGATTGATGCTTCCACATAAAACGACGTGAGAAGGGTTGTACATTAATCATTTCCCATCCCCGGGCCCAAGTCTTTCTTTAGAGATAATAAGAAAATGTTAGTGGAAAAACTTGCCCATTAATAGCTTCAAGAAACCGCAGCACATTTGGGCTCTGCCTCTCGCCCAATGACTGCAATAAAAATATTGATTTGATGGAAGTTAGACGGATACTGGACTTCTCCCATCCTGTAACATAAGAGATGGAAAGTAAGACAAGAAGGCACTCACTCTTCTGCAGGATCGAACCATATCTGATTCTGGGACGTCTGCACTGCCACGAACTTCCTGTCATACCATTAGAACTTCAATCGACCCATGAATAATACAAGTCCTACCAAAAACGAAAATGGAGGTTAATAAATACCTTGCCGAAATACCGCATGAGCAGCAATTCCTTCACCAAACCACACATCCCACAAATGTAAAGTAAATTCGACATCACCTGCAAATGCTTCACCATTAGAAGAAACTTATGATATCCACTTCTCCAAAGAAATTACGAAAAACTACTGCTAAAATGCGTGTACGTGTACGAGAGGAATCGAATGAGAAAATAAACCTTATTACATAACCATTCTGTCCAGGATGGTGCTCTACATAGAGGGGAAACAAGAATCAAACCCATTACACGTTGCGTGTATTTTATCTGCAGCAGAATGTAACATTACTAGGTAAAAACTGATATATCATACAGCTGGAGGAACTTGGGCAACCATGAGAACGTCTTACTGCAAATAGGGTAAGAATATAAGCTCCAGCTGTTACACCCATGCACATCACTGAACCGAGTCTGGAAAAGGATCCAAAGAAGAATAGCGGGGAAGAGGAAGAAATTAGCTCAAGTTCCAGTAAGAAACTACCAACAAACTCATTGACTCGCAGAGAATATAAAGACATGGTAACCAGGAACAAGGGTTAACCAGAAAGCAATATGAAAATTAGTAAGCATTCAAAGAGGCAGTCAAAATTACTACCACTATATTTACCCACCGGAAATAGTCAAGAATCTCAGCAATCTGATCAGCTAAATCATCAACAGATATTGTATGTTCATCAATGCCAATTACAGTAGCTCTTAACTGGAATAACTTGTGACAGAAGTACCAGATAAGAAACAACGATAATAGAAGCATTCAGCAGCAATGAACCCATGTCCGATACTACTTCATGCTACAATAACATCACTTATCAAAATAATCAAGGCACGAACCTGATGCCCAGGAGGACAGATATGGTAGATACAGAAGTTGTGGAGAAGCAGAGAAAATGCTTCTGGACAAGTGAACAATCCTTGGAAACAGGACACATCTGTTTAGCAGCGTGTGCAGATAAAAGAGAAGTTAGGTGTCAACAGCACTCTTAAAAAGTGAAAATCACATTTGCATCTGCTAAATAGAAGAAAGAACTTTAAGGAGCTGACTGCACAACTCTTCAAGATTGACGTCATCAAAATTGTGAGTGAAGAATCGAGATTTTAATAAAATAATACACACAACTTTAAACTCATTTTTCACCGAAAAGAAAGCAGTTGTGACAAGAAATTGTCTTCAATAAAGTTTTAAGTGAAAGAAAGCAAATATATGGATAGCAGGATATCCTGAGTAATTCAACTAAATCTTTTGTTGATTGCATGAAATTACACTGCCGCAAGATTGTAAATGCACCGTGAAATAGGCAAGCATATGTAAATAGCACAACCACAAAAAGGGTCACTGCACTTAGTGAATAATTCGGTGTAGATTACTCACAATTTAAAGCTAAATCAGGATAGGTAATAAGGGCTGGCTTGTCCTGGTCCCCAAACACAAAAACAGAGACAGAACCATGACCAGTTTTCACAAGATGCTCCTGCAATCCAATTTTGAAAAGCATATTTGGTCAACATCTATAATATATTAAATATAGCATCAAGTGAAAATCATTTTTTTGACGATTCTATCCCTACTATAATACATAGACATTGGCCTTTGTTTGGTACGAATTAAAAATTAGATCTTAATTTAAGTTAAAGTCAACAAATAATTTTAACCACATACTTCATCGATTTTTATCAAAATCTAATAGAATCTGATTCTAATCCCCACCACCAAACATGAGCAAAGGGTGTTATATCATAGTTTAAATGAATAATATTGAAAATAAATCAGTTTGAATAATTTATCTAGTCCTGTAGTATTTTAATAGTCCGAAATTACATGAACTTGAATAATTTATTTACTCCCAGAATAATTGAATAGCTCCCAATCCAAAACATATAAAAATATACATGAACTTGAAGACTTTATGTGATATTTAATATCTTTAAATAAATGTTAATTACTATACATGCATATAAATAATTAAATTGTAGTAGTAATTGAATGGTCCCCAAAACATATAAATGTGAACTTGAAGAATTAATTGATATATAAATAAACATTAATTATTATACATGCACGTAAATAAATAATTGAATCGTATAAAAAGTTCATTTCAAATGAAAAAAAAAAAAAAAAAATTTATTTTTATAGCATTTATAAATCATTTCAGAATAACGTATATGTTCACACGTGGCTAGTTTTAACAAAATGCAACGAGATGAAGACCATAAGAAACCAAAGCTCTAACAGGTATTCTGATTCGAGAAAACACTTCCCCATAATTAAATTCTTCAATTTACTATCAAATCTTAACTGTATGAAATCATCCAACACGCGAACTTGAATACTGATTTGCTTCTAATAAAAAGAAAACTGGACTTCTTTATTCCAGTCCTAAATTGAATCCGTCTTAGTTCAAAAATGCAAATATAATCAAACCAAAATGAACTCATTGAATTAAAAAGCAGAAAGCTCCAGAAGTTCAAAAGGCGCACAGGTTTCCAATCCAAAATATAACCATACACCCAAATGTAGCTAACCCGGACAAACCTCTTGAAACAAATATAAACACAAACAATATCTATATATGAATAATGTGGGTAATATTTCACCTTTCCGGCTAGAGAACTGGACTCCATAACTACGGAAACAGAATCGATGGAGTCCCCCATTGCCCACTGCTCTCTCTCTCTCTCTCTCAAAATATGCATATAGCTCTATATATACATATCAAATCCGAGACAAATACATAGCTTGTTTGAGTGCGTGCATAAGAAGGAAAGTGCCATGTGTACTGAGTTAACGCACGAGGTTGACTGAGTCACCGACGCTTTGAGCCCGGTGGACTCTTATGACCTCAATCTGGGCTATGATAGGATTTTAATTAGGTATAATTGCAGCACATGTATCAAACATTTCATTAAATAGTAGATTTTGTCCAAATCTTTTATTTGTGTCAATCACGGTACCAAACCTATCAAAATATTGCAGCTGAAGTCCAAATTGATGGCTAATGTTAGTTTGACCTTTAGTTGACCAAATAATTGATTTTGACAATGATTTTGACTAATTTTAAAAGGTTAAAATAGTAACTTACATTTTTTATAATAAAATAACAAAAATCAAATAGTTAAAATTTAAAACATTTTCACCTTATGGTGTGTCTGAGCCACATTATTTTGGAAGAATGTATTCTGGAATGGTAGATTGATGGAGAACGTGTGGTTGAAAAAGAATGAAAAATTATTGATGTAATGAAAAATATTATTTTATTGAAAAATGTGTGATTGAAAATGAGTAGAAGAATGAAAATGAAAATTTTAATGTGTACCACACATGAGCTTATTTTTCTTCATCCACCCCATACATACCCCACATCCACCTCCACTCACACCCCAAAATCATCACCACCACTACTAGTAAACTCCAATGTGCTTTCGATAAACTCACGTGCAGCCCTGGTGGAGTTGGAGGATGATGAACCTGTTCTTCTCCCAGGTCGAAGGAAACACCGTTAACTGTTTAGTCGCAACTAGTATCAAAGGTGCGTCCGCCACCATAACCGCAGTTAACAGTGTTGCCACCACGACGAAGAAGTCGTTGCTATTTTCCCACACTATATGTCGCATAGTAGCTTTTTCTCACTTTGCTGGAAGCAATCGTTCAAAAATTCCCATCGATCAGGCACAACCATCTTAAATCCCTACATATTGAAACACAACACCGCAATCAGTAAAACAAATCATTTCCATAAGAATTAATTATACTTGAATAGATTTTTGGCGACTAAATGGTGTAGGTAACGTCCTTGCCAAGTCGTCGACGGTCAATTCCCCTCCTCCGTATTGATCCCTTGATGGCGGAACCATAGCCAGACCCTACCTCTCCCAAGACTTTTGTGGCAAATCTAATCGAGAGAGAGATTTGTTGTAATTTTAGAAGGTTCTAATAGAGAGGGTAAAAAAGTGATAACTTTGAGGGAAAGAAAATTTTGTTGGTGATGGGAATGAAGGTTGCGGCGGCGCTGACAATGGGTGGGTGTGATTGGGGCGTCCGGTAGTGGTGGTGACGGTTTTGGGGTGCGGATATGTATGGGATGGATGGAAAAGAAGAAAGTGAAAATGAGTTTTTAATTTTAATTATTTGATTTTGGTTATTTTATTATAAAAAAATTGTAAAGTTATCATTTTAACTTTTTGAAAATTAGTCAGAATTATTGTTAAATTCAATTATTTGGTCAATTAACGGTCAAATTAACAGAAATCATTCATTTGGACTTCGACTGCAACATTTTGAAAGGTTTGGTACCGTGATTGTCACATATGAAAGGTTAAGCAAAGTGTGCTACTTAATAAAAGATTTAGTATCGATGCTGCAATTATCCCTTTCAATTTGGGTAACTATATCCATGTCAATTTTTTTTTAAAACTGACATAATGATTTAATTTATGTTCCCAATTTTTTTCTACATAATTTTATCATCAATCTAGTATTAATTTGGACATCTCGTCTCTAGTGATGATTTTCTTTCAATATATTACATAGAAGGATATTCTCTCGTATTTTATCATTCATTCCAATGCACGCCAATTATATATTTTGACAAAAATTGTCATCAGAGACTTTGCTAATTTAATTGAATGTAGGTAATAAGAAAGCAATGAGAATAAATTGGGGACATAAGTGCGAAAATGAGGAAAAATTAAGAAACTCTATTACAATTAAATTAAAATGTAGTCTAGATAATAAAAATCATAGTCCGGATATAGTTACTCTTTCAACTATAGTTAGAGCGGACAATTTTCTTGATGAAATGACACAAATATCCTTGTCACTCTCGTCCATTACATTTTCACCTTTTTTTTCCTCTTGCGGTTTGACTAGGGTTTGGTGATTGGGGTTTTAGATTTAGATTATTGTCTCATTGTATCGAGGTGCATATTCTAATATTCTTGTCATTTTTACTTCTTTCAATTTTTTACTAGTTCATACTTTAAAACGGTCTAAAATAATAATCCAATCATCTTTACATAATGTGGGCTAATGTTGTCCGATATGGATCTTATAATTATGATTGTCTATAATGCATTCTATTGAGGCACTAACAAAGAATGACTTAATCATAAGGGCGTGTTTGGTAGAGATTAAAAACCAATTAAAATTGAAAATATAATCGTTATTAGGTCTCACTCGTCCAATGAAAGTCAATAATAACGACTAATTTTTCAATTTTAATCTCTACCAAACACACTCTAAATAAAGTTTTATTTTCAAAAATTTCAAAGCCTTCATCGTGTTTATTCAATTAATTGTTTCGTATAATTTGTGTTAAAATGACCATAATTTGTTCTAGAAACTATGACTACAATTTAGTAGCTAGTGGGCGTACATCATAATAGGTTCAAATGTCTTCACATTTACCTACCAACATAATAATTAAGTTGATTTTAATTTCCTATTCAACTTTTCACGTGTTAAATTTGCAATAAATTTCTCCAACAATTTGTTGCAATAGAGTTATCCCCCTTGTACATATCATACATAAAGTGTCATGAGAATCATTAGCTGTCATGTTTGGTCAGGATTAAAATCCAATTTTAATCTCTAAGTCAAAGTCAAACAATCAATATTAACCACATCTTTCATGGTCATATAACTTTTCAACCACACATTTCAAAAACTTCAATTACAATTTATTAAAAATCTAATTTTCTAACCCTGTTTGGTACATATTAAGATTTTCATTTTCATTCTTTTACTCATTTTCAATCACACATTCTCCATCAATTTACTATTTCAGAATACATTTTTCCAAAATAACGTGCCTCAATTTGATAGTTTTTACTTTTGTTTATATTTTTTGTATAATAGATTCTCAAAAGAGTTGCATGGTCAACTTTAAAAAAAAAAAAAATATTTTAACCAGACAAAATACTTTTAGAAAAGTATTCAAACATATTCAAAAGCAGATTCTAAATATCAAAAGCAAAACAGAACCTAAATTAAATCATCGATCCTAAGTTAAGCGATCGATGAAAGAAATATTTTTGTTAATTTTTTTAAAAAACATAGTATGTTTTAAGGTTTTGTTATGGATTTAGAAAATATGTGATGCATCATAGATGGTTGCACTTGTTAGCACGCACGATACAGGTGGTGTATGGCTGAGTCAATTCATATTTGTATCAGGGTTTGAGACCATCAAAACACCACATTTTAATTAAATAAAGGTTTGATCTTTCATATTTTTTTACAAATACTATATTCACGAGAAAAAATATATTTTGTCAAACTTTTTATATTTATTTATTTATTTAAAAATATAAAATATAAATAATCCTATTTATGTCCTCCTAATGGATTATATATATAATTTTATTTTATTCTTTTTGAATGAAAACATTTATCGAGGACCAGACGTACCAGTTAATTGAAAGTTGAAAATTAAAATACAATGAAATGAAGATGGAGATGTAAATGTGAAAATAAACAAAGATCGATTATATTTATTGTAATTAAAATGCAATTAAATAAAGTTGGAGATATAACTACGAAAATAAACAAAGATGGAATATATTAACTTGACCCAATTCATTCATAACTCACAAATATTAAAGGAAAAAAAAAAGTGTATGTTTCAGTGCGTTTAAAAATTAAAAGTTATTATTTTAGAAGTAAGCTCCAAAAGAATGAACAAAAGTAACTTAAAATGAGCAGCATTTTTCCTCCTAAAAAAACGAAGGGGCGTGAATTGAAGTAATCGGTGTGGTTGGTGTAGTTTCATGATCCAAGGCTCCTCTCGTGTCCCTCACGTCAAATTTATTGCCAATTTTAATAGAAAATTATCGTGCTTGAATTTAATTTTAAGCCTAACTGTTTGATTTCATTAATTTTCCATTTTCCAACTTTTTGCCCCCCCCCCCCACAACGCGCTAGTTTTCCCACCTTTTTTGGGAATTCATTTTCCTAGTTTTCCCACTTTTTTTTTCAATGGAATTAAATTTAATAACCAATTGTAAAAAAAAATTACTTTACTGGACAATTTTCATGTGAAACGAAACCAAATGAACACTAAACTTGGATGAAAAAATGATTTTTTAGGACTTTTTGACAATGGAAACAAATTTTATAACCAATTGTGGAAAAATTATCACTTTAATAGACAATTTTCATGTAAAATAAAGTCAAACGAGCACAAAATTTAAAAAAAAAATCGAGTGAAAAATTATATCAATTAAACACATTTAATTAACAATTCTCTACAAAACAATTTCTAGACAATTATTTTTTCCATGAAATTCATTTTCTTTCCACCATTTTCCACCCTTGTAATCAAACTGTTGCTAAATGAATATCAATAATTCTCTACCATTAAGTCCCTGAATGATAATCATTTAAATTAATTTTTTTTTCTCAAACTCATTTTGGATCACATATTCTTACAATTATATATTCTACATGTAAATTCAGTTTTATTTTTAACCATACATTCTCCAAAAAAATCATTATTCCGAAATTCATTTTCTTTTCATTTTAATGGTTGTCAAATAGGGGCCAAGCACAGAATACTCGAAACTATTCATTGTAGTTTGAATATTTCGTAAATAGAACCACATAGGTCTTTGTAAATATTGAAATCAAACTCAAACCATCTATTTCGATTCGATTTTGGGTCTACCCATGACATTTTTTATGCATAATTAATAAACACTTTCATATAAGCCTTTTCAGTACATATACCTAATACTCAAAAATATTTGTGCAATAAAGAAAATTCGGCTAAGAAATCTTTCAAAAGACTAAACAGTGGATACTAAAAACCAAGAAAATAGGAGAAAATTAAATTATAATTTGAGGATTTTTTTTTTAATAAATCTTATTCGATTCATAAGTGAGGCACGCTGAAGTATATAATTTAATTATAGACAATGCCTAAATTTTTCTACTCCTAAAACGAACTGACATTAAAAAAAAAAAAAAACTAATTAGATACATAATTATATATTATTAAAAAATTACAATCCACATATTGGACTCCCTCTATTTGAATAAAAAAAATTATATTTAACAAGAGAACATCGAACTCAAAATAACAAAAAAAGGTATACCATGGCCCAAGCAATGATATATCAAGTTAAATTGCCATGCATTATGAAAAAAATTAAAAAATCACTTAAGTTTGTAAATAATGCAAGAAAGTAAAAAAAAAAACTCAAATTGCAAAAATTGAACGCTTTGATTTATCAATTTACGCCACAATCCAACTTGAACTTTTTAATTAATAAAAACCCGAGATTGTAAAGATTAATATGTAATAATCTCTGAAAATACTACAATTTGATGTAAGCTAGATGTTAGTTAGCCTTGATTTCTTAGGATTAGGGTCTAGAGTTTCACGTTAATTATTATCCAAACTAGGATTTTTAGGTTTATATTTTTTTTATCCAACCTAGAAATTGTAAATGAAAAATAATATAAAAATTAGTTTCACTCGGTATCCACAGTTCTGGTTCAGGAACCAAGAATCGAACCGAACCCAATCATTTAATGATTCTCGATTTCGGTTCCTAATTTATTTTTATGGGAATTGGAGCAGAACCTCTGATTCTATTTCAATATGGAAAATTCGATTTTGATTAAAATGCCCATACCTAGATCATTAGTGTCAATCATATTAATTTGCTTGTTAATGGGTTAAATCAACCCATGACCAATGTATTCTATATCTAGTGTCATCATGGTAACCCAAATTAATTTTGATTCCCCGTGGGCACTGTACTTTATATTTAGTATCAATATGATCACTCAAATTGATTTTGATTCATCGTGACCATCCAACTTCGTATAATGTTTCAGTCAAACCACGTGATTATAATTACAAAAAAACACACACACGCATTAAAAAAGTTCACACATTTATTATTACAATAAAATAAAAAGAAAAATGTGAATTAGAAGCAAAAATAAAATAAAACACACACACACACATATAGTAATCATTACAAAAACTTAAAATAAAAATATTATATGAAAGCAGGTTTTTTTCGTGATTTGGATTTGATTTATATTATATAATTTTTTAATTTGGATTAGTGGATTCTTATTTTTATTTTTTATTTGCTTTTTTTACCCAATAATTTTTTTTCTTGATTTGAGTTTGATTTATATCATGGGTGTGTTTGAGCCCCATTAAAAGGTATTTTGAAATAATATCTTCTTATATATAAAAAGTGGCTATGAAACAGAATTTCTTGGTTTAACGGAAAAACTAACGGAATTTCTTGTTTTAACGGAAAACATATAACTTTAGGGTCCAACTTGAATTATTTAAAGTCTTAGGGGCTAAAACTTAAAATTTAACCCTAATCCTTAAATTGCAACCAAGGACCTTAACATATTAAATTTACACAAGAAGTCATCGCCTCCTCAACTCCCAAAAACCGAAAAAAACCTTTAATATTCCATGACTGAAAAATCCAATGTTGTCAAACCCGGCCCAGTCGGCCGGTTCGACTAGAAAAATGGGGAATCGGGCCAAATTATGTCCGATTTTTTATTATTTTCAAAACCGGTTAAAATCCGTCAAACCGGTCCCGATTTTCAAATTTTTTTTTGGTTTAAAAATTTTTAACTTCATAAATGGGCTTCAAATTTTATTTAGAATTCTAAGGCCCATGGAGAAGTAATGGATGTCATGCTCATTTTATAGATGCACTTCTCTCCAAAGGTTTCATAAACTTCCAATGTGGGATTGTGTCTTTTATACATACTCTTAACTCTAATAGTTTTATAAACTTCCAATGTGGGATAGTGATATATAACCAAAAAATGTTAAAATACTCATCAAAATCATTTTCAAATGTATGTTTGGCTAATTTGATTTTTAATAACAACTAATTAAATTGCAATATTCACCTTCATTCTTTCATTTATTTAATTTTCAAATTTAACTTAAATTACACTTGATTATTAATATATTAATGTTAGATATCATTTTCTATAAGTTTAAATTATTTTAATTTAACAAAGTAAACTATTTTAACATATTGATTTTTAATTTTTAGTATTGAGACTAATTGTAGGATAATGAATCTAATTAGTAAAAATATATTTACTTTGAATTATTAATATGAAAATTTTAAAAAATATATATTATTTTATTATTTTTGTATGTATTTATTGCATCCGATTCAACCCCCGGTTGAACCTTTTGACCCTTCACCTTTTCTGGGTCTGTTTTCAAAATACTGAAAAAACCTTAATGGAGAAGCTCTTCCCCCCTTTTCATGGCCAACGCCCCCAAGAAACCGTAGTGGCCGAGGGTTGGGGGTGGCTATGCTTGTCCATCATCTTAGTTGGATTAATCATGGGCGCAATAATCATCTTTTTCTCTCACACAAGTAATATATGGAGACATCCAATTTAATCCATTCAAATCTAGCAATCAATTCATGAGAAATGCTGGACTTACAAGCTACTGTTTCACAAAAGCCTTACAGAAAATAAAAAAATCGACCGATTCGGGAGAAAAGAGATAGAAGCCGTTTCAAAATAGGGCAAAGAGGAAGGAAAGAGCATATTTCTCCCATTTCTCACTTGCAGTTCCCGCTCACCTCAGATTCCTCCATCTCGAGCACAATGTAATAGGTGAGCTTACTGAGAACGAAGATTACACCTCGCGATCCCACATACCCTCTGTAGACTATAGTTCTACGGCAAGCTGTACCGACTTCATATATGTATTTGGAGGTGGAAAACTCAGAGAGAGGTACTTCCTCAATGTAAGTCGGGTGAAATAAATAATGATTGTGACTCTTTTGACATGAAGACACAAAAATAAGAATACGAAGCTAACTTAAGTTTGCTTTATAGATGTTAATGTCATTGAATGTTCAAAATGTATTTCCATTTGGGGTATCTTTTTCTTGTCATTTGTTTTTAGAATATAGTATAATATTGTTGTGCATAATATGAACTTTGAGTTTTATGTTTTTGATTTTGGGTTGGAGACGACAAAGAGAATCACTTTATTTAATTATTTATCAATTACATAAACATTTCATCATTAATTATTTAATTAACCAAAAAAATTACATCTTTATTAATAACAAATTAATTCTTAAACAAAACTATTAAATATAAACTAAGCAAACGTGCATTGCACTTTGCTTGCACCCAGTATTGATGAAAAATGTGTAGTTAAAATAAGGAAAAGTTTTGAATTTGCTTATAATATTATTTTATTAAAGAATATGTAGTTGAAAAGAAGAGAAAAAATGTATTTTGGAAAAAGTTAAAATTAAATAAGGGTTATATATTTTTCCCTGATTTGGGTTAGTGAATTTTTTGTGTGTGAAAAAGTGTGTGTGATTAGTTGTATATTTTGTGTGTTAAGAGGGAAAAAAAATTATGCTTTCATACAATTTTTTTAAAAAGTTTCTATAATGATTACTATGTTGTGTGTTTTTTAATTTTTTGTTTCAGATTCTCAACTTTTATTTGTTGTGGTAATAACCACATGTGGATTTTTTTAGTGTTTATATATATATATATATATATATATATATATATATATATATATATATATAATCGAGTGGCTTGAATAAAACGTTATATAAATTTGATGGTCATGGTAAATTAAATGTAATTCGGGTAACCATAGTAATACTAATTATAAATTACAGTGGTCATAGTGAATCGAAATCAAATTGGGTGACATTTGTGACGCTAAATATAAAGTACACAAACCATTAGTGGATTTAACCCATTTGTTAATAGACCAATAAGTCGTGTTGTCTTTCCGATTCGAAGAAAAAATTAGGCAGAACCCTTCTTTAATTTTCTTAACTGAAAAGTTAGATTATTGAAAATTAATTTGAAAAATCAGACTATCAGAAATTATGCTCTTGTCTAGTTTTCACAGGTTAACTTTTCTTAGCACAGAAAAGAACATTGTGCGGCAGTAGTCTGTTCCGCTAGATTACATTCCACCTTCTTTCGATTGTTTCGGGACGAACGTAAATTTGATCACAATTTAAAGAAAACTTACAACATGAGTAGATATGCTCAACCCATGTGTAGAAAACATTGCATCAATTGCATCTTCAGTGATTGGGTGCAAGTATAAGTGACAAGGGAAATGCCCAGAAAACGTTCATTCACTTGCCTACTTTTGTCAACAAATCTCAAAACAATTGTCATTTGTTCTCTTATAGAATTATCATGAGCCTCATCAACAAAAATTGAAACGTCACACATCTCATTCATAATAGCTATTGTCGTCTATATGGCACAACAATTAACCAAATTCTTTTGGATATTTGTTGAAGTTATTTGGTCATTTCCAAGAGCATTACTAAATACTACTTTTTTAACTTCTTCACAACGGGCTGCATACTAGTCTAGTGGCTCAATCAAATTTCATCTATTAAGAGACTCTTTGAATTCATCATGATCATGAAATGACAATCCTTGCATCAAGGGGAATCTAGTACAATCTAGCACCGCATTCAACCTCGTCCTATAACTTTTTTGTTGGGTACTACTTTGGCTAGAAATAACATAGAAGATACTTTGCTTTTGATTCATCAAGTTGGTACACTTTGTGAAAGCCTAATTATGAGCACTATCAAATGGACCAACATGATCTTTCAATATTTTTTTGTGCTTCCAATCCCTAAAGCCGGTCTTAGTGAATATATGTCAACCCCCTTGATCCCCGCGTTTGAACAAGTAGCAATACAAACAATAAGCCGCATCATTTTCCATACTGTACTATAACAAATAAAATTTAGAAAACTATTATTTTAAAAACACTTGTTATCATTTCCCATCTGTTTTTTTTTTTTTTTGGAAAATCTTGTCCAAGTGATTGACAATGACTATTCTCTAAGTATGTCGTCCTAACATGGTCTCTGATATTAGGATTATTTGAGTCGATAGGGGGCGTTTCCCTGTATTAGATACAATATCATACACATTGAATTGAGCCTGAGATTTCTTTATGTTATTTAACAACTTGTGTACTCAACTAGAAGTGGCGTTGAGTTGGATGTACCACTAGAAGAACTGAGTATGAACTTTCGTTTCGGTTGAAAAAATCATTCTGCAAAATACCCAAATTTGTTTTTTAATTAAAATTAATTAAAAAACAAAGAACGCATGGTTGAATTGATATCCATATCTTCTCTATTAATTTTTTTTACTTATCCTAATTTTCTAAACATAAATTCCCAAATCACAAGTCAAAACTCACAAATGATGAAATCATAATTCTTAAGTCACAAAACATAAATTATTTATCAATTCATAACCGAGACTCCACTTCATGGTTCACACAAATCGCCAATGGCAGCAGCCGCAATAAGGAGGGGTTTCTTTTACAATTGAATCGTGAGTTCACCGTTTTGGATTTTGAAGTTTTGGACAATTTGTTGTGGCATGTGGATGATCAAAGATACATGAGTTGGGCATAATATTTTTAAATAAAAGAGGCCCATCACTTATCAGCACAAATAAAATGGCCAAAACTAAAAAGAAAAAAAATGTTAACCCAGTTAGCATTCATCTTCTTCCTCGGCTTCTCTTCCACGATTTAACCTTTGCAATTGGGCTTGGCGGCTGGCGTCTATTGAAAATTCCGACGAAGCCAGCATGCGCAGCTGTGCCCCCTCGTTGAGTGCCAACTCCGCCACATGTGATATACACAAATTGGTTCAAGAAATGTATGTAGCAACATATCTATAATCTACAATAAATTAAATATTATATTAAGTGAGAATCATTTTTTCACCGATTATACATCACTATAATTCAATTATTTCAATAATACATTACTTTTCATTTTTCAATACACATTTAATTTATTTAACAATTTGAACAATATTATCTTGTCAACTTAGTTATTATCAATGTACATTTTACAGATTCATCGCACTTGCTTGAACAGTAAATTAAATTTCAATTAAATATCATATCAAGTGATAATCATTTTTTGGATAATTATATTCATACTATAATTCAATTATTTCAATAATATCTTACTTTTCGTTTTTCAAAAGTTTTTTAATTTATTCGACAATTTGAACAATATTATCTTGTCAACTATTTAGTTATCATTAATATACATTTGACATGTTAATTCCACTTGATTATACAATAAATTAAATTTTTAATTGATATATTCAATGCATAACGAATGAACTTTTTTTACCTTACTTTTCGTTTTTCAATATGTATTTAATTTATTCAACCGTTTGAACAATATTATCTTGTCAACTATTTAGTTATCATCAATGTACATTTGACAGTTTTATTTCATTTGATTGTACAGTAAATTAAATTTCGATTGATCTATTCAATGCATATTGAGTGCATTTTCTGCTTTACATTTCGTTTTTCAATATATATTTAATTTATTCGACCGTTTGAATAATATTATCGTGTCAACTATTTAGTTATCATCAATGTACATTTGATAGATTCATTCCACTTGATAGTAAATTAAATTCGTTAAACTTTTTTGGAACAAAAGATGACCTTTTGAGAGCTTTGTTCCAATTGATTTATTCAATGAATATGAAGATGCAAATAAGGTAAACGGGGAGATATAATGTGTATCTATAATAAATAATTCCAATTGATATATTCAATGCATATTGAGTGAATGTGAAGAAAGCGTAGGATTAGTTGGATATTAAGTTCACATTAAAAGAGTACGCTTCTAATTAACTTTTCCAACTATTTAAATTGTTTTTACAAAACTGGTTTTCATTTCACTTGAATCACCAAATATTATGCTTTATTTTTCTAACATGTCAACATATAGGTTTTAGTCAAATTGAGGTTGCTCCCTCATCATGAAATCAAAGATTATAGGAGACTTGTTGGAGTATGAAAATGAATGGAACAAAGACAAACTTTATAATATTATTTGCTCTACAACTTTGTTCTTAATACACTTGTGATACAATGAAATTATATTTGTGGAGAGATTTGACTGACAACAAAGGAAAGTTTATAGAGACATTTTCATAAAATGCCAATTATTGCAGCTTTGAATGGGAAAAACAAGCTACTAGG
Organism: Fraxinus excelsior; assembly: GCA_019097785.1. Lineage (NCBI taxonomy): Eukaryota > Viridiplantae > Streptophyta > Magnoliopsida > Lamiales > Oleaceae > Fraxinus > Fraxinus excelsior. The sequence goes on along the minus strand of CM032625.1, from coordinate 7,128,106 downwards.
AAGGTCATACTTTGTAATTATTTTATTATCATATTAAAACGAACTCTATGCTAAGATCATTAATCTATGACATGATCTTACTAATGTCTATCAACCATATGAACTAAACATCTCCACATCAAATGTTAGCGTTACTGAAACCAATCCACATCTTGAAGAAACAAATGCTATTAAAAATAGTGAGCATGATTTATTCAGTCATCATGATTATATTTACACTACTATTGTGGTGTAGTGCAAGAGTTTACCCAGATGCGGATAAAAAAAACCCATATGATTTAGATTTTGTATTTTCAACGTATCACATTGCTGTCTTCGTACAACTAAAATTAGGTGATTAACTTATCTTTGTAAAATATATTTTGGTATATTCTTCTCAGACCAACAAAAGGAATTGGACGAATATTACAAGAAGCCAAAAGAGTTCAGATTCTTTGGGAAGATGGATGTAGAGAAAAGAGAAGAAAGAGCAAGGAAGAAATTGATTGTCGAAGAAGTTTACAAGGTGAATGCAAATGAGATTAAGGAAGGATGCCATCCAAACAATAAACTCAAAATAAAAGATTGAATATTAGTTCAGATTAGAGAGAGTTTTTTTTTTTAAATATCGACACAGAACACACATGTTATTTTAGTGTTTTTAATGAAGTTTTAATTTAATATGAGAAATCTTTTATTATATTGAAAACAAGTCTACTGCATCATTAAGTGTCTCGTTTAAGTTAAACCCCAAAAGAATTTATTTAACAAAAATAATAAATAGATGATAATAAAATCAAAAAGATTTTCATTCTTAGGGCTTACATCAAGTAAGGGTAGGAGTTCATCAACAACATTGGTGGGTGGTCAAGAATTTCGTTCCATGCAGCACAAACGTGAATAAATGCATATTTTATAACTAATATTAATTAATTTATAATTAGAGTTAATGACCTTGAAATACATAGTTGAATATGATAGAAATGCAAGACCGTGAAAATTAAACCCACATCAAGATTTTTTTGGCCCAACACTCACCTTTTAATGGTGAGTCTTCAACGTATATGCACAACATGACATACCGTATAAGAATAATCCTATTGTATATACATAAGCATGCCGTATATGAGTTCTACCTTATCGATTATTGTTGAAAATAAATTGATTGATAATGCTTTTGAGGAATCTAGATCCTTCAAATGGTTTCTGCAATGGAAGTAGAATGGTTGTCATCAATTCAATAGATGTGTTATCCATGCAGAGATAACTATTGGACAACACTTTGGTAAACACGCATTCATTCCGCACATAACATTGAGTCATGCGAGTGATGAAAGATATCCATTCATATTCATACGGAAATAGTTTCCTATTCGTTTATATTTTGCAATGACAATTAATAAGGCCCAAACAATACCTCATGTCAGGATATATCTTCCACACGTATTATCGCATGGAATTGTATGTTGCACTTTCAAGAGGAATTTTATGGCAACCAAAGATTTTAATCAAGTTAGATATCCCTAATCACACACAAAATATCGTATATAGAGAGATTTTCTTTGAATAAAAAGTTCATTCCACATAAACAATTTGTATTAACTGTTTTTTACATTCACACATCTTCATTTATTACTTTTATAACACTTATAAAGTACTTCATAATAACGTGCAATATATGTTCAACTACGACTAGTTTCACTTAATAGGAGGATGGACTTGGCACCCTTTGCTCTATCACCCATTTGTTATTATGGCACAACAAAATAGCTTTTTCAGTATCATAAGAAAACTATGTAAAACCCTTTGATGGGTCTCAATGAGTCATACTCGACAATACGTGGCCACACTTTATTGGTTGATCTACTATTGACCGCCAATTGAGCATACTAATTTTTCAAGAAGAGCGACAATATGCTTGGTATCAAACAAAATCATTAGTTTAGAAATTACAATTGTCTCTATTCTGCAGTGACAATGAGGCCAAAAGAATACTTCATATCAAAATATATATTCCACAACATGTATTCTTGCATGGACAATTATATGTTGCCCTTTCAAGAGAAATTTCTATGTCAACTACAAAGATTTCAATCAAATCATATACCCTAACCATAAAAAAAATATTGTATATAAAGAGATTTTTCTTAAATAAAAATTCCATTCCACATAAACAATTTACATTTACACATATTCAAATATTATCTTTATAGCATTTATAAAGTATTTTAGAATAGCGTGCAATGCAAGTTTAATTACGACTAGTTTAAATTAAAAGGAGGATAAACTTGGTGCCGTTTGTTCTATCACTCATTTGTTATTGTGGCGCAACAAAATAGATTTTTCGATATTATAAAAAAACCTAAAAACTCTAAAACATTTGATGGGTCTCAATGAGTCATACTCGATAATATGTGGCCGTACTTTATTGATTGATCTACTATTGACCGCCAATTGAACATACTAATTTTTCAAGAGGAGTGACAATATGCTTGATTTCAAACAAAGCCATTAGTGTAGAAGTTGCAACCGTTACCTCTAAAAAAGAGGTTCGAATACACAAAAAAACATGGACTAAAAAAAACGTTGAAGAAAGAGCGTCCCAATGGTTACCCACATTAATTATGTTAATTGTTCTCCATTCTTCAACTTTAAAATAGTTTGATTTGAAAATAGTTCGAATGGAATTGTTTTTTTTTTTTGGATAAATTTAGCCCTTGTTTCATCCTCCATTATTTTCGAAATTATCTTTTCCTTCTTTTTTTCAACAACATATTATTCAATAAATAATATTACACGCAAATTCAAAATCTTTCCTTATTTTTTAAGTACATATTTTTATCAATCTATTATTTTAAAAATACATTTTTAACTAAAAATGGGGCTTAAACAAGCGCTTACTTTGTGGACCAATCTTTTTTATAATCTTGTTATACGTACATCAAGTTTGACATCATATCTATGGCAGTATATTTGTACATTGATTCTAAAAATACTATTTCGAATTAATGGTCAAATTTCCTACACGTAGATGTGTCAAGCTTGATGTAAAAAAATAGTGTACAATTAATTTAGCCCATGTTTGGTAAATATTAAAATTTTCATTTTCATTCTTCTACTCATTTTCAACCATACATTCTTCAATAAAATAATATTTTCCATCACATCAATAACTTTTCATTCTTTCTCAATCATACATTCTCCATTAATCTACTATTTCAGAATATATTTTTTCAAAATAATGTGGCTCAAACACACCCTTAGTCTTTGTTTGACACCTATTATATATATATATATATTTTTTCATTTCAATCACATTCTCTAAAAAATAATAATATTACACACAAATCTAAAACATTTCATCATTTTTCCACCATATATTCTCTCATCAATCACTATTCCAAATTTTTTATTTCCATTAAAACGAGTGTCAAACACTAAGCACATGTTTGGTACACATTATTTTTTTCATTCTCATTCTTTTATACATTTTCAACCACATATTCTTTAATAAAATAATATTTTACATCACATCAATAACTTTTTCTTCTTTTTCAATAATACATTATTTATTAATTTATTATTTTAGAATAAATTCTTCCAAAATAACGTTGTCTTAATTTAGGACCCGTTTGGTAGAGATTAAAATCAGATTAACATTGAAAAATTAACCGTTATTATTGATTTTTATTAGACGAGTGAGACCCAATAACGACTATATTTTTAATTTTAATTGAAATTTAATTTGACTTAATGTATACCATAATTGGACCCACCAAAAATACCTTACGTGGCCGACTATAAAAATCAATCACGTTCACCTCTAGATACTCGCTATTTTTCTACCTAGGGTTTTCACTACCCTAGCTCGCTCTCTATCTGCAGGAACTATACAAACACAGTTCTGTGTCTATCCATCGAACCACACCAATGGCTGAGGAGGTACAGTACGCATCAGCAGATGGCGAATCGAACAAGCGCAAGTATGACGACAACTCGCCCGTCTCACGTAGGCGGACTGGGTTCTCGTCGCCGCCGGAGTCGATTGCGCCGTCTTCGTACAACAGCGTCGCGCCTCCCGTAAATGACATCGAGCTAGCAAAGCAGAAGGCCCAAGAGATTGCTGCCAGGCTCCTGAACAACGTTGATCCCACCAAAAAAGCTAGAGTCGAGAATGGAGCTGGAGGCGGCGCAGGCTTCGATTCCAATGACTACTGTAAGGATTCTGCTATTTCTATTCTAATTTTTATTTTCCTGAACTTTTATGAGATTCTGAGAACATCTATGTCTGAGTATGTACTTGCATTTGACGTGTTTGATGCCTTGGTAATTTGGGTTTCTTCTGCCCCACACTATTTTTTTTAAGCGTGTTTGTCTCTATCTCTATATGTATATATGCATTCGAGAATTCCTAGGAAAAAATTCAAGGGTTCTTGCTGCTAGCGACGGACTCACTGTACACAAATTTATTGTATGTATTCTGAATGCTTGCATTTAATGGTTTCCTTCCGTTCATACAAGTCATGTACCTTATTGTATGAACTATTTGTCTGGGGGAAAGCTTGGATTTGTTGCAATGTCAATGTATATAATTCATTTGCTTAACACATTTATATTGGACCATCTCTATTGTCTATATGTTTAACACATCCGTGTTGTATATTGCAATCAGACCATTAGGATAAAGACAGTTTATGCTAGAGACCACCAGCCTTATATTTCCCCACCGATGCAATGGAAAGCTTTGTTAAATATCTATGATTGTTTGTGATTTGGTATGCAAGAATGTAATTTTAGGTGTATTTATGGATTTTTTTTTTGTCTCAACTTTCCATTAAAATATCTTTTCTTCCTATAAATCCTTGGGCTCCAGCACCTCTGTGTACTCGGTGTGCTGTGATTTGATGTAAAGGAATATGGTTTGAAACCAATTATGCCTCTTCTTAGAGCTGCTTTAATTTTGTGTGGATGCAGTTGTAGGTCAGAAGCCCACGGGTTTAGCTTTTAGTGGTCCACCACAAGGTGCTTCTTATGGTTACCCAGGTCCGAGCAACAAGATTGAGATACCAAATGGCAGGGTAGGTGTGATAATTGGCAAAGGTGGTGAGACCATTAAATACCTTCAGCTTCAGTCTGGGGCTAAGATTCAGGTCACTAGAGATGTTGATGCAGACCCTAATTCTGCTACTAGAGGGGTTGAGCTCTCGGGTACCCCGGAACAAGTAGCCAAGGCTGAGCAGTTGATTAAAGATGTTCTTGCTGAGGTGCTGAAATGTGCTTATTAATCAATTTAATACCCATCACCTGCACTTGGACTGCTGCACATTTATGCTAGTACTAGTCACTTATATGTTTGATAATGTTGATATGTGCTGTTCTTCATATTGGTTTGGCTCACCAACCAGCAAGAGAATTTTCAGTTAAAATATATTTCATTTATGTGCAGTGTACTATGTTTTAATTTGTGGCTTCTAGTAACGATTTGCTTATTCAGGCTGATGCAGGTGGTTCTGGTGCAGCTTCTTTGCGATCAACTGGGCAACCATCTGGAGCTGAACAGTTTATAATGAAGATCCCCAACAATAAGGTAATATGCTGCTGATATTGTTTTGCTATCTGATTTCCAGTTTATTTACAGAGTTTTTGGTACATCTGGATGTACTGAAATTGATTTTCAGGTGGGTCTTGTTATTGGTAAAGGAGGTGAAACAATTAAAGACATGCAAGCAAGGTCTGGTGCTCGTATTCAGGTAGAATTTTCCAACTTCTGTTATTCTTGATTCAAGCTTGTGATGCAGATCTATCAGCCTTTTGTACTATGCATTCATGACTAATTTTGACTGCATTAGATGAATGCAAGTATTTGTTTCAATGCCATGGCGCAGGTAACTTTTCCAAACATTGCAGGTCACACCTCTGCACTTGCCACCTGGTGACACATCAAAAGAGAGGACTGTACAAATTGATGGCACTAGTGAACAAATTGAAGCTGCAAAACAATTGGTCAATGAAGTCACCAGTGAGGTATTTTTAGTAGTTGCACTTGGTACAGTTTTTCTTAATCTGCTTCAATGCATTATTTTGCCTGTTTGAAAATAGGAACACATGATAGCATCCATATCCTACCCCAACTTATTTGTGTGGGAAACCATCTTGTGATGGTGATGATTATTGGTTTGTTGTATGAAAGCAAGCATAGACCAACAATAAGAGCTTGTTTGGCAAATGAGACCATGACTTATAAGCCATGGATCCACAATTTTGTCGGTTGAAATAACTCAAATAAGCCACACAAGTAAGGCAAACCTTACTTATTGCTTTTATGCTGAGATATTTTCAACTTGACCGTGGAAGCTATTAGTCTGCTTAGATATTAGTGTGCATCTGATAATTTTACCAGCTCTTAAATTCATTCATCTCACTTGTAATAATTTTTAATGAAGTTGAAACTCATCTCTCTTACCATATTCATTTGCATAATCTGCATAATTTAGTGATAGCAAGGTTTAAAAAGGCAAAACTAAGTACTGAGATAATTTTTTTTTTTATGAGGTGAGACGTAAGCCTCGAGTCAGATTGAAGCGTAAGCCTAAAAAAAAACAATATCTATGTAAAAGAATTATAAAATAATACAAAAATATAAAAAAAATCAAAGTTGGAGCATATAGTAAATATGATATATATAGCTATTAGCATATTGAGATATAGTCCACCTAAAGAAAGAAGATGTTTAGCAAAAAAAAAAAAAAAGTACTATAGAAGTTAGAAATCACTCCATTTTCAATGGAAAAAAAAGTAGCAGCTTAAACTAAAAAAAAAGCCTAATAGTCTGCACTTTTATTTAACAAATTTGGCTAGTCACACTTTTGTTTTCTGTAAGAAAACTAGCTATGGTGGAACAGCATAAATCTGGATATAGTGTACCGTTGCATGAAAATTTGACAATGATGTGGGGATATTGAAGAGTTGTTGCAGATTAAGAAGTATAGATATATGAGTTTTAGAGTTTATACAAGTGATTGGATGAAATGATGTGTGTTAATTATATAAATCAAAACATTTGTAAAATTTATAATTTCCAGATGTGTATATGAAGCAACTAATTGCATGCAAGATTTACTGAACTCTAAGAAGAAGAAGAAGAAGAAAAAGAAAAAGAAAAGAGGAAAAAATACCTGATAAACTGATGAAGAAGATTTCTAGGTATTTTATTGTTTTGTTTAGGTCCAAAATGCCTTTTTAAATGGGCCCTTTTCTTTTTTAAGAAGAGTTCTTTATGATTTCTTTTCATACAATTGAAAAATTAAATTTTAAATGAGACGCACGCCTCATGTTTTATGAGGCGCGCACCTCAGATTTATAGGCACGAGCCTCATTTTTAACTTCAAAAATACCGTCTCGAGCACCTCACGGTGAGGCGGGCCTTAAGGCGCGCCTCACTACCGCCTTTTTAAACCATGAGTGATAGTTCAGGTTTTCTTAGTATAAATTATTATTAAGAATGGGACTGACACTATCTTGATTTGCATTCAAGATGTAATTCACATTGGTTCTGGTCTGGTGGATTTGCGTTTGTGAACTTTAAGAATTAGATTGAGTATGGAATCAAATTTTTTTAGTTACAACTCACTTAAGTACTTTTCTTAAGGGGGGGGGGGGGGGGGGGGATTATTTCGTAGCCCTTGGCCTTGTTCATGTATTAATATACTGGATAGTGCCCTAGAAATTTATTGTTGTGAAAATGTTTGTATTCGGCTCATTATTTTTGACTGATTATTTGGCTTACATTTGGCCTCTGGCAGTATTGACATGGGATGATCTCAGTTTTCCTTTTTGAAAATGTCTCAAGTCAAAGTATAACAGATTATTCCTGGATCTCTCCATCCCAAATTACTTTGTAGGCAATATTTATTAGTACATTTTATGACAATATACTGTCATGCCTTCCCTGTATGCCATTTCTGTATCCCAAGGTTTGCAGATATTTTTTGCCACTCCTGTCTGCATCTACGGCTTTGTCAATGTGGAGTAAAAATCTTGTGTCAAATGACCCTGGATGGAGGAGACCAGCCTTTGCCGAGGGAGAAATCTTTCATATCCGGTTTGATCATATACTTACTTTCAGTTGCTATATGGGGGCCTGGATATCATTGTTTTTGGCACTTTAATTTATTAAACTGTATTTTTTTTGGAATAATGCTATTCGTAGTGAAGACTAGTTTTCCTATGTAGCATATATGTGGCGGTTTATGATTTAGTATGTTAATGTGGTGGTTTGTTATTGACTTAGAAAAACTACCTGTAGTCTTCATTATGAATAACATTACTCTTATTTTTGGATGTTAGCTATTGAAATATTGGCTCCTCAAGATATTTTGGCTTCTTCTCTACTCGTTTCCTCTGCCCTTCGTTTGCGAACATATAAGTTATTTGGATGGTGATTACAAGCACTGAGGATCCGTCTTTTGAGATATTGCCTTTTATCTTTTTATTTATTTTTTGATTTTGTATATTTGGTTTTTTACTAGTCAGGTTTTGCATGAGCCATCTTCCCTGAGGTAACAAGGAAGTATAAAAAACTTCTTTTAGTGTTCAGGATATGTATATGATATTAAGTATTACCGACATTCTTAGTTAATGGTTAAGTTAATAATTTTCGGGACTGAGGTTGCCGCTTAATGGACTGTCTCGTTTAATTTTACATCTGATAATGATACTGTTATTGGAAACTGTTTTGGGGTTGGAGAGTATTAGACAATGACACCTACATGGAACCATTTAGCCCTTGTTTGATGGCCATTACTTCTCAAAAACAATGTTTTGAATTGTGGTTTGTAGGAGACTCTGGTTAAAAAGTGGGAAAATTTTGTATTTACGTGCAAAATATTTTATTGTGTGAATGTGTTGCTGACAACGAGAACGTAGAAAAAAGAACTTTCAAATAATGGTTGTCAAACAGGGGGCTTAATATTGGTGTTTCCTCGGCATGTTTTCTGATATGGTTCTGAACATCATTTTCTTAAACTGCCTGGATATCTTGGAGAAAGTACGGGGACCTTCTATTTATGGAATAGGAAAGAGTGTAATTTGAAGATTGAATGGAGAGATTTGACTAAAATGTAGTGTCTAAACCAGGACATTATATATGTTTTATTGATTATACCTAACCCGCTAGATAGGATATTAGAAGATGTAGAATGTCACGTACATTGGCATTGAGGCTTTCGTTTCGGGGAAGGGGTGGAAGACTGACCTTGATAACGATGTTTTAGGTGGTCTTTCTCAATAACTTTTTTAGTTAATTCGATGTGATGAATGCAAGTTTATTTGAGTCAATTTATTGATACGAGTGAATGAAAGCTTCAGCAAGAGCCTAGAATAAGAGCTACATTTTATCTTACAATGTTCAATGCTGTCAATTTCTTATCAGATATTTTACCTGCACTATTGATTTTTCTTCTTGTTGATTTTAGTTTCTAGCACTTATCCATATGCTTCCTTATTTTGCCCAAAGGCCTTTAATTTTGTTTCTAGAATCGTAGAACTCGTTTAGCTTTTGCAATTTTTTTTGTGCCCCATTCACTTCAAATAGGGAGAGGATGGGCTTCTGCAGGAGTAACTCAATAGTACAATCCAACCAGTATGGTATGTAGGCATCTGATCTTTGACTAGACTCAGCTCTGCTATATAAATCTTGCTTAGCGTAACAGCATTGGATATATTGTTATTGTGCAACTTTTTTCACATTTTTCGAGGCTCTGTTTTGTTTTGTTGTGCTTTACCTACCGTATATCTTTTCCATTATGATGGGTTCGGTTTTTCTTGATTAATTTGAGAGTTCTATGCAGAATCGTAGTCGAAATCAAGCAATGACTGGAGGATATCCCCAGCAAGGTTACCAAACTCAACCTCCAACGAACTGGGCACAGCCTGGTCCACCAATGCAGCAACCTGGATATGGTTATGCTCAGCCTGGTGCGTACCCTGGTCCATCACCTCAATACAACACGAACCAACCACCTTACCCTGGTTATCCTCCTCAACCCACCTCTGGGGGATATGCCACTGGCTGGGACCAAACAACTGCTCCGGAAAATCAGCAGACTGCTCAGGGTGGTGGCTATGATTACTATAGCCAGCAGCAGCCTCCACAGATGCTAACTCATGGAGGTCCTACCGCTCCGACTGATAGTTCTGCTTATGGTTACCATCAACCACCGGCCTACAGTCAAGGACAAGGCTATCCCCAAGATAGCTATGGTGGATATAACATGCCAGTGCCTCAATCTGGTTATGGTCAGCCCCAGCCAAATCCAGTTCCGGGCTATGATCAGATGCAACAAGGTTATAACTCTACCTGTGGTAACACCTCTAACCCAGCCCCTGATGCGCAGACAGCTGGATATGGAACCCAGGGTGATGCCAGTCAAGCGCCTGCAACCGATCAGGCATACAATGCCGGAGGTCAGCACAGCCCTAATCCCAATTATGCAATTCAAGGATCAACCCAGCCTGGTTTTGGGGTGCCACCGACTTCGCAAAGTGGTTACGTAATGCAATCATCAGCTGGTTATGGCCCAACTCACGGACCGACCAATGCTCAAAAACCTCCAACCAGCCAGCCAACTTATGGGCAGCCGCAGCAGTCGCCTAGCGCCCAAGGAGGCTATGCACAACCTGGATATCCTTATTCTCAGCCTCCAACAACCAGTTATCCAACATCACAGCCAGGGTATGGTCCACCACCTTATGGAGCACCACCTCAGCCGCCAGCCTATAACAGTTATTCCCAACTGCCAGCTTTCTCTTCTGATGGCAACTCTGGTGCCAGTGCCCATGGGAGTTATGATGCAACTCCACCTTCTCAAACTGTGTTGCCTAGTGGGGCTGCGAAAGCCTCGCCTTCCAGTTGAGTTGTCTCTGTATTTTCTGCCTTGGTCTTGCAAGTGCTGGTGCATGTTTTAGGTCTAATTTCGGATAGCATCAGGAGTCAGTTTTGATTTTGCTGTGTTACTTGTTGATTATGGATTTATGCTTTATTTCTTCCAAAAATCCTAATGCATTGTTCTATTAAGATAATTTCTCTATGGTTTGTTCAAGTTATCGGCTGCAGCACTTGTAAGGATGTTTACCCAAGCTTAAATGTTTGCTTATATTATTTACAAGTTTATAATAAATAATTAAAAATGGAAATAAGTAGCTTATTTCGACTCTTAAAAAGAGTTATTTTGATAAGGGGAATTTATTATTATTATTATTATTGAAAGTAACGTGCAAATAAGTTTGGAACTTTTGTTTAAGCTTTAGCCATGCATGCTAAAGCCCTAATTCAATATGCAAATAAACTATCTTACGTGGAAAAAAAAATTGTTGCATCCAAAATAGCCATTGTCTTGACCAAAGGTTGGTCATTAGTCCCGTAGACTATGGATCATCTAGGCTCAAAATGAGTACATTATTAAAATTTAATTCGAATCGAATTAAATGGATTTTAAGTGTTGCTCATGTGTCGATTGATTGATTACAGTGAAAGTATGCCACATTACCTCGTAATGTTTACTTAACTAGGAAAAATTTGTAGTGTTTAGCGCACCTTCCCCCTTTGGAGGATAGATCATTTAAATCATAATATTTCGAACTTCAAATCATTCAAATTATAACACCTCGATATCTATCAAATGTCGAGGCGTCATAATTTGAAGGGGACTTCATGATTTAAATGATCAATCCCACTAACTGTGCATATAAAATTGTATCTTTTCGAAGTTTTTCTCCCACATGTGGAGGGTGTGTCGGACATTCTCCACTTGATTTCATTTATTTAATGGAAGGATGTGTCTATTTAAATTTTTATAATTTATCTCCACACATTATATCCTCCTCACAATCTTGTTGAAGATGCTCTTTTCGTCACCTCTATTTTGCTTTTCACATGTTTGTATGCACATTGTTATATTTGAGATGCTCTAATATTCCAATCAATTAATGTCATTCATCTAAGATCTAAACGATCATTGATCTATGTGGCTGCATGGTCATCGTCACGTTGTCAAATGTCTAGAAATGCATAAAAATACATTTAAACTTCATTGAACAATGTGTCATAACCTGAAGATACTTGAAGACCCATTGACCGAACAAATAGGTTTGATCAATAAGTTTGCGATTACTTGATAAAAATATTGTAAGATCTTTTTATGTATTTGTAAACTTCAAATTCTACAAATATATTTCTATACAATATAGAAGATTGCATCTAATACGATGAGCAACTTAATCAAAAGTCTAAACAAAATATAAGAATATAAAAACATTAAAATAGTGCCTCATTTTGAATCTATCTGTTAATTATTAGTAATTTTCAAACACAATACAACAAAGTGTGTTTTGTGCCTTTCCAAAAGATGATATGACGAGACATCAATGGTTAAGTATTCGTGCATATTTGGTAAAATTACATGATTAGGTAGGATTACTGAAGAAAAAGAAATTAATGGAAAAAAAATTACAATTGGAATGAGCCAGACAACTACAATACTTGATCACATAGTGCAGACCAAACTTTACTTGTCAAACTAGGTCTCATAATCTTTACATACATAACAAACTGGTAGTAAAGAAAAGCATTGTTCATCACCTATTTCTTTGCTAATCTGAAGAACATAAAATCATATCGTAAAGGTAAACCTCATAAGCATTTCAAAAGGTCTCTACCACTGTCAGGCTCTTGATCTCAAGAAACAAAAAATGTACTTTGACTGAGGATCTGTGTTGTTTACAAAACATGGTTCCTGAAGGCCATTAGCATTTTAGGTGATAGGAGCAAAACGAATGCTAAGATTGAACCAAAGAACAGTTTGGCAATGTATCCAAATATATCATTTTCAGCTTCTTCAGATGTAGTATTTGAGGTCGACATTGCCATTGCTGAAGGCAGAGCTTCGATCACTGCATCTGCGAGATCAGTGATGAATGAAGAAGAGCAGTTCAGAGCAGGCACACGACCCCAATTAGCAATTCCGGATTCAAGAGCCAAATGTTTGTATTCCATATCAATCTCTTCAAGTGTCTCTATGTGCTCGCTCACAAAGCTGAAATTTTAAAATTATAATTATATTGGATACATCACACGGTAAGGCAATTGAGTTACTAAGTTCGAATAATTAATCGATGTTGTGATTCCTTCAACTAAGTATCAATGACTATAGGAAGGACCGCTGATCTAATTTTCTAGGTCAATTGGAAAAAAAAAAAAATTGTTATTATTCGAATCTTATAAAAACATTAAGGCCCAGGGATCATGCAAGAGAAAAATCAGAATAAACATCATCAAAAGCCTGAGAGAGAAAAAAGGGTGGTTATTCTCAAAACATACCTCACTGGAACAGCCAGTAGAGACTTTACACCTTTCTGGCCAAGCTCAACAAGAACTTCATCAGTGTATGGTTTTAACCATTGTACAGGACCCACCCGGCTCTGGAACATACGAGTAAGAAATTAATTAAAATCAACATCACGTCAGTTGGATATCAGAATAGGTTTTCTTTGTCATTTCCTTTTGTATACACATCGATTTTCACTCGCCCACAATAACCAGGATGGGAAGTTACCGAATCCAAGAAATTAGGTATTAGTCTATTATGTGAAGTTATTTTAATCACTTTGAGGACAAGATCGACCCAGTGAATCTTGCAAGAGGGCGGCCAGTATAGAACAGTCAGTCGATTGCTCTTCATAATGTGTCAATAATTACGAAAACTGCAAAGATAGAAATCTAAAATTTGGAAGCATAAACAATACAACTAACCTGGTAAGCCAAAGTATGCTCATTGTTAGTTCCTCTTGATTTCAGCTCTTTCATTATTAAAAATATACATTCTTCCATCTGATCTTTGTATGGATCACCCGCATCCTCAACATAGCTTACTGGTACTCCATGAGCACTGAAGAAAATCATGGCCTAAGAGAACGCAGAAGAACTCAGCATCATTAAGCAATTGCAGTAACTATATAACAAATATTTTCTAAATGTCAACTTAAACACTTCAAATTAGGAATTCAACCCACCTCCTCTGGATTTGGGAAAATTTGTAACTCCTTTTCAATCAAGTCAGCCATAGACTTGATGTAACCTTCTCGTTGATACCATGACTGTATAATAGCAACAGGTAACCGTGACAAATATGAGTCATTCCTGATAAAATACCCCGATTCAGTATGTTAGTGAAAGATGAAAATAATAATGAATTGCAAGTCCATGCAGTTAATGGAATTACAGACTGCTACAATATATTACCTAAACATGTCTTGAAGAATGCGAACGCTTGACCCAGTTGTTGAAATAGAATATTGAGGGTAGAGTGGCAATACTACAAGCTTTGTAATCCTATCTCTCTTAATCTATCACAGAAAATAGGGAAAATAATATGAATCGATTCCACTGATCTCAAGATCCTGAAATGTTATGCTGAATTAAAAGAACAATGAGATGAAATTAACAGAGACCACAGAAAGAGAAATACATAATTAGAAAACAGAGAAGTTCATGTTTGAAAGATAAACTAAAATCTGAAATCTGATTATACGTGAAAGGGAGATAGTTTTTGCACCTGCAACTCAAAAAGAAATGCCTACAAAAATGCTTTTGCACAATACATTCAACAGGTAATATAGCAACAGTGAGTTGGTTATGATGAATAGGCAGCATGGAGAAGCCAAATCTTTGTTCGGTCACCAAAATGGAGAAGAAGGCCAATAGCTTAAGACTATTCAGTTATCCATTTTGCCTTAGGCTCCCTTCATCCATTCTATAATATATTAAATATCACATCAAATGAAAATTATTTTTTAGACGATTCTAGCCTTACTATAATTCCATTATTTCAATAATACCTTATTTTTCGTTTTACAATATGTATTTAATTTATTTAACCATTTAGTTACCATCAATATACATATACACTTAGCAAATTCATCAAACACGTGTACTTTCATTAATATTTTACCTGTGTGCTTTCATTAATATATGAATTCCCTATTATTAATTCTCAATTAATTAACATTAACATTCACATTCATTGAATATTTATCTTCATTCATTTCAGTGTCATTAATTCTAATTATAAGCTAATTAAAATTTCACATTCAAAAATGCATTTCATTATTCACGTCCATGTGTGCTAATTAACATCAAGTTTTACTTAATTTGAAATTAAATAAATGATTTAACATTCATTGTGTCATGTATATATTCCCTGATATTAATTTTAAATTAATTAAAATTCACGCGTATTTAAGTGTTACTTTTACAACATTTATAAAGCAGTTCATAATAATGTGCAACGCACATCAGCGTTGAGTGTTTCCAAGAAAAATGGTAGAAAGAACAAGCAGGGGAAATAGAATTTTTCAGTTATGCGTTTGAACTGAATTTCCGGGAAAAGACCTGAAGAATCTTATAAGATCGGGGACAATCTTGAAAATTTCAAGACTGTAAACTGTGAATGAAGTATTCTCTAAATTTGGAGGTATTATGCATGAAAAGCAAGAAATTATTATCTTTTTCTGTGAGGTATTCTTAGAAATTCAAATTCCCCTCCCCCCTTTCCGTTTATCCCTTTTTTCAAAAATGATATGGAGACTTCCATTGTTTGAGAGCAAATGGACATCCTTCCAAAGGTTTTAGGCAAAACACAATCTCTGAGTTCATAAAACTAAACTTCATGTAGTAACCTTCCTTTGGAAGAAATATAAATCAAGAACGTGCACGAGTAAAAGCATAATTTCTTACAATTCCTATAACATACCTGGCAAACAGCTTCTTCGGTGAATGGGTGCCAATATCTCATTGCAACATAGACATTTGCAGGAACTTCCTTAGATTCCAGTGCCAATCTTAATGCATTTGCCTACAACGTAAAAAAAATAAAAATAAAAGACTGTAAATGCTAGAAGATAGAAACACGGTCATAAAATACAAGCTGTTGACTTGGGAAAGGACCTAAAAGTTTTTTGGCGATCTCAATACCTGCTCATTTGTTATTTTACGCAAAGGTGAGCCACCTCCAATGGCAGTATAGCCTTCCTTACTTTTGGGAGCCCGGAGTACTGAAATAAGCTGTGCCAAAGGTTGTTGGAGGAACCGGAACAACCTGGGCAGACGTATAATATCCTGTGACGAGAATTAAAAAATGTCACCAATTTGCAAATGATCCCAATACTTGAATTTCTCACGTTAATGTAATACATACAGGATCAGCAAATAAATTGAACAAGAACGGCTGAACATCATTAAGGGTCTCGGGCCCTCCAAGATTTAAAAGCAAAACTCCAATTTTTTCCTCTGTGATGTGTGAGTCAGATTCAATGCTGATCCCTGGGTATATACCCGCATTGACTGAGCAAAATGTTTTCCCAATAAATTCTTTCCTCTGTGATTGACAACTGAGAGACAATCCTCCATCAACATCAATCTTTTTATCATTTGAATTAGAATTTAAAGCCAAGGAAACTTTGGTTGTATTGCAGAAAGTCGATGGCAATCTAGCCTGAGCGCAAAGCCTGTAAATACAAAATATTACAAAAACATAAATTTTCATATCTAAAAATATTTAACCACACCAAAATACATGAAATTGCAAAAATATACTTGTACATATATTGAATCAATTATCATTTCAAAAATTTATATTCTTTAATTTTGAATCGACGTCGTTCTCAGTCTTCCAATTTTAATTGCAAAGAGAAAAGGTTAAAACTACAAATCCCAGAATTGAAACAAAATTTTGTTTTTATTCCTTAAACCCATTAAATTAACCAAGATCGTCCATTTTAAATGTAAAAATAACTTTTTTGCACTTGATCCACGCGGACCACGCGTAAACTCACACAAAGAAAACCGTAAAGCCCTTGAGAAATGATAATGAAAGTCAACAAACATATAAGAAAACCCATATAGGAATACACATAAAGAAGTAGCTCACGACGTAGAATTATGGTTCAAATTCCGATGATTCATTTGTGAAAGAATCCGATGGCTCGTCGCTGCCTCCATTTCCCAGAAATTTCAAAAACCCAGTTTATATATACAAATAATCTGTGTAAAAATATGTGTGCTGGTGTAAAGATCAAGAATTCTAGAAAATGGGTGCTTGAGCGAATATTTTAATATGACAATTTTTCAGAGATTGTACGAGATTTTTGGAGACGAAAAGTAGAATTTAAAGAATTAATAAAATAATAAAAAGAGCTGGGTCAACAGGGTGACGAGTTCAACTTTCAGAAATGGAGGCGGGTATACCAAACGGTCCAAACCTAACTTTATTTTTTGAGTACGATGTTCAGGAGGACGGAGTTAGCAATTTCACATGTTAATTACGGATTCAATTAAGAGTTTTTTTGGTACGGCTTAAAATTCAATTAAAATTAAAAATATGATCGTTATTGGGTCCCACCCGTCTAATAAAAGTCAACAATAACGACTATATTTTCAATTTTAATCTGATTTTAATCTCTACCACACACCCTCTAAATGAACAACATAATTGTGAGAATCGCGTAACGATGTTGGTCTAGTCCTATTTGTGACATTTACATTGTTTTTATTCTTTACTTATGCTGCTTAAGTGACACTCACTTATTGATAGCTAAATAGTCACTTATATTGTGCTAGTTTGAATCTCTTGTAACCGTTGGATGAGATGGACGGTTGAGATTGATTCTTGGTGAGATATTTCTTTCTCTTGCTTCTTTGAGACTCTTAACTTCTCTATATACTAGACTTTGTTCTCTCTCTCTCTCTCTCTCTCTCTCGTTTTTGCTCTTTGAAAAATCTGTCATCTTCTTCTCTGGATGATTTGTTGTGCTGAATTTGGTGAGTTCGAGGGCGATACCGTGTGCATTCTAGGCCTGAAATAGTGGCTGCAGTTAAGGCATCTTTCTCTAAGTTAACTGGCCAAATCTGTGGCCTTTTGGGAGATCCCTTTCAATCGATGACCAAACAGATTCTTCACTGAGTGTTCTTTGGATCTCTCTCTTTCTGAACGGCGGATTGGCAAGCGTGGAAGGGGCTGTTTTTGAGCTTGTTGTTTCCGGCCAAAGAAGGGAAGTAGAGCTCGATTTTAGTACTCATTAGTTTCTATGTTTTCTTTATGATTGTCCCGTTTAGTTTATGCTATGAGTTGTTGTTGACGCACTAAAAATGCAGCCCAAAATCAAAGGGAAGTCCAATTGAGAAACCCAAGATGGAGACCCAATGGAACTCAATTAAAGGGCCCAAGAAGAAAAGCCCAATCTGGAAACCTGAGAAAAGGCCTGAATATTGGGAGCCCGAGAGCAAAGGAGTATCATCGCCCAAGACCGTGGGACGCCCAGAAGCTGAACGAATGTAGTACTGCACAATCGCCCAGAGCGAGCCTCATTATCGCCCAAATCCTCAAGTCGCCCAGAATTAGACAAGTCTAAAAGGTATAGTTTATCCAATTCAGCAGTTACGGAAGCAGTTGTCAAGTAAACCCGACACGCCCCCACGATCCAGAAACATCAAGAGTAGTGGCAACAGTTACTAAGTAACTTCCCCCCAAACAAGCAGTTTCTCACTAAAGAAGTGGATAGTTACGAAGGTAATGGAGCAGTTCCAAGCAGTTTCGACAATCAAGAGATGCCCAGGAAGTATAAAAAGAAGTAAGGTCGTAGAAGAAAAGGACCCCGAATCAAAAACTCTCGACAAGAGAATATGTAATTTTTATTTCCTTAGTTTAAATTTAATCCTTTCTCAGTACTCGTGTGCTTGCGCCCCTTGGAGGCGTTTTGTCTACTTTCCAATTGTAACTCTTCACTAGTAAACGCACCCATTTTTGGGACTTTGTCTCAAGAGGTTTGTTCCTTACACAATCGTCTGATCCCTTTTCTCGTAATTGTTGGCGGGTTGGAAAACGCGCGAAAACAATTTGGCACGCCCGGTGGGACAATTGGTGTTTTGTAAGTGAAGATACAAAAAAGAAGAGATATCATGCCTCATAAAAATTTTGATAAGGAACCAGCAAGTCAAGGAGTAGTCCAGCCTGTAGTTGAGCGATACGAGGAGCAACAACATTCTCCACAAACAGATGGACAAAGTCAAAGCAGTCACAGACGTTACGAACCAATGGCAGAATTGAGCCATCGCACAATGCGTGCATTGTTGGGAGAACTCACGCAGGATGTTGTTGAACAGGTAAATTTACGAAATATTCATAATATGGAGAAGTTTACCCAAAACGAGAATAGACATTTTGATAATATGGCTAAACAACTGAATACGTTGAATGAAATCATGAATAAGTTGGTAAGCCAAATGTGTCAACCTGTTATACCTATAGATAATCACTTCCAGTCTAGGACTATCGTGGGGCATACTTCGCTATATAATTCCCTTGGTATGAATTCCGGCCCAAGTCTAGAGCCATCTTCTGGCCCTTCTACTTCGAACCCAAGGGGGAACGGGACCTTGAACTTGAATAATAATAACACTACGTCCAACCTGGGGGGTAATACAAACGTGAGAGATAATGTCCCGAACAACGGACAGAATGGTTTACGTATGAATGAGGGTTTAAACACTCAATTTAACAGTCATAACAGCCCGAATAATGACACTTTTATTGCCAATCAAGGGCAAACTACCAGGCCTCCCACGAATCAGCCAGTAAATCAACCCATAGGAAACCCATATGACCCTAATGTCGTGCTAAGAAACCAAATTATGGAAATAGTGCAAGATCAAATAGCAGGCGGGGTGCGGCCGGTGGTTAGGCCAATCTATACCAAGCCATACCCTGATTGGATAGATCAGGCATATCCATGGCCTAGAGGGTACAAAGTACCAGAATTCTCACTATTCACTGGTCTAGGAGAAGTGTCTACACTAGAACACGTAGGGCGATTCACGTTGCAAAGTGGTGAGGTGAATGAATACCATAAGTTGAGGTTGTTCCCAAATTCTTTAACAAGGGTAGCTTTTTCTTGGTTTATTAATTTGCCAGCAAACTCCGTCCAAACTTGGCAGCAAATGGAGCAATTGTTCCATGCTCAATTTTATAAAACTGAGTCTGAGGTTACACTGGCCGATTTGGCGAATTTACGTCAATTGCCTAACGAATGGGCAGAAAATTTCCTACAAAGGTTCAAAACGGCCAGAAGTAAATACTTTGTGCCTTTGCCAGAAAAGGAATTTGTTAAAATTGCACAAAGTTGTTTAAGCTTTGATTTAAAGAAGAAATTCCAGGATAGGGAATTCCCAGATTTATTCCAACTTAGTGCAAACGTTGTTATGTATGAGCGATTGGTAAGAGAGGAAGAACAGATGAAAAATTCCAGTAAAGGGACTTATTACAAAGACCCGAATTTCAACGTTCATACTGTCGATGATAGTTATTATGACCAAACGGAAATATGTTTGGCTGAGTTAGTAAAGGGAGAATCATATACCTGTCCCATACTAGTTAAGCCAAAAATAATAGGCAAAGACGATCTTGCAAAGGGTGAAAACAGAAAGGCGCGAACGTTCTCGTTCGACGTAACTAAAGCTGACCTTATATTCGACAAGTTATATAAGGATAAGTAGATAAAGTTGAGCGACAAACACAAATTGCCAGACCCTGAACAAATTAAGGGTAAAAAATACTGTAAATGGCATAATGCATGGTCACATGCGACTAATTATTGTGTGGTTTTTCGCCATGTGTTGCAGGATGCTATTGAATCAGGACGAATCACGTTCGAAGAAAAGAAAAAGATGGCAGTGGATGAAAATCATTTCCCACGGCCATTGGCAATAAACATGTTAACAACTGGTTTGAAAAACAAATTGCCAAGGTTTAAATTGGTGATTGATGATGAGGAAGAAGAATCCAAACCGCATCCCAGCGTTTTTGAACGCATCAAAGGGAAAGAGCCCAAACAGGGCGAAGATGTTCTGTACGACAGATGTAAACACGAGTTGAAAGAGAATACAGGGCCACCCGTGACGCAACCACTCCACCGTCGCTCTGATTTCACACCGGTCGCTCAGCCTGTCAGGGGGCAAAGAGTGCCGTTTTATAGAGGACTCCCTAGAGAAAGGGGGTTTGGATCGGCCAGTCAAGGAAGAACGTTTAGGCCGCAGCCTCGCCAACCCAATGTATGGCATTCATTCCAGTATAATGCAGGAAGAGTGGTGCATTTCAATGAAATGACTAGAACCCAACAAAGGCGTTACCAACGTAATTACGGACGTATGATGAGGCAACAGCATGGAGAATCACGCCCTAGAGCGCCCAAACCGCTCAGAATGGCCAACGAAAATGTTTTTGAAGATAGTGAAGAAACAGGCACTGGCGAATCAATGGGAGAATTGCCAGAAAGCTCGTCTGGGAGATCAAAGTTTGAACGAAACAGGAAAGACGAAGATGATCCTGACCAACCTCTAACTATCCAGTTTGGCACATTACCTCCTGTCCTGGCTAATAATTACTTGTTGGCCGACGAATTCAAAAGCAAAGAAAAAGAGGGTAGTGAGGAAGAAGCTTGTGTACTAGTCTGCGATGAAAGCCAAGTAGCTGGAGAAATTTGTAATGAAGAAGAGGATGATGGTATGACAGATATCGAGGAAGAAATTGATTTAGAAGCAGAGAGACAGAAAAGGGGAGTGTCGCGCAACACCCTGTTGAAGCAACTGCACCAAGAAGGAGTCCGCGAAGTAGATCTGTTGGGAGAACCATCTGGCTGATCGTTTGATTTCTATGTGTTGTATGGGGCACCAAAAAGGAAAAAGAGGGTACCTCGCTCTGAAAAATATGGATCACCCCCCAAAATAATGCCTCCTCCTACAAATTGGGTAACTGAGGAAGAAATACTGGAAAAGGAGAAAGAAAAAACCCAAGAAAAGAAGGCTCAGTGCGATATGCTGCACGTTGATCTATCACCAAAAGATAGCCCGCCAGAAAATAGGCAGGAAGTGGAAATAGACGCTGCTGAAAAAGTCATCTTCAACAAACCAGCTATGAAGTTAACCAAACACTTAAGACCACTGTACGTCAAAGCCTTGGTTAATGGGGTACCAGTAGTAAAAGTACTTATTGATAATGGAGCGGCTATAAACACCATTCCAGCTAGGATGATGAGGAAATTTGCTAAGACAGAGAGCGACATGATCCCAACAGAAGTCATTCTTACAAGTTTTAACGGCGGGGCAACTTCAGCAAAAGGAGTTATGCCATTGGATATAACTGTAGGGACAACCACTAGGACTACTGTTTTCTTCGTGATAGACGGCCCCGCCAGTTACAACGTGCTACTAGGAAGAGACTGGATCCATGGCAGTCGCTGTATTCCCTCATCACTCCATCAATGCTTAGTCTTCTGGAATGACAAAGGTGAAGCAGAGGTGGTGCAAGCCGATCATAGACCCTTTGTGGCAGAGGCAAATTCAGTAGAGAGGTTCATGTATGAAGGAAATTATGGGCCTGTCAGAGTGGTTCAAGATGGGGAAGGAACTCAAATTACTGCCCAAAGCGAAGAACCGTTTTCAGTGGATGCACTTACTGAAATGTTTAATCAAATGAGGCCAAACATAGTGGCCTTGGAAGAGCCAGTAATTGGCCAAAAAGAAGCCAAACAACCTTAAATGAGTTTTCAACACCAAAGGCAAGAGGCCGAGATTCAGGCCCTCAAAGCCAAGCTGATGGCTTTCAATAAAGAATGTGAACGTGTGAAGAAAGAAGAAGCGGCGTTAAAGATGCTGAGGGACAAATTAATAGTGTCCGAGATGGAGCAGAGCTTGGACTGGGAAGTTCATAAAGTGGATTGTCTGGAAGAGCAAACTCCTCTGAGCGATGTGGATGATGAAGCGACGAAGATCCCCAAGTCAGGATATGCACAAGCTCAAGACCCCTTGGTCAAGGTTAACATTGGTGAGGAAGGAGAGGATCGCCCAACGTTTGTCAGCCAGATGCTCCCTCATGAGGTTAGTACTAGATTAATCGCTTTATTAAAAGAATATAAGGATTGTTTTGCTTGGGAGTATGAACATATGTCTGGTTTGGATAAAAACTTAGTAGAACATAGGTTGCCGACTAAATCAGATTTTAAGCCTCATAAGCAACCTCCTAGGCGTTTCGCTCCCAATGTACTACCAGAGATCAAAAAAGAAATAGAGCGATTACTAAAAGCAAGTTTTATTAGAACAACCAGATATGTGGAATGGTTATCTAACATAGTGCCAGTATTAAAAAAGAATGACAAGTTGAGGGTATGCATAGATTTCAGAAATTTGAACTTGGCTACGCCCAAGGACGAATATCCAATGCCTACCGAAATTCAATGCATAGAAAATGGGGTCGCGTTGGATTGGGTAGATGGGATTAAAGAATCTTTTAAGGAGCTTGATGGGGGAGTTGATAGAAGAACGAAATTACGTCTGTTAAACTATGCATTAATAGACGAAGAATTGTTCAAAAAACGCTCTGATGGTGTGTTATTAAAATGCGTGAACTTACAAGAAGCTAAGACAATTGTGGTTGAGGTGCATGAAGGGATATGTGGAGCCCATCAGGCCGGCCAAAAGATGAGATGGCTAATTATTAGAAGTGGTTATTTTTGGCCAAAGATGGGTGAATCGTGTGTTCAATATGCAAAAAGTTGTTTAGCATGCCAAAAACATGGTCCAATACAGAGGGCACCAGCAAGCAACATGACACCCATTATCAAACTTTGGCCGTTCAAAGGTTGGGCGATAGACTTGATAGGGAAGATTTACCCTCCATCGTCCAAACAACACACCTTTATTATAGTTGCTACGGACTTTTTCACCAAGTGGGTCGAAGCAGTGCCTCTAAAGGAAATCACCCAGAAAAGCATCATAGAGTTTATCCGGGACCATATCATCTACAGATTTGGAATTCCGCAAACTCTAATGACAGATCATGGGACTTCCCTAAATGGAGATCAGGTGAAGGAATTCTTGAGCGAATTTGGAATTAAATTGGTAAATTCCACACCATACTACGCTCAATCAAACGGTCAGGCAGAATCATCTAACAAGATTCTGAAATCTATCATAAGAAAGATGATAGATGAAAATGCCAGAAATTGGCACGAATGCTTGAACAAAGCTTTATGGGCTTATAGAACATCACCCCGTTCAAGCACTAACATTACGCATTTCCAACTCACTTATGGACAGGAAGCTGTATTGCCCGTGAAAATCAACGTGCAATCTATAAGGGTACGTTGGCAGCACGAATTAAGCGAGAATGAGTACAAGGAATTGTTGGTTCAAAATTTATTAGAATTTGACGAGTTGAAGTTAGACGTGCTAGACAGGTTGCAAGTCCAGAAACAAAGGGTGGCTAGATTTTACAACAAAAAGGTTATAGCCAAGTTTTTTTAGTGCGAACGAATTAGTTTGGAGGGTAATGCTTCCTCTAGATAGTAAAGACCCAAAATATGGCAAATGGTCGCCAAATTGGGACGGGCCGTATAGAGTAAAGAGTGTATTGTCTAATGGAGCTTACCACTTGGAAGATTTAGATGGTACTAGGCATATAAGATTTATTAACGGTAAGTACTTGAAGAAATATGTTCATTCCCTTTGGGAAAGTGAATGGATAGGTACATAAGTGATAAAATTGCAATTACGTTGTAATCATGCCAAGCGATGGCAATTAATAAATTGGATGATCACGTTCTAAATAGGAAAGTGAACAGACGGATACATAAGTGATAAAATTGCAATTACGATGTAATCATGCCGAGCGATGGCAGTAAATTGGACGATCACGTTCTGAATAAAGAAAAACAAGGCACATTCAAAAATAAAGTTCTTTATTACCAAATGTCCCTTACGAACCATTCCTCACAAGAATTAAAGGACACAGTCAAAATACAAGACAAAACATGCTACAAATTGTCTTCTGTTTGGTAGGAACAGAAAGAGTGAAACCAGTACGGCCAGCCCTTCAGCCTATGGCCGAGTGAGAGGGTGAACAGCTCCCACAACCTTCCTAAGTGCATTGCTGCAATGGTAGGCAAGGAGAAGCAGCCCTTCAGTCTATGGCCGAGTAAGAGGGTAAACTGCCCCTGAACCTTTCCTAAAACACATTGCTGCAATGGTAGGCGGGGAGAAGCACTCTCAACAAGTAAAATGATGGCAAAAATCTTGCTTCAGTCTCAACAAGTATACTGATGGCAAGAATCTTGCTTCCGTTTGCAAGAACATTTCCTATACCTCCCATACCAAAAGTGATATCAAAGCAAAATGGACGAGTCAAGAAACCCATCCCTGTAGAAGAGGAAAGTGTTGGTAAACGATCGGAGTGCCATGCAGTGGCAGGAGGTGTTGATGACAAGAAATCGAATTTGAAAAGGCATGAGGATGAAAATGACGAGTGTAAACATGCATATTTATAGAAGCTGGAAGGTGAAAAGCCAGAATGTGGAAAGTCACATTTATGACCGGTGAGTGAAATCAATATGGCCCAAAGATTTAGGGACGAAAATTTAAAGGCCAAAAGAATATGCATGGATGTTAGCATAAAGATTAAGTACGAGGAAGATTGACAATCAAAGGTAAATGCCACTCCAAAGTAATTGTTCATTAATGATGATAAATGACATCAAGTCACATAAAACTAAGGCAGTCAGCGCGAAAGAATTACAAAGATTTGAACAGTAAATGTTTAACTACAATTCGCCCCAAGCTGAGCGCATCTGCTGCCTAAGTCTATCCCACTCTTCGTTCTGCCTAGAGGAAAGGATACCTAACTCTTTCACTAAGTCATCATCAACCTCCAACTTTTGGTACTGCTCCAATAGAGATGTGGTCTTAGCAATTCCTTGGGATGCAGTACACCTCTTGGCAGCCATCTTCGCCCTGCAGTCGTCCATTTTCGCTTGTAGCTCTTTCATTTCAGCAGCCAAGCTCAACATCAAGGAATCCTCAACTACCAGCTCTGAAGAGACCTCAGTCAAATCGGCCTGATTCTTGTCAATCTCTTGGAGCAAGGACTCTTTCTCAGAAGAAGCGCGGAGGTATTGGGCACTTCTGGCCTTCAATTCTGCGTTCTTGGCCAACAAGGAAACGACGTCGGCATGAAGAACCCTCAACTTCACCTTAAAGTCAGTAGAAATGCTGGGCGATGGGAGCGAAAGCGCTTGCAGTAGGTTCGCGCTCAACATATCTAGCTTGGCCTTTTGATGAGCAGCGCTGGCACGGCCGACCTCCATGTCCATGAAGGAGACATACTCAAACAATGCCTGTTTGAGAGATGTCATGTTCTCGTTCGCAGGGGTGGAGGATGACGCAGATGATGTTTTCATGCGTGCCCAGGAGGTGAGTAAGTCTTGGATGGAATTAAGAATACTATCGGATTCCTGCAAAGGAAGTTACCAATATTGAAGGTCTTCGATACGACAAAGCAAAAAACCAAAAAAAAAGTAAGAGTCAAGTAAAAAGACATCATCTGCAGTAGTGGGAAATCCAGGCACCTCCCTTATTTCCTCCATCACTTGGGGAGATCCCCCTTTAGCTGGGCAGGAAGGACCTTTCCCACTGGACGAAGCTGCAGGAATTTCTGCATGTTTCACACCACAGCAAATCGATAAGCCAGCAGCAATAAAGAATGGCCAAACCATAAAAAATAAGCACTACCTTCTAATTCCATGCTTAGGGGGTCGACACCCTGGAAAGGAGGATTTGGTGGTGATAAGGGTGTTGAAACTTGAAGCCCGAGCGAAGGGTCTGCCAAAACTATAGCCTTGGAAAAAGAAGACGAACTCTTCTGAAAATTCAGGTAAACCATTAGCATACAGAAAAACATATCTGCGAATATACAAATATGGATTACCTTTCTCATGAAGGTGAGGGGGTGTCATCATCATCATCATCGTCATCGGCCTGCACAACAGGGGATGCTGAAGCCCACCGTTTCCGGCCTGATACACCCTTGGCGGCAATAGCTTTGGCAGAAGGAGAAGCGGGAGAAAGAACATCTTTAGAGCGAGGGGGTAGAGAAGGACTCCTAATCGATATAGGAGTAACTGAAAGAGGAGAAGTAGAAGAAGCACTTAGCCGATCCAGCAAATGAAAGGCGGTAGTGGCGTCAGCTGTAAATAACCTACGTTTCACTGACGGCCAGAGATGCTCAAAAAGGGGATGAGTAGCAGAACTGGAATGAAAAGGGGCTAGCAAAAATACATCCGCCAAAACGCGGTTATGGGCTTCTATAGCTGCAACATCCGCTTTATTAAGGGTATAAAAACGGTCGGTCAGATTTCTGGAATAGAAAAGAGGGACGGGCCAGGTCTGGCCGAAACCCAGCTGGCGAGCAAAGAAATGGGGTGTGTAAATCTCTATTCCAGCCTTAGCATTGGTTCCCGTAATAATGTCATAGAACAACTCCTTTCCAGCCAAAAACTGAACCCAAATTGGTGAGGAGTCAATCACTCCAGAAGGAATATGTACATAGTTTGGAGTCACATGAGTAGGGAAAGGGAAAAAAGAAGAAATGGAATTCAAGGTATAAAAGAATGAAAAAACGTCCCTCCTAGACAGATTTGTTGGGTCCAAGGGGTCTATGGCCAACCCGTAACAGGTGGCAGAAGTGTTGCAAATAGATGGAGCCCCAAAGGAAGGAAAATATGCTCTCAGCCACAATTGAGCAAACCAAAGAGGCCCACTGCTAGTAGGGGACGCACCAGTCCTTAATTGAAATTGGAGCAAAGCCAAACCCCTGTAAAGAGCGGCTAAAAAGAAAGAGCACAGATTCAATGACTTGCCCCGAGCCAATTCGTGCGTCAAAGGCAGGTAGCTTGTAGATGGTTTCAAACTAGGAACGCAAAGAACGTATTTACAAAGCCAAACTTGAAGGAAAGCTACCCGCTCAGCATGGTTAGGCTCAGAAGCAAGAGCGGCAAAAGCACTCTGCATAGCCGAATAAGATTCACTCATTTTCTTATCAAACTTGGGGGGAAATGGTATCGCCCAAAGGAGGAAGGTTCACTAAGGCCCCTACATCCCTCAGAGTAATGGACAACGGCTGCAAGGAAAAACAAAGACATTATACTCAGAAGACCAAAAGCTCAGGGCGATTGGAAAAAGCGCTGAGTCATATACGGGGGAATTAAGGGTGATTTCTAATAAGTCCAAAATTCCCGCACGTTCAAAAATTGATTTGGTGGGACCATGATTCACCATGCGTGCATGCCACCTACGAAAACCAGAATCAGCTTTAGGCCAAGTACGAATACCTTTATCGCAGATGGCCTTCAGCGGTAGAGAGCTCAGAAATGGCAGGGTTTCAGTGCAAGGGAACAGCTGACCCGCCGCCGTCTTCTCGACCGATTTAGTATCGACAAAAGAAGGGCCCAAAAAAAACTCGTCAACGTTGGGACTAACCTGCGAAAGAGGGTTTGAATTTATGTATGGTTTGGTGAGGAGGTCTTGAAAGTCCTCGAAGCTAAGGGCGGCATCGGACTGAATGTTTGAAGTAGCCATTTGTTACAGAATGTAAGTTGGGTAAGGTTTTTGGCAAAACGTAACACGGAGACAAGAAGGCTAACAGTGAAAATGGTGAAGCGTAAGATTGCAGAGACGTAATGGAATGCCGCGTACTTTTGGGTTTTAAGGGTTTGTGACGTCGCAATCTTTCAAGCGGTAAGGGTACGTGATGATTGAAATTCTGGAGAAGTTCAAATGTTGCGAAAAGATACAGAGTGAATATGGCAAAATTAATGATTAGTATTAATTCTGCCATATTGGGGGGTAATTGTTGATGCACTAAAAATGCAGCCCAAAATCAAAGGGAAGTCCAATTGAGAAACCCAAGATGGAGACCCAATGGAAATCAATTAAAGGGCCCAAGAAGAAAAGCCCAATTTGGAAACCTGAGAAAATGCCTGAATATTGGGAGCCCGAGAGCAAAGGAGTATCATCGCCCAAGACCGTAGGACGCCCAGAAGCTGAACGAATGTAGTACTGCACAATCGCCCAGAGCGAGCCTCATTATCGCCCAAATCCTCAAGTCGCCCAGAATTAGACAAGTCTAAAAGGTATAGTTTATCCAATTCAGCAGTTACGGAAGCAGTTGTCAAGTAAACCCGACACGCCCCCACGATCCAGAAACATCAAGAGTAGTGGCAACAGTTACTAAGTAACTTCCCCCCAAACAAGCAGTTTCTCACTAAAGAAGTGGATAGTTACGAAGGTAATGGAGCAGTTCCAAGCAGTTTCGACAATCAAGAGATGCCCAGGAAGTATAAAAAGAAGTAAGGTCGTAGAAGAAAAGGACCCCGAATCAAAAACTCTCGACAAGAGAATATGTAATTTTTATTTCCTTAGTTTAAATTTAATCCTTTCTCAGTACTCGTGTGCTTGCGCCCCTTGGAGGCGTTTTGTCTACTTTCCAATTGTAACTCTTCACTAGTAAACGCACCCATTTTTGGGACTTTGTCTCAAGAGGTTTGTTCTTTACACAATCGTCTGATCCCTTTTCTCGTAATTGTTGGCGGGTTGGAAAACGCGCGAAAACAGTTGTATTTTGAACTGAAGAGATTTTCTCAACAAAACTAGTATCAGAGTCCTTCGGTCTAGGGCTTGGTCGTGTTCTTCCTTAAATCTGTTTGGGTACTTTATTTCGAGTGAGATTATCAGTATGGACCTTCCAAGGTCTAAACTAAAAATACCACTTTGAGGCATTCTGTTTTTTAAAAAATCGACATTGATTCCTATGTGTTTTTCATTGTATGTTGTTGACTGGATTGGGTGATTGGTGGCTCTGGCTGGCTTGTTCGACTGAGAACTTGATGTTATATTTACTGTTTTTCAACAATAATTGGTAAGATTGTTCCAAACCCCACTTTGAATTCAGTTTGGTGTCCTTTCTTAATTAGTATATGATTGACTGATTACTTATCATTGAATTCTTGTAATTGGACTTCTGTGACTGATTTGTAATCTTGGAAGCATATTTACTTGAATCAAATAACTGTGTATTTCCTGAGCTTAAATCACACATGTACACACATCATATTGAGGTTTCTTGATCGAATTGATTCATTATTGTGCCTCAATTTCTAGATATTATTTTTAACTTTGTGTTTCTATAATGATCATTTGGAAAGGATTCTGTTATGTCCACGAGTACAGGCTACTCTTCTATAGAATCTGGAATGGGTTCGAGGGTCGAATTATCACAATTCGATGAAAATAGGGATTACTTGATATGGAAACAGAAAATGAGGACCATTTTGGTCCAACAGAGGGTTGCAAAAGCCTTCGATGATCCTGCTACTTTTTCTGATGAGTTAAAAGCCAAACCTGTTGAAATTGAAGAAATGAATGAAACTGCTTATAGTTCTATAATTTTGCACTTATCTGACAATGTTGTTAGATAAGTTGATAGTGTTAAAGATGCTAGAACTTTGTGGACGTTGATAGTGTTAAAGATGCTAGAACTATGTGGACTACTTTAGATGCCTTTTTTTTTTTTACTAAAACTTTGCCTAACAAGATATATTTGTTAGAAAAGCTGTTTAGTTTTAAGATGGACCCGGGGAAGGATGTGGAAGGGAATTTGAGTAACTATAACATAATTGTTAAGAGTCTGTCTCACAATGACAAGAAATTTGAGAATGAGGATTTAGCAGTCATATTGCTAAACTCTTTACCTGAATCTTATAAAGAAATCAGAAATGCCATAAAATATAGTAAGGACACTCTTTCACGAGCTATTGTTGTAGATGCTTTAAAAGCAAGAGAACTTGAACTGAAAAGAGACAAATGAACTAATTCTAGAGAAGAAAGTCTATTTGTTAAGGGAAGGCCTGAAAAGAAAGAATTTAACTTCCATAACAAGAAGGGAACGTGAAAATCCAAAATGAGATCCAAATCTAAAGATAGAAGTGGTAAGAAATGTTATAACTGTGGAAAGTTAGGATATTTCAAGTGAGACTGCTTTTACTGGAAAAAGAAACAAAAAGACTTAAACAATACTGATATAAATAATGCTGCTATTATTTCTGAATTCGATAGTTTACATGTCTTGAATGTGTCTGAGGAAGAATTTGACAAAAACTGGATATTGGACACAGGGTGCACATTTCACATGTGCCCGAAAGGTCTTTGGTTTTATAAAGATAGAGATACCGAACCTAGGAAGGTCTACATGATAGATAATAATTTTCAGAATGTGGTTGGGATTGGTGACATAACCATCATGATGTATGATGGAGCTGTCGGCAACTCAAAGATGTAAGATATGTCCCTAATTTGAAGAAGAACCTTATTTTCGTAAGAACTCTTGAAGATGAGGGATATATCTTTAAATCTGGAAATAAAATTCTGAAAATTATGAGGGGTCTCTAGTAGTTATGAAATGACCAAAGAGGAATGGACTGTACTATCTTGAGGGTAGAACTGAGACACCACCTGATTCTAGTCTTCTTACAGTTAGTAAAGACAAAATTGAACTCTGACATAATAGAATGGGTCATATTGGGCTTAAAGGGCTAAAATCGTTAAGCAATCAGAAATTACTTGGAAAAGATGACATTGAAGCTATGGACTTGTGTTTTGGGCAAGTCCCATAAGGTGAGTTTTGAAACTAGCTCTCACAGAACCAACAGGTCGTTGGACTATGTTCATACTAATCTATGGGGTCCTGAGAAGCATTCCACATTTGGTGGAAGTAAGTACTTCTTGTCCTTATTGAATGATTACTTAAGGAAAGTTTGGATTTATCCTTTGAAGGCTAAGTCTGAAACTTTTGGAAAATTCAGAATTTGGCTTAAGTCTGTTGAAAATCAGTTGGACAAAAAACTTAAAATATTAAGAACTAATAATGGGCTTCAATTCTGTAATTTTGAATATGACAATTTTTGTAAGCAAAAGGGGATAAGAAGACACATAACAATTAAATATACACTTGAATAGAATGGGGTCACTGAGAGAATGAACATGACCATAATGAACAAAGTTAGGTGCATGTTGATTAGCTCTAGCTTTGTAAAAGGTTTTTGGACTGAAGCTGTGAGTACTGCAGCTTATCTGATTAATAGGTCACAATCCAGCAGTGTAAACTTTGAGACTCCACAAGAATTGTGGAAGGGAAGCCTCCAAATCTAGATCACATTAGGGTGTTTGGATGTGTTGCATATGCACATCAGTCTGAAGGAAAACTTGAGCCTAAAGCTGTCAAGTGTGTGATGTTAGGGTATTCCGAGGGTGTGAAAAGGGTATATGTTATGGGTTTTAGGGGTCCAGGGCATCAATATTATTAACAGCAGAAATGTAGTTTTTAATGAATTTGAAATGTCATGCCTAAAACAGAAAACTGATGAATCTAACAAATCTGAAATTGAAATAAATGTTTAAACTGAGGTGAAGTTGACCAAGTTTGATTCGCCTAAACCTAGAGATGATAATAATGACCTACACATCATGAACCTGAACCTGAAACTGAAACTAAACTTGCAGAAGTGACTGAACTTCAAGATAACGTTGAACCTGTTGAAACTGAACATTTTAATGATCGACCTCCTAATCAAGACTATCAGCTCACTAGGGATTGGGGCAAGAAGGCAAATCAGACCTATTCCCATATATGAATCCCTAAACTTGACTAATTTTGCCTTAGTTTCATGTGAAGCCTTTAAACAAATAGAACCTACCATTTATGAAGAAGCTGTCAATGGAAAATATTTTGAAAATTGGCTAAAAGCTATACAGGAAGAAATGAAATCTTTGAATGATAACAAAACCTGGAAACTTGTTAAGAAACCTAAAGATCAGAAATTGGTTCAATGTAAGTGGATTTACAAGTTAAATGAGGGTTTGAGCCCTAATAATCCTGTGAGGTTTAAGGCGATGTTAGTTGCTAAGGGTTATGCTCAAAGAAAGGATGTTGACTATAATGAAATATGTTCACCTGTGATTAAGTATAAGACAATCATATTGATGTTAGCTTTTGTTGTTCAACTCAATTGAGGACTTGAACAACTCGATGTAAAAATTGCATTTTACATGGGGAGTTGAAAGAGGATATCTTCATGAGCCAACCACAAAGCTTTGTAGCTAAAGGCAAATTTGATTATGTTTGCAAGTTAGAAAAATCATTATGTGGGCTGAAATAAAGCCCAAGACAATGGTACAAGATGTTTGATACTTATGTGTTAAAGATATGATTTAAAAGAAGTGAATTTGATACTTGCTTGTATTTTAATAACATGAAGAGTGGTTGTGAAGTCTACTTGCTGCTTTATGTTGATGATATACTTTTGACTGGACCAAGCAAGTCTCAAATTAATGAACTTAAAGATCTTTTAAAATCTGAATTTGACATGGAAGATTTATGGAATGCTATAAAGATTATTGGAATGGTTATAACAAGGAACATAGCTGAAAATAGGTTAACTATTCACAAGAAGCATATTTGAACAAAGTGGTAACAACATTTGGTATGAAAAATAGTAAAATTATGAATGTGCCTCTTGGTGGTCATATGAATCTTACTCATGCCCATTCTCCGGAATCTGAATTGAAGGAAATGGAAAATGTACCTTATTCAAGTGCCATAGGTTCTGTTCTGTTTTCTATGGTTACTACCAGACTTGATCTTACATTTTCTATTAGTTTCCTAAGTAGATTTATGTCCAATCCCGACACACCACACTGGGCTGGAATGAAACGGTTGTTAAGGTATTTGGTTGGGAATTTAAATCTAAGCTTAGTATATGAGACAAGATCTGAGAACTTAACCCTTAAAGACGATGTTGACTTTGCTGGTGATAAAGACACTAGAAAATCAATCACAACATACTTCTTTATCCTTGGTGATAACTGCATAACATAGAAATCACAGCTACAACCTTTAGTTACTCTGTCTAGTACTGAAGCAGAATACGTTGTCATAAACGAAGCTGTTAAGGAATGTATTTGGTTGAAAGGAATCATAAAAGAATTGAACTCCATGCATGATACGCCTATTATGTTTACTGATAGTCAAAGTGTTTTATTGCTTTGCAAAAATCATGTTTATCATGAAAGATCAAAACATATTGAGGTGAAGTATCATTTCATTCGTGAAAAATTGTCTCAAGGTGAAGTTGAACTTGTGAAGATCCATACTGACAAGAATCCCTCTGATATCGAGACAAAATTCTACTGTAGAAAAATTTAAATTGTGCTTATCTTTGTTACTTATTGACACGTGTTAATTTTCTTGCAGGTAGTAGGCAATAATGATGAACAGCCTTCCATGTGTAAATCCGCAACTGAAAGAGAAAGACAGTGTTATGAGAACCAATGTGAAAAATATGAGAATCATGGTTCTTCTAACTATGTTGATCTAGTGCTATTTGTGATATTTACATTGTTTTTATTCTTTACTTATGCTGCTTAAGTGACACTCACTTATTGGTAGCTAAGTGGTCAATTGGATTGTGCTAGTTTGAATCTCTTGTGACCGTTAGATGAGATGGATGGTTGAAATTGATTACTGGGAAAATATTTCATTCTCTTGCTTCTTTGAGACTTTTCACTTCCCTCTATACTAGACATTTGGTTTTCTCTCTCTCTCTCTCTCTCGTTTTTGCTCTCTGAAAAATTTGTCCTCTTCTTCTCTGGATGATTTGTTGTGCTGAATTTGGTGAGTTAGAGGGCGATACCGTGTGCATTCTAGGCTTGAAATAGTGGCTGCAGTTAAGACATCTTTCTCTAAGTTAACCGGCCAAATCTGTAGCCTTTTGGGAGATCCCTTTCGATCGATGACCAACCAAATTATTCACCGAGTGTTCTTTGGATCTCTCTCTTTCTGGATGGTGGATTGGCAAGCGTGGAAGGGGCTGTTCCTGAGCCTATTGTTTATGGCCAAAGAAGGGAAGTAGAACTCAGTTTTTGTACTCATTAGTTTCTATGTTTTCTTTATGCTTGTCCTGTTTAGTTTATGCTATGAGTTTTATTTTGAACTGAAGAGATTTTCCCAACAATAATTTTAATTGAACATATCACATAAATTTATATAAATTTGTATCTTAACATCACTGGTATTAAATAACATTATTCTTATTCTTTTCAAATATTGGTTTTCATTGCATAAAGTGTGTCCAGCTAAGAGTTGAAAGTAAGAATGCCAAGGAAACATCGACTCCAATATTACATAAAGTAAAGTGCTTATTAAACACAGGAGAAATTTCATATTTCTTCTCAACCTTCCAAAAAATTTGAGTTATGCCCCCAACCTTGTATGTAAGTACAGTCCATTCCCAACCTTATGAGAAGTAACCATAGTTGATCCGTTTAAACGGTTTCCATCAATTTTGGCACTTAATGTCGCGTAACACGATAAATTTCCTTTAGGGTCTCAAACATTTCCAAAAGTTTTGTGTCATAAACCTTTTCAAAACGTGTGGAGGGGTCTCAAATCTTTTATTTTTGGCAATGTGATCCCAAACATTGCCAAAGGGGGGGGGGGGGGAATAAATTGCGCTAGGGGTCCAAACCCTTTAAAACATTTTGTGATTGGAACAATTAGTCTCATACCTTTTATATTTTTCCAATTATATAAAACAATTAAGAGTGATTAAAATGGTAAAGACAACTATACCTTCCCACTAGCACCGTCGCCACCCATTCCATACCACGATCCCACTCCAAAAATCGTAACGATGAGACAAGACATCTTGTCTCTAATTTTGTAGGTGATTATTAGATTTTTTTGGTTAATGCCCGCGAACGAGATGTTAGAAAGATTTGGGACCCCGAATCCAATTTATTCCTCGTTAATGTCATTTTACGCGATACTAGCGGTCGAAGTGAAGGGAAACAGTGTAAAAAGACCTAGTCTACCTATTTTCCTAAAGGTTGGGGGGTTAATCTTATATTTTTTTGAAAGATTGAGAATGAAATATGAATTTACATTTACATTTTTTGCAAGAAATTAGGTTGAACTCCCTGACATTTCAAGTAGAATGGTTCTGGGCTCCAAACTTTTAAAAGTTAGGTTATACTCCATTACTTATTTCATATATATGAATTTGAATTTTTAAGTAATGCAAACCATTGATTTAGATGTTAAAATCGAATACGACTTGAACAGTAAAACTCCGTATTGATCGTTTTGCCAACGTGGGGATTAGGATTAATATATTTAGCCCATATTTGGTATGAATTAAAATCTAAATTTTAATTTAGGTCAAAATTAATAATTAATTTTAATCACGTATTATATGTGTCCCATATCATAACTTTTTTCAAAATCTATTAAAAATCCAATTTTAATTTCCACCAAATAAGGTTCTAAATAGATTGAAGACTCAAAACTTCACTTGTTAAAATTAACATCTAAAATTACACTAATTGAAAGTTAAAAGTCGAGTTTTTTTTTTTTTTTTTTTGCATATTTTTAACTGGAGGGAAAAAAATAAAAGGAAGAAAGAATAACACAAATTAGTCATTGGCTTCATTTGTAATAAACCCTAATTCCTGTCCTTCACAGTTAAATAAAGTTCCCTATTTTAGGGTTTTGAGGGTGTCACCACTACTATATATATTTCGCCCATCTACAATCCATGGCAGCCCTATTAAACATCCTCTGTTTTACCCTAACGGCCGTAAAAGTTTAAGCTCCATCTTTCGATTTGGTTATAAACTACTTTGTAAGTACGATTGGTTTTCGATGAAATATGTTTTTATTCACTTTTTTCTCTGGAGCAATCGGATTCTTGATAGGTATGTATCGGCTCTGTTTATGAGTCAGCAGCAGGTGCCCTTTCGATGGCAACCCGACTGCCGCGTAGAGCCTATATAAATTGTGCTGGTTTGAAGATCCATGAAACCCATTTTGGTTGTTTCATGATACAATAAACTGGGCACATTTTCTAGTGTAATTTTCTTCTGGAAGACGGCATTTTTTTCAGATACGGTGGCTTCGTCTATAAATCCAATGACAAGCTGACTTTTGCACGGTGCCTATAGAGAGAGCTACTTATCACGATTGTAGGGAGCCAGATTTCTCTTTGCTTTCCTTCAAATTCATAGTAGCAATATTTTCATTTCCTTATTATTTCTCTCTCGGACAATGGAATTTCGAAAGGAATAATTACACGTGGTTAATTCTGGGATCCATTAGCACTCTTTATAAGTTGATGCGATGATGAGAAGCTAACATGTAAGGAGGCCTAACTTTGTGTTGGGTTCTTCAGTGAAATCTACTCGTTACGCTTGGCTTCTGAGCATTCAAGTTTTCTGCTTCTAATATTTGAAAGATGAATCTTTTTTTTTTGTAGATTGATAATAACAAGCTTTTGTTTAGACTTCTTTTTTACTTATATATCGATGGAATCTGAGAGCTAGCAATGTAAAGAATGCCTAATTGCTTTTGTTGGTGCCTGCTTGCTTGAATATTCTTAAATACTTTTGAATTTCCATTACTTTCCAGCTTTGGGCATCTTTTCCTTCAGAGAAGAGGTCATTTACCTTTCTTTTGGGGCAATTATTCCAACAATCTTTACTTCGACAAAAAATATTGTTCCAAAATTTTGTCACACTCTATCAGATAGTATAATCGCTAAAAATTAAGTCATTAACAAATTCTCCCAGCTTCTGAAAGCTGCAGCGAACCGGCATGCTGCTGTCCGTTGGGTTAATGGTTGGCTTTGTTTAGGGGCAGTAATCACTGATCATGATTAATCAGTTATGGTGATTGCTGCAAGTAGTTCTCGGCTGTGGCCTGTGGTACTGTTATTCACCAAAAACTGCGGAGGTCATCTCCCTCTGCCATTGGCGAATTTCTAAAATCAAACAAAAATTCAACAATTATAGTTTAAACACAATATACACCACAGAAAGTGCAAGATTGGAAATTGGATATGTAAAGATCAAGTTGGACTAATTAGTGCAAAATAACAATAACAGTTTTTCGCTTAGGCAAGAAGTTTGGAATAAAATTCCTAATTCTCTTCAGAGCCAAAAAGAAGAGATCACTTTATTAACTGAGGATCAAAGTTTACTCATTAATATATCAATGCACTTAACAAGAATCTTCATAGTAAAATACTCTCTCAAATTGAACATAGAAATTCACACAAGGATACCAATCAACTCTCAACAGATCACTCAATATATGTACATAAATTGATTTACACTTGACTACAAGAGATTTTACTTTGAGAGTGCAAGAACGAAGAAGAACAAGAGAACAGCTAGGGAGTTTTTTAGAGAGTGAGAGAATGAATGAATAATCGTTCAAAGACTCTAACCCTAGAGTTAAAGGAAAGTCTCCAGAAGATCTTCATCCAACGGTGCGTGAGGTGACACTTGGCGACATCTCAATCAATCCAAAATTAAGTAAAACGCATCCAAAATAAGTATAACTATAAGGTAGAAATATGTTTTTTTTCCAAATAGAACAGAACAGAGGACTTCCAGAATGTAATAAAGTTCAGCCCAACATCAAGTTCTTTCAGCCCAATAGTCAAGTAACGGCCCAACATCATTGTGGCCTTTTTTCCACAATCTCTATCTTGGTACAATGATCCTTGTTTCATCGAAAATTATTTTTCCGTTATGACATCATTTGTTCTTATTACCTGATACACAAATCATCAAGTATCTATGTTCATCAGCTTTAAACAGTCCAAAAGCTTATTTAAAGGCAGCAGTTTATTTTCAACATCAGTAAGATTATAATGAGTAGATTTTTTTTCAAGTTTTACAACACTTTGTGAGATAACATTTTTAATAAAATGAAATTTGATATCAACATGTTTAGATATATTATGCAAAATAGGATTTCTACTCAAATATATGACATATTGTTTATCAGAAAACAAAACATCTTTCACAAAGTCAAATTCATTTAAAAGTACTTTCAACTAAATACCCTCTTTTATAGCATTAGTGATAGCAATATATTCAACCTCAATTGAAGATAATACAATAATTTTCTGTAATTGAGATTTCCAACTAATGCATGAATTACACAAAGTATAAACATAAGCAGAAGTAAACTTTCTATGAATCCTCAAGTCACAAGTTCCCTTAATGTATCTAAGAAGTCATTTCATAGCCTCCCAATAAGTTTCACCATGATTTGACAAAAATATACTCAACACACTTATAGAGAAAGGCAAATCATGTCTAGAACAAACAATTAGATACATAACAGACCCAATTGCATTAGAATAAGATATTTTTGCCATTCTTTTGAACTCAATTTCAGATTTGGGAGATTGATCACCTGAAAGTTTAAAGTGATTTGCTAAAGATAAACTTACACTTTTAGCATCACTCATAGATAATTTTTTCAATAATTTCAAAACATAGGATTTTTGACTTAGACTGAGTATGTCTTCCCTTCTATTCTTTTTAATTTCGATACCCAAATTTTTTCTAACATGACCTAAGTATTTCATTTCAAATTCAAATTTCAACTTGGTTTTAATTAACTTTATTTCTTTTATGTCATGACTAGCTGAGAGCATGTCATCAACATAAAGAAGAAGATAGAGTGAATTTTTACCACTATTTCTTTTACAATAAAGACGTGTATCAAAATTGCTTCTTTTAAAATCAATCCAAGTACAAACGTATTAAATCTCTTGTACCATTTTCTTGGAGCTTGTTTTAAAGCATATAAATAATTTTTAAGAAGCCATACAAGGTCAGAATTTTTATTTATCTCAAAACTTTTTTGTTGTTCCATGTAAATAGTTTCTTCAAGGTTTCCATTTAAAAATGCAGTTTTGACATTCAATTGATCCAATTCCCAATTAAACTGGGCTGCTAAGGCTAGAATCACTCTAACAGTTGTAAATTTTACAACTAGAGAAAAGATTTCATTAAAATCTATTCTCTATTTTTGAGTGAAGCCCTTAGCCATTGGTCTAGCTTTGTATCTAATGTCGTTCCCACTTTGTTCCCCCATTTTTATCTTAAAGATCCATTTACAATCCACAACCATTTTCCCTTTAGGTCTACTAGTCAATACCCAAGTTTTATTCTTCTTAAGAGATTTCGTCTCATCTTGCATTGCTTCAAACCAATGTTTGGAATTTTTGCTACTTATAACATCATCATATGAACTAGGCTCACTCTCAATAAAACCTTGAACAGTAAGCAAAGACACTTCATCATCAAACCTTACAGGTGGTCTAACTTGTCTTCTTTGCCTATCTCTAGCTAGTTGATAATCACATAAGGTCTGACTTGTTTCTAAATCAGTATACACACGTTCAACCTCATCAATTCTATGTGATTCAGCATCAATATCAATTTCAAACTCTCCAATCTGAATGTTAGTGATGTGATTCAGGATGCCGTTGCAAAGGAGACAAGTCCGAGGAAAGATCCATTGATTGTTGAAGAAGGACAGATGACTCGAGCGAGAGCAAAGCGCATGAAAGAGGCAATGACATTGTTGGTTCAAGCTACGGTCGATGATAGGGAGTTCGTAATAAAGAATGGAGCAAGTTCCATGTTCGGGTCAATGTCAGAACCGGAGTGGAAGAGCTCGATACAAGCGGACGAAGGTGGGGGCAAAGGCTTGTACTATGCGATCACATAGTGCAAGGCGCCATGCAGTCGCATGGTGCCTACCCGAGACCAAAGGGTCTTAAATGCTGAGACCTATGCGACCACATATGGTTATATTTTGTTAAGGATTTCCTTTTCGCGTTTATTTCCATATTGTGATAGAATCCTATTATATCACAACTTTTACTAGTTTTGGCAAGTTAATTTCGATTTTCCCTTTAATTCTAGGGTTAGTATAAATACTTTACTTCGCTCATTTTAAATATTAACCATTATTATTATTGATTTAATTGTGAGGCTTTATTGCTTTCAAACCTTTTGTTCTTCATTGAACAATCTCGAACTCATCAAGAATCGGTGTTCTTGTGGCGTTCAACATCCGAGCTAGATTCATCAGGTGTGTGATCAAGAGGTCTTCATATCGCCAGCGATTGTGTTGGTTGCTTGGTTCACAATTCTTGGGTCGAATCCAAAACCTCGATCTATTGGTTTTCTTGGGGTTAGTTCTAATCTCGTTTCTGGGTTGCGTAGCTATTATTGCTACGTGGTTCTCATCAGTTGGTATCAGAGCAATACTTCAATAATCAAGGTTATATCTTTTCTTATTTTTGAGTCTTGTTTTCTTAGTTCTTCACAGTCTTCGAGTTAATCCGTATTTTTCTTGAGTCTTAATTCAAAAAATTACAAAAAAAGAGTCAAAGTTATTTTCCGAGCTATTTACAAGTCCAAATCCAATTTCGTTTGTTTTGCTGGATTTATAATCACAATCTCGAGTTAAAAAAAGTTAATGTTCATCCGTACAGTTTTAAAAAAATTATTATCGAGATATTTCCAACAATCCAATTTCAATTTTTGAGTAAACAAAGAGAGTATCAAATTCCATTCAAGAACCACTTTCTTGAATTAAAATTTAGTTTCTTCACTTCTACTTGTCCAATCTTTTGTTGTCCTTTCATTCCATAAATCTCTTGAGTCACACATCGCTCATAATCGGGTTTGAATTATTCGAGGATA
This sequence comes from Fraxinus excelsior, assembly GCA_019097785.1. NCBI lineage: Eukaryota > Viridiplantae > Streptophyta > Magnoliopsida > Lamiales > Oleaceae > Fraxinus > Fraxinus excelsior. The sequence continues at coordinate 7,086,570 of CM032625.1, read as the reverse complement.
AGATTTGGTTGAGTTTGATTTTGACTTTGAAGTATTTGGGTGAAAGCATCGAGTGGAAAAAGGTAGAGTAGTGAAATTAATAGAGAGAAAAACCCATATTGAGTGAAACACGAGTGAAACATGTGAGGTATTTAATATTCTAGAATTAGGATGTCTATCAAATGAGGGTCTACTTCAAGCGGGAATTAGGATCAAGCTGGCATGACGAATGACATGTATCAGCGGTTTGAAAGATTGATTGGTGACTTACGGGAAGGGATGGCACAACAAGCTGCAGAAATTGCTGACTTATGTAGGGATCGCTCATGAGGAATTCCTAATGCAACGATGCAAGGTAGGCAGGAGCGTAGGATGAATTTTGAGGATGAAATGGAATAGGGAAGTGGAACAGATGAAGATGCACTTATGGATGTTCATTTGGAAAGAATAAGGGTAGAGTGGATGGTATGGAAGAAGGGGTCATGATCGTGATAAGGATGATGGAAACATGGGCAACATCAAAATGACGATTCCAACATTCAAGGGCAGAAGTGATCCAGAGGCGTATTTGGAGTGGGAAAATAGGATTGAATTGATCTTCGATTGCTACAAGTATTCATAGATAAAGAAGGTAAAAAATTGCAGTTCTTGAATTTACTAATTATGCTAACTTGGTGGGATCAAATCGTTATTTCGAGGAGGAGGAATAGAGAACAACTTGTTAGTACTTGGGGGAGTTGAAAAATATCATGAGGAAGAAATTTGTACCTAGTCATTACTATATAGAGATCCACCAAAGGTTGCAAGGTCTTTATTAAGGGTCTCAGAGTGTGGAAGACTATTACAAGGAGATGGAGATTTTGATGATTAGGGCGAATGTTGTGGAAGATGAGGAGGCTACCATGGCTAGGTTTATGAATGATTTGGATAGGGAAATAGCTAATGTAGTGGACTTACAAAATTATGTTAAGATGGCGGAGTTACTACATGTGGCTATGAAGGTGGATAAACAAGTGAAGAGGAAGGGGACAACTAGGTTTTCATGGGGTTCTTTGGGTTCCTTTATGGAAACCGAGGTGGGATGACAAAGGTGATCGGGCTGATCAAAATGGGAGAGCTAAATTTCCAAAGAATAAAGAGGAGAATACTACCAAGGCTCCAATCAAGGCGGGAACCCAACCAATAAGGAATAGAGGTATCCAATGCTTCACGTGTTTGGGAACGTGGCACATCACATCTTAATGTCCAAACAAAAGGACAATGGTGGTACGAAATGGAGATGTGGTCAATGAAGGTGAAAGTGATTATGATGACATGCCAGAATTGGAGGAAATTATTGAAGAAGCAAAGACAGAGTATGCTGTGGGAGAGTTATTGGTCGCGAGGCGAGCTCTTAGTACTCAAATCAAGGCGAATGACTTGGAGCAGCAGCGGGAGAACATATTCCACACAAGGTGTCACGTCAACAATACGATATGTAATTTTATCATTGATGGGGATAGTTGCACTAATGTAGCTAGCTCCACACTTGTAGAGAAGCTAGAACTTACAATGTTAAAACATCCCAAGCCCTATAGATTGCAATGGTTGAATGATACTGGGATGTTAAGATGAACATGGGAGTCTTGATTAGTTTTTCTATTGGGAGTTACCGAGACGATGTTATGTGTGACGTAGTTCCTATGCAAGCGGGACATGTATTGTTGGGGGAGGCCATGACAATATGATAGAAATGTGATACATGATGTGTACAAAAATAGGTACAGCTTTAGGAAGGATGGGAAGGCAATTACTCTTGCACCATTGACACCACAACAAGTGTTTGAAGATCAGATTAAGTTAAAAGGCGATGAAGAAAGAAAAGTGAAAGAAATGGAATGTAAGAGAGAAAATTGTGAGTTGGCTAGTGGAGAGGAAAAGAGAGTGGAGCCACATGAGGTCGAGAGAAAAGAAAGAGAGAAGGAGGGAAAAGAAAGAGATATGAGAGAAAAAACGAGAGAAAATTTCTTTGCAAAAGGAAGTGAGTTGAAGAGAGCTATAGTTGATAGGCAACCAATGATTCTTTTGGTATACAAAGAATCACTCCCCAATCATGAGGAGCTTAACATATCCCTCCCTAGTTTGGCTACTTCTTTGTTGTAGGAATTTCAAGATGTTTTCCCGGAGGATGTGCTTAGTGGGTTACCACCCATTTGAGGCATCAAACACCAAATTGATTTTGTACCTGAAGCTATTATTCCAAATCGACCATCATATCGTAGTAATCCCGAAGAGACTAAGGAGCTGCAAAGGCAAGTGGAAGAATTGTTGAGCAAGGGTTACGTACGGGAAAGCACGAATCCATGTGCCGTATCGGTGTTACTTGTGCCAAAGAAAGATGGAACCTGGAGGATGTGTGTGGATTGCAGAGCCATCAACAACATTACGGTAAAGTATCGACATCCTATCCCTAGGTTAGATGACATGTTAGATGAACTACATGGTACATGCATATTTTCTAAAATTGATCTTAAAAATGGATATCATCAAATTAGGATGCGAAAAGGGGATGAATGGAAAACTGCTTTTAAAACCAAATAGAGATTGTATGAATGGTTGGTCATGCCATTTGGTCTTACTAATGCACCTAGTACTTTCATGCGTTTAATGAATCACGTGTTGCGTGCTTTCATAGGTAAATTCGTGGTAGTATACTTCGATGATATCTTGATTTATAGTAAGGACTTGGATGAGCATGTAGAGCATTTGAAGTGTGTGCTTGTGGTCTTAAGACAAGAGCAACTTTATGCTAATTTCAAAAAGTGTTCATTTGCATGGAAAATGTTATCTTTCTTGGATATGTTGTTAGTGCTAAGGAGATGAAGTTGATGAAGATAAAATCAAAGCTATTAAAGAATGGCCAACACCTAGGAGCATAACTGAGGTTAGGAGTTTCCATGGCTTGGCTAGTTTTTACAGGCGATTTGTTAATGACTTTAGCACACTTGCCATACCACTTACAGAAATCATTAAAAAGAGTGTAGGATTTCGGGGGGGGGGGGGGGGGGGGGGGGGGGGGTATAGAACAATAACTTGCATTTAAGGCTATTAAGGAAAGGTTATGTAAAGCACTACCCAACTTTGATAAAGCTTTTGAAGTTGAATGTGATGCGTCCGAATAGGTATTGGTGCTGTTTTGATGAAGGATGGAAGGCCAATTGCATATTTTAGTGAGAAGCTAAGCAGGGCAGCACTCAACTATCTTACATATAACAAGGAGTTGTATGCACTTGTTAGATCTTTGGAGTCTTGGCAACATTATCTATGACCGAAAGAGTTCGTGATTTATTCTAATCCAGGATGCCGTTGCAAATGAGACAAGCTCGAGGAAAGATCCATTGATCGTTGAAGAAAGACCGATGACTCGGGCGAGAGCAAAGCGCGTGAAAGAGGCAATGACATTGTTGGTTCAAGCTATGGTCAACGATAGGGCGTTCATAATGAAGAATGGAGCAAATTCCATGTTCGGGTCGATGTCGAAACCGGAGTGGAAGAGCTCGATACAAGCGGACGAAGGAGGGGGACAAATGCTTGCACTAGGCGACCGCATAGTGTAAGGCACCATGCGGTCGCATGGTGCCTACCCGAGACCAAAGGGTCTCAAATTCTAAGACCTATGCGACCGCATAGGTTAACCTTATGTGGCCGTATAGGGTTATATTTTGCTAAGGATTTCCTTTTCGCATTTATTTCCATATTATGATAGAATCCTATTATATCACAACTTTTACTAGTTTTGGCAAGTTAATTCCGATTTTCCCTTTAATTCTAAGGTTGGTATAAATACTTTACTTCATTCATTGTAAATATTAACCATTATTATTATTGAATTAATTGTAAGGCTTTATTGCTTTCAAACTTTTTGTTCTTCAGTGAACAATCTCTAACTTATCAAGAATCGGTGTTCTTGTGGCGTTCAACATCCAGGATAGATTCATCAGGTGTGTGATCAAGAGGTCTTCATATCGTCGGCGATTGTGTTGGTTGCTTGGTTCACAATTCTTGGGTCGAATCCAAAACCTCGATCTATTGGCTTTCTTGGGTTGGTTCTAATCTCGTTGTTGGGTTGCATAGCTATTATTGCTACGTGGTTCTCATCAGTTAGGTAGTTGATTATCATCCTCAACTTGCTCCACCTCAATTTCAATCTCTCTCTCTATGCTATCTGTCTGTTTTAAAGGTTCAGAACTGCTACCAATTTTCAAACAAGGCAGATCATCTTCATTGAACACCATATTCCTACTTATAATGATCTTATATCCTTTGGTTTTCCTTACCCATAGTCTATAACATTTTACCCCTTCACCATAACCCAAGAAGACACACTTAAGAGCTATAAGATCTAGTTTCCTTTCAGATTGATGTGCAAAAGCTGCACACCCAAACACTCTTAAATTGCTAAGGTCAACAGGTCTACCACTCCACACCTCTTCAAGGGTCTTAAAAGATATAGCACTAGCAGGACTTCTATTAATAAGATAATTAGCAATTTTTGCAACTTCTCCCCAAAATATCCTGGGAAGACCAGAACTTCATAACATGCATCTAACTTTTTCAAGTAAAGTTGTATTCATTCTTTCAACCAAACCATTTTGCTATGGAGTGTTAGCAACAGTTCTGTGTCTCAGTATACCATGCAGTTTACACAAATCATCAAACTCATAATTGCAAAATTCAAGTCCATTATCAGTTCTTAATACTTTTACTCTCTTATCAGTTTGATTTTCAATCAAAGTTTTCCTATCTTTAAAGGGATTGAAAGTATCAAATTTAGATTTCAATAGAAATAACCAATTCTTTCTAAAAAATCATCAATGATTAATAGGAAATATTTAAAACTAGTATGAGTAGGCACATTAGCTACTCCCCAAAGATCAGAATGCAAGTATTCAAGAACAGACACAAATTTGTGCATTCCAGGTAAAAATGGTAATTTTTTATGTTTTCCAAGGATGCAATAGTCACAAAAATTGACTTTTTCAATGTTATCCTTTCTAAAGGTACCTTGTTTTTTCAAAATCTGCAATCATTTATCACTAATATGACTCAATCTCTTGTGCCATATTTGTGACTTATCATTAGAAGCAGAAAGTGCTGCTGAAGTGGAATAAAAAATATTTTGAGTTTGCAAAATGTAAAGTCCATATCTCTTGGGAGCTTCCACAATCAAGTGAGAGTTCCTTAAGATTTTAATATATCCCGCATTAATCATAATGTCATAGTTTAGGCCATCTAACACAGAGAAATCAAACTTCTTTGAAGGTCGGGAACATATCTAGTCTTTTCTAAGACAATCAAGTTATTATCCTTTACTCTTAAAGTAATAGTTCATATGCCCTTAACTTGACATGTCATATGATTACCCATTAAAACTTGACCATCATTTACATTTTCAAAATCAGCAAACCAATTTTTATTATGACACATGTGATAGGTACAACCTGAGTCAAGAATCCACCCTTAACTAGGCTGGTGGGCAACGACAACATAGACTTCATCTATATCATTGTCATTATTACAGGCCAAAGCTGCATCACCACTAATTTTAGACTTATCTCTATTATCACTGAGCATTTTAAGATAATCTTTGATAAAGTGACCTTCATCTTGATAGTAAAAATATTTTTTTACCTTTGATTTTCATCTTATCTTTTTGATTCCCTTTTTTCTTGTGTCCTATCTTTTTATTAAAATTGTTTCTAGGATTAAATTTAGACATAGACATCAAATTCGGACCACTAGAAGACTCTTTTCTATTAGATTTTAACTCTAACTCCTTAGTTCTTAAGGCATTAATGATAAATTTAGTAGTTAGAGTATCCATTCCATATTCAATAGCATTCTTAACATCTTTGTATTTATCACCTATTGAATTTAAAAGGACCACAGCCAACTGTCCATTAGAGAGTTTCTCATCACAGTTGGTTAGGTCGCGGGTTAATCAGTTGAATATATCAATATTAGATTCAAGGTCAAGAGATGGATCAAGTTTAAAACCAAAAAACTATTTTAGGAGAAAAACCTTATTTGGCATAGCTTTATTCAAATAAATAGACTCTAGTTTTTTCCACAATTCAGCAGCAATTTTTGTCTCTCCTATTTCTCTAAGCACATTATCAGACAAGTGCAGAAAAATCGAACTCCATGCAATTTCATCTTGTTCAGTAACTTTATTAGAATCCATATCAGTAGGTCATGACTCATCAATGACTTTTCTACATTTTTGTTGAAGTAAAAGAGCTTTCATTTTCTGGCTCCAGAGACTAAAGTCTCTTGTGCCATTAAAAACTTCCCATTCAAATTTAGAAGAAATCATAATGAAAATTTTGAATTAATGGCTAATGAATGCGGATCAAACAGAGCATATCAGGAGTATACACAGTAAGTAATAATTCAAATGTAAACACTCAAGAGACAAGAAAACATGAATTATACAACCAGCAGAATGTATATACTTTGTACAGCGACTCACATGTTTAATTCCAGGCAATAACATTCAACAACTCTTACAACAACTTATAAGATTTAGCACAGATCATCACAATAGCAATATACTCAATTAAAGAACACATGCAAAGTTTTAGAATTGAGATTCTTGACTCAAAAAGCAAGACAACCCTCAGATTCCAGACAACTCAAAGGTTTTTGAAAAAGGTATTACCAAGCAGAATCTCAAACCCTAGTTTAAAAATGTTTTTGCAAAACACAATGTAAGTATAAGCAATAGATCAGTGCATTCAGTAGTAAGCATGAACGAATTCACCAAATGCTCTATATCACGAATCAAACGAATCAAGTTAATGTCTGCACAGATCGAGAGCCAATAATCACAACATGCAGCTCTGATACCACTGAAAAGATCAAGTTGCACAATTAGCCATTATAAACTACCAATCAACAAAAATAAAGGTGCAAAATAACAAAAACAATAAAGAACTCGAAGATTTTTCGCCCTAAGGCAAGAGGTTCGGAATAAGATTCATAATCCCCTTTTGAGCTTCCGCCAGCCGGAAGAGATCACTTTATTAACCAAGGATCAAAGTCTGTTCATCAATATACCAATGTACTCAGCAAGAATCACACAAGAATCCTCACAGTAAAATACTCTCTCAAATCGAACACAGAAATCCACACAAGGATACCAATCAGCTCTCAACAGCTCATTCAAGACATGTACATAAATTGATTAACACTCGATTACAAGAGATTTAACTTTCAGAGTGCAGGAACGAAGAAGATGAAGAGAGCAGCCATAGAGTTTTCTAGAGAGTCTGAGAGAATGAATGAATAATCGTTCAAAGACTCTAACCCTAGACTTTAAGGGAAGTCTCCAGAAGGTCTCCATCCAACGGTGCATGTGATGACACTTGGCGACATCTCAATCAATCCAAGATTAAGTAAAACGCATACAAAAAGAGTATAAGGTAGAAACACGTTTTTTCTCCAAACAGAACATAACGGAGGACTTCCAAGAATATAATAAAGTCTAGCCTAACAGCAAGTTCTTTCAACCCAATAGTCAAGTAACAGCTCAACATCATTGTGCCATTTTCTTCACAGGAGACGACAATGACGCGTGGTTGGGTAGTGGAAACAATTGACGGAGATTGGTGGCTGAATGACGGTGGAAAAAGTGGGTGTGGTGGTGCCAGCATTTTTGGGGTGGGTGGGGAAGATAATAGGTTTTTGTTTTTGATTTAATTACTTGATTTTAGTTTATATATATATATATAATAATAATAATAATAATAATAATAATAAGTAAAGTTACTTTTTTGCCCTTTAAAAATTAATCAATAGTGGTCAAACATTTGATATTTAGTCAACTAACAGAGAAAGTAACGGTTTCCGTTAATCTGGATTGGATCTACGATTTTTTTAAAGGTTTGATACATCTGATGATACAAATGAAATGTTTGGGTAAAGTTTGCTTAAAGGTGAAAGATTTGATAACATGGCTGCAATTTTCCCTTGATTTTACCATCAAATTTTTCCATGTTATTCGACATCTTTTCTATGCTAATCGAGACAGTTTCCATGATTTGCCCATAGAATGCAGAAAAAGATTAAAATATATGGAAAATACAATAATTTATGTAGAAAACATTAAAATTGGAGAAAAATACATACTACCATGTAAAAAATTATTACAATCATATAGATTATCTCGATGACCCGAAACCTCAAAACATTAAAATTGGAGAAAAACACATACTATTATGTAAAAACTGTTACAACCATATACAATATCTCGATCACTCGAAACCTCAAGTGCAATTTGCGAAATTTTATTAGTGGCTTAAATGCAATTTTTGAGAACTTTGAGCAAGAAACTTGATTTTTTTTTTTTTCATTCTTGAGAGACCAAAGTGAGAATATTGGAAAATAAGATATAATTGAAGAAATGACGAACTTAATGTTTGTTGGTAACAATATATGAATCATTTGAGGATTTAAAGAAACTTGAGACTTAATTGCAATATTTAAAAAGTTTAGAAACCAAATTGCAATTCACAAAAGTTGCATGTTTTAAATTTTCAAACTTGAAGTATTTCTTTGAGCATGACCATAAAATAATATTTACGGATTAGATGGATGGATGAAAAACGAATTGGGCAAATTTTATTTTCACCACTTTGATTATGGAGAATTATATTACGTGTTAAAAATTTGAAAAGTTATGAATTTAACATGTAATTCAACAGTAAACTTATTCATTGTTCCCGCTATTAATCAGGACATGACATCTGAAGGAAAGTAAAAACCACATAAACACCTTATTCCACGCATGAAGTTAAAAATGAGATCTGAGAAACCTCAGAGAATACTCTCTCTTCTGCATTTTAATTCTCACTCAAAGAGAATCTTCAACTTTTTTGTAAATTTAGAAACTATAAATCATTATAGTTTTTATCAGATTGCAAGAAGAAGAAGAAGAAAGAATGGAATTCCTGAACAGAAACTACACGGATTTCAAGAATATGGAAGCCAGATGCACCACTCAGATTTCCTACAAATTGGCAACCATTGCAGTGTACATGCTGGGATTCTTTTTCCTTGTGTTCTTATGCAACTTCTTGCACATTTTCTTACGCTCCATGTCTCAACCCAGAATAATTTCCGAATCCATTGTAAATCACTTTTCTTAAACACTCGTGCATGTGCATGTTTGGTACGTAGTATAAACATGCCATCGACTGACATTTTGAATATATTAGAATCTCATGTTGATTAATATTGACTCCATGCAGGTAGGCCTGTTTCTAAGCAATATGCCATTCATACGTAAACAAACAAATGGCGGTGAGATACAGAAAACCCTAACATATATAGTAGAAGGTGGGATGATTTGCCATATGTTTGTAGTTGGCCTAGAAATAGATCCACACATTTTTCTTCAGATACCTCTACGGGAAGCGAAAGTGGCGTGTTCAGGAGTTCTCACGACGTTTGTTATAGGTTGTTTACTAATTCCATTCTTGAATTTCCCTGAAACTCAAAATGTTGCGTTCAATATCTGTCTTGCTGTTATCCTCTCTGGGACGGCTTCTCCATTACTAGCTCGCCTGGTAACTGATCTCAAGATTGGGAAGTCAGATATTGGGCGTTTTGTTGTATCTGCTGGAGTACACAGTGACTTAGTATCAACACTCCTAATCTGCATTGGGTTTATAATCTTTGATCCCTTTAACAATTTCTATTATAGGTACTCGAAGAACATTCTAAGAATGACTTCACTTATTGTGATTGAAACAGTCTTAGCAGCCAAGGTGACTCCCCTGCTAATGAATTGGGTGAATCGCGAAAATCCTGATGGAAAATCCATGAAAGGTTCACATTTAGTTGTTTCAGTGGCATTTGTTGTTATGATTTGTTGCTTTTCGCCTGTTTTGGGGGATTATAATAGTGTATTGAGTGCATTCTTGGCTGGATTGTTTATGCCTAGAGAAGGAAGAATAGCAAAAATGATAATCAGTAAAGTGAACTATTTCTTTGCCACTATTTTCTATCCTCTTTTCTTCTTCTGGGTAGGCACAGAAGCTCCATTGTCTCATTTTGGGGCTGGCCATATAGGAACATGGGCAAAATTATTTTTCCTTTACTTGATTGCCACTATTGGAAAGGTTCTAGGATCTGTGGTTTCTGGGATGATGTTAGGTTTTCATTGGCAAGAATCAATCGAAATTGGGTTGCTGCTCAACATCAAGGGTCATTTCCAGGTCTACCTGGCTATAATTGCCTCGAATGTAAGCCTCTTAGCTCGTATGCAGTACCGACACAACTTGGCAACATAATATCAGCAAGCTGTCAAACTAATTGTTTCTGAATTTTTCTTGATCAAATGCAGATGAAGCTTTCAAGTATTTCCACGAGCATTTCCATGGTATTTGTAACCTTGCTTACCATTGTCTACTTGCCATTTGTCGTCACAAACATCATTGACCGTGCCAGGAAGCGTTCGCCTACACAAAGAATGGCACTTCAATGGCACAGTCCAGCAAACGAGCTCCGGATTCTACTCTGCATACATGGGTCACAAAGTGTTTCGTCAGTCACTAATTTCATGGAGATTTCTCGAGGGCCAGCCGACCCCGGTATCATGGTTTTTCTGACTGACGTGATAGAATTAACAGATAGGATAGCTGTTACATTAACTCACAGTGACGGTGTGGATGGCTTGACTGTGACTGATCCAACTGTTGTTGGAATGAGAGAGCAAATAACAAATGCAGTTAATGATTACCTGAGTAAGGATGGAGATGGAATTAATATTAAGCGAATGCTTGCTCTTTCCACTATGAACAACATGCAGCAAGATATCTGTATTTTAGCTGAGGATCTTATGGTTTCCTTAATAGTATTGCCATTTCACAAACAACAGGAAGCAGGGGGTAGACTTGATTTCGGTCTTTCAGGGTTTCGACATGTTAATCGCAAGGTATGGATATAATGAAGTTCGCAATATTAGATTGTTGGACTGTAATTTTGTCCATTACTGTTTAATCCATCTTTTCGAACATACATGATCGAATGCTGTATATAATCATGTTTAGAATGTATATAATGATGGAAATCAGAGGAACAGATCAATCATACCTTAATGGTTACATATTTGTTGTTGTTGTCGTTCAACAGGTTCTTCGCAATGCCCCGTGCTCGGTAGGAATATTAGTTGACCGGGGTCTTGGAACAATTACCATATCAAGAACCACAATATCTCTCTATGCAGCAGTTATTTTCATTGGAGGGAAAGACGATCGGGAGGCTCTTGCCTATGCTGGACGTGTAGCATGCCATCCTGGAGTGAAGTTGACAGTCATAAGGTTCCTTTTGGAGGCCAGTGGTGATAGCGTTTCATCAAGAATCACTATAGCAAAGGCTAATACAACTGAGTACCAAGAGGAAATGAAACTTGATGATGAATGCTTTGCTGAGTTTTATGACAGGCATGTGGCTGGAGGACATGTAGCTTACATGGAAAAGTACCTTGTTAATTCTGGCCAGACATTTTCGACACTAAGGTCGCTTGAAGGGCAATATGGACTTATCATTGTAGGTCGAGGCGGAAGAGTCAACTCAGTTTTAACGGTAGGGATGAACGATTGGGAGGAGTGCCCAGAGCTTGGCCCCATAGGAGACATCCTTTCGGCTTCTGATTACTCGACAACAGCCTCTGTTTTGATTATTCAGCAACACAATCTTAGAGGGGAACTAGATGGCCTTCACGATGAATTTTCAATAATGTGAAAACAAGCTTTGATTTTACAATACTTGCTTGTTTGGTAGTGTCAACGAGTTCAAGAAGAAAAAAGATAAAATCTTTTTTGTTATATTGTCCCACTAATATGTACCAAACATGTTATACAAGATTTCGTTCAAGGAGGATAAGTGAAGACAATGGGAAATAGTTTCTGCCAACATAAAAAAAGCAGCAACTTTTTATTTTTTTCTCATAACATATTCAGATAGAGATCCTGATTACATATTACATGTAATCAAAGCCAATCTTGAAACTCGTCAAATGTTCCGACTCGTATAAAGCCGATTTCCAACTTGCATTAAGGAGATATGGGAGTCTATTATCCAACAAGACTGCAACAAGTCTGCTTAAAATATGAGAGTTACAAGCCAGGTAATGGGAATCGTGTTGTAAATGCCTCGACTCTTCTTTGCAGATCCAACACACGGTCAATCAATGGGAAGTCTGGGGATGTCACAAATTTCATAAAATCTTGGACCTTAGATCCCGAGACAGACTTCTTAGCTTCTAGAGTAATTTGCACACCCTCGTGAATGAAGTCTGCAACTGAGACGAACTCATCTTCACCGAAACCTCTGGTAGTCATAGCAGGCGATCCTATGCGTATTCCACCAGGTACCAGTGCACTTTTATCACCTTTAAGTTCAACATGAACAATGTAAATAAGACAGTTGTGCACCATAATCACTTCAGGCATCTATGACATCAAAGCCACATAGAACTCACCAGGTACTGAATTTTTGTTGAGGGTGATGGAAGCCATATCAAGAATTTTCTCCACTCTGGCACCATCGATTCCCTATGAAGCAGGCAAAGGTTGATTGATATATAATATATGACACGTTTACGATTTTTTAAGTGTACAACTGGGAAATAGAAACCAGAAACTCACCAAGGGCCGGAGGTCCACAAGAACTAAATGGTTATCGCTGCCTCCCGAGACCAGTTTGTATCCCAATTCCATCAAGCGGCTTGCAAGAGCTCTACAATTAGAGACCACCTGAGAGATGAAATAAAGGTGTCACATATGGAGTTATATGGGGTTGTGCACTAACCAAAATAAGGCCACGTTTACCTTGTTTTGATAAGCCTTGAACTCCGGGGATTTTGCATTTTTCAAACAAACGGCAAGTCCACCGATTGTGTGGTTATGTGGACCTCCCTGTTTGAGATAATAGCCAAAAAATAATTTCAGATTCAGTATATTTTTCTAATTTCTAGGCTGAAAATGTGAATATTTAGATCATATTCATCAGTATAATAACCAGCAAAAAGGGGAATTTACAAACCTGTAAACCTGGGAAAACAGCATTGTTAATGGCAGATTCTAGATCAACTCCCAGAACAGGATCCTTCCTGAAAAAGATCATGCCACCTCTAGGACCCCTGAGAGACTGAAGAAATATGTCCAAGTTATATGATTAACTGAAGTACAAATCCACTGGGACCACATATCAATAGCTGTCTAACACAGAAGATATGCATAGAGTAAGCACAGTTGAAACAGGCAAGCTGCTCAGTCCCAAGTTTGTACCATACAGTCAACTGTACACGTGTACGTTTACCAAACAAGAAGATCGGCTAATGAAACGTATCATATTGCTCCAAAATTCTAAACATACATATTCCAATTGGTTCTATAGCAGATTCACAACTAAAAAGATTCTCCAGCTCTTTCTAATTGGAAATAAAATGCTACAATATTTGTTCTTTCATCATCTTTGCCGGTGTCCCTTTTTTCTTTTGGGAGCTGAATGTTTTAAATGGAAGGCTTAAAAAATAATTGGTACAGAGATATGGCCAGCACATCTTGAAAGGTTCTTAAGATCCAGATAAGTACAAAGTTACGAGTTGGCTATTAGCACATGATGTATATTACCTAGATAATTTGAAAAGTTCGAATTAACTCATAAATATTCTAAGTTTCGTATGAAAGCACATAAAAAGATTAGGAACTCCTTGGTTCATATCACAGTTCAAGAATCAAGACCTACCTTGTGTGTTGTGGTTGTTACAATGTCACAATACTCAAAAGGATTAGCAACCACAGCAGCAGAAACAAGTCCACTAATGTGAGCCATATCCATCATGAGAAAAGCACCAACAGCATCTGCTATCTAAAAGGCATATTAAAAACAAATAATTAGATGCTGAAACTGACCAGGACCAAACGAAGGAAAAAAGTTTCTATAATCAAATGATGACGATATAAATTAGTATATGAATGTACCTTTCTCATGCGTGGATAGTCAAAATCCCGAGGATAAGCACTAGCACCAGCAATAATAAGTTTCGGTCGAAACAGAGTAGCTGTTTTCTCAAGCATGTCGTAGTCCACAAGGCCTGTTTGAAAAAATTTAAAATCAACGACTAACTATGTTTTATCTATGAATCAGCACTGCAACCTGATTAATACCAGAGATGCAGACCTGTAGATTCATCAAGCCGATAGGGCATGGATTCGAAATAAATAGATGTGCCTGACACCCTTCTTTTAGGAGTCATGAACCCATGGGATAAATGTCCCCCATGAGGTAAATCCAACCCCTGAAGTGAATTAAAAATACACGAGTACATATAAATCTAGGTATTACAATACATTGATTAAAATGGCTACAGACAGCATACAACTTACCATTATGCGGTCATGTGGATTAAGAATTGCAGTGTAAACTTCAAAATTAGCCGGAGAACCAGATAATGGCTGAACATTTACACCCCATTTCTTTGCATCCAAACTAAATGCTGAAAGAGCCCTCTTTTGACAAAGAACTTCAAGTTCATCAATGTACTCATTGCCACCATAGTACCTGAACAAATAGAATTTTTCACCCATAGATAATGATAAATTCAAGATAATGTAAAATTGCTCCTCTCTCCATCTGTATGCCCCTCCATCCTAATATAAATACATACAGCTTACCTTTTGCCTGGTAGCCCTTCAGAGTATTTATTAGTTAAACAAGAACCAACTGCTTCCATCACTGCTCGAGATGTAAAATTCTCTGAAGCAATAAGTTCCAAGCTTCTAAATTGGCGATTCTTCTCTTTGTCAATAATGGTACGAACCTCAGGATCAGATTCACTCAAGTTATCGTCTGCCAAGTTACTCCCAGCACCTAATTATTAACAACTACAAAATCAAATGAATCCCAGCAATGAAGAATCAAATTTACTGTCAAGTCAAAGACAGACTTTGACAGTGTAGGAAAGAAATAGAGTTGAATGGTTAAAGTTTTTTAATGAAAATTATAGAATCTAAATTTAGCAATCTTCCCTAAGAAACTTCATAGAAGTAATTTGACACAGGTGGAAGAAACAGAAATGAACACGCTTAGATTCAAGACAAAGCTTTAGGTTTTAAATGAAATCCAATTGCCTTGAATAAGATTATAAGATTTAATAGAAGTGAATACACATTAAAACAGAGACCTATATTTAATATAAGGCTATAGTTCTGATTCTACCAAGTAATAAAGATAACTGGAAACTAATAATTAAATAAGGACAATTTAAACTAGGAAGCCAATCGTAAGGTGCTTATGCCATTGGTCACTCTACATTATGAAGTAGATCCCTACAGTGCTGCAGTTTGTCTCAGCTAAAACAAAGGATAGTCAAATTTCAGTTTTCAAGCAACATGAACACAAGAAACATTGCCATTTTCTCCATTTATCCTACCAGAATAATATGCAGAACTTCAAGCAGAAAGAACATATGTTTAAGAGTAAAGGAAATAAACAAAAGATAGACATATCCACACACAAGCGCTTGAGCATCCTAAAGCAGATGGCTCGCACATACTCAAGCAAACCGGCATACTCCAAACTAGCAATTAAATTTCCAAATATATAGCAGATATCATTCATGATAATCCACAGTTCTGTGATGTCTGCAAACAAGTTACTACATAAACTCAGAATGATCACTACCTCCAATTTCAGGCACAGGAACAATCACAGAAGTGGGTGGCCTACTACTGACTAAATTCCCTTCAAGTTGAGATGATCGGCAGGGTTTAACTGAACTAAATTTAACATGGCTTGAGCATCCACCAACACCAAGCTCTTTTAAAGGAAAAACCGATCCCTTGGTCCAAACTGGCTGTTGAATAGAACCCATAACTGCAGATCCACTACAAGCCTGCATGACTGTTCCGTTATCAATGTAAGAAACAAAAAGTTCCTAGATGTAAACCAAGACATAGCTAAAAATTATACATGCGATATAAACAAACTTAAACACCGAAAAAAGAAGAAGCTTGAATTAGCTTATCTGAAATAAAACATAGACAACACAACCCCCGTCAGAGACATGTTACATATATAAACAAACTACACGTATAGGACCTAGTCTCACTGATGCCCAATTCTGTTTTTATGCCTTTCTAATACATCAAAAGAACACTACTTTCGCTATGTTGAACCACCCCAAACCAATAACAGGTTCTAATTTTTAGTTCATTTTACTTGCAAAGAACTGAGGTCTAGGAGAACGACCTGCTGAGCTTTAATAATCCAACTGTTAGTGAAACTCAACATTTCTCCAGTTTCTCCTCTAAAAATCCATTAGCAGCTCACATTAAACACACAATTAAAAACCTTCGGCGTAATTCTGAAGTCCAAAATAGGAACTTTAAAATATCCACGGAAAAGTTAATTTCTTCGATGATAAATAAAAGAATTCAACGAAACAAGTACGTTAGTTGGAGGCTTACGTAGCTTTTGCCTATGGAGATTTTTTGGAGTTTCTGATTTTGGGTTTCCTATCAGTTATCAGTGAAAAACGAAAACCTAGCTGAGAAGAAAAGCGCGCGCCGCTAAATAATTGTAGTTATTTATAATCCATACAATTCAAAAGCGTGTTTAGTTATGTATTAGAATTTCTACCCAACTCTGATGCAATTGACGGAATCAAGGTGGAAAATAAGTGAAAAGAAAATATTTTACAGGAAATTAAATTGTCTAGAAATTATTTCATTGGAAATTTATTTTACAGGAAATTAAATTGTCTAGAAATTATTTCATTGGAAATTGTAATTAATTGTGTTTGATTAATATAATTTTTCACTTGAAAAAATGTTGAAAGTTTGATTCCGTTTGACTTTATTTTTTATGAAAATTGTCCATTAAAATGATAATTTTATCTACCATTGGGTTTAGAATTTAGGGAAAAATGCATGGGTCAGGCATTTACTTTCACGAAATAAAAAATCAGACCCCAATGTTTAAATTTGCAAAAATCAGGTTTTTTCATTAATTAATTAATTATATTTTACAATTAATCTATTAAATTAAATATTTAACTTTAATATAATATGATTAACCCACCCCACCCCTCCGGCGACCGTCCTCCACCACTACTCCGGCGACTACTCCAGCCGGTGACCGTTCTCCACCACTACTCCGGCGACTACTCCGCCCGGCGACCGTTCTCCACCACTACTTCGGCGACTACTCCGACGACGGTTAATTCCGACGATTATTTTCCGGCGACTATTTTCCGGCGACCGTTGCTCCGATTGCAAGGTCACAGATATATTATTAAGTAGTTGAAAATTTAATTTCGGTCACAACTTATCAAATTATTCGGTCACAGATTATTTTGAAGTCACAGATGAAAAAATTTATAGGTCACAGCTTTTTAATCAGTCAAGTATTTTCAAATATGTAGGTCACAGATTCCTTTTCAATTACAAATTATCAATTTTAAAGTCACAGTTCAATAGTTAGGTCACAGACACCAAAAGAAACCCACAACAGTTTAATAGTTAGGTCACAGACCGCCATAGTTCAATAGCAAGGTCACATACATCAAAAAACCCACAACAATTCAATAACTAGGTCACAGACACCAAAAAACCCACCACGTGTTCAATAGTATGGTCACAAACAAAAAAAAAGAAAACCACCACATTTTAATAGCTCGGTCACAGACAAAAAAAAAAAATTATCATGATCAATATCTAAGTCACAGACACCAAAAAAAATTAGGTCACAGACCAAAAAAAAAAAACCACCGCCAACAGATCCACCACCGCCGCCCAAAACATACCACCGTTCACAGATCCGCCACAACATTCACAGATCCACCACCCACACACAAATCCGCCTCCAAACACACAGATATCATCCACCCACAGCACATCCATTCTACCACTCAAAAATAAAAAAAAAATAAAAAAATTACAGGCAGCAGCGTCGACGCTGCTGCCTGTGCTGTGCCACACAGCAGGCGCTGCTGTGCGACACAGCGGCGTCGACGCAGCAGCGTGGCTGCTGTGCGACACACTGCTGCGTCGCGCAGCAGATCCGGGGGGGGGGAGAGAAAGGGGGGAGGGGGAAGAAAGGGAGGAGAGGAGAGGAGGGAGAAATGGTTGCGGCGGCCGGCGGTGGCGGTGGCGATGGCGGCGGCGGCGGCGGGTGAGAGTGGGAGTGGGAGTGTTTTGATTAGGGTTTGATAGGATATTATATATAAAATAAAGTTGGTGGGGGTAGATAGTGGGGTGGGTATATAGATTAATTTAATTTAAAATATTATTATTAATATTAATTGTGAAATTAAAACCTGATTTTTGATTAAATAAAGTAAAAATCTGATTTTTAAAAAGTTAATAGCTGGTTTTGTGTAATTTCCTCTTAGAATTTATTCCAATTACAAATTAAAAAAATTTAAAAAAATTATCATACCTAATACCTTTCGATTGACTTTATTTTGCTTGAAAATTGTCCATTTTTATCATTGTTGATATATATTTTTTCAATTGCAAAAAAAAAAAAAAAAAACCTTAAGAACCTGGAAAATCAATTACAACTAAAACAATAAGAAAAAAATTTCCTTCAAAAGCTGGAAAATGTGTAAAAGTGGGAAAAAAATTCAAGGAAAATTGTTATCAAACATGTGCAAAAGTTAGAAAATAGATGGAAAATTATGGCTATTAAAACGGGATCGAAATGTTACTATTCTGCTTCAACCAAACACACCCTATGAATTGATCAATTTAAACGAGACCAGTATTAAAATTTGAGATTTCATCTTAAAAAGAACCTTGTTAAAAGAATTTGCATAAGCTCTTATAAATTGATCTATGTTTTCATCTTTATCCATAACATGCCCTGCAAGATGTTGGCTCGTATGAACAAATTAATCTTGAAATTCGTGTGCTCAATTTTTTTTTTTTTAATCTTAATTGGATCGAATTACTCGTTGGAGCTTAACGAGCTGTGATACCATATTAAGATTTAAGGTTCCATCTTAAAATGTCAACCTTATTAAGAAGAATATCTCAAACCCTCATAAAATGATTTATGTTTTCATCTTTATTCGATGTGAAATTTTATCTATTAACAATCAATTCATTAGAATATGTAACTAAAAAGTAAAAACCACTCCACCTTTAATATTTTTAATTTTTTTTTTCCGAAAATACCTTAATTATTCTTATTGTAAAAAACTTCTTTCATTTTGAAACCAGTCAAATTGACCTCAATCCAATGGAAGGAATCATCAAAAACCAATCTGTGTAGTCAAAATCAAATTTAGAAGACGTGATAAAAATTATGAATTCACGAAAGAATGTGTCAATATTTAAGTTTTGAAAAAATGAATTTTAAATAATATGTACAAAATAAGAGCTTAACCTTGCCAAACAACACATCAAAATACAAAAAATAGGCGGAAAGAATTGTAGCGCGCATTATAGTTAGAGTAAGATGGATATGAGAGAGGACGCTGACCTTATGATTTGGGCAAATTTTGGCAAATTTTAAAAAAAAAAAAAAAAAAAAAAAAGACAGACAAAAATTCATCACCTTTTGAATAGGTCTTATCATAATAAAGGCTTTTTTTCAAGAAAATTAATGAACGCCCACGCATTAAAAAAATATGTTCAATAAACAGTATGAGATGCATACACAAAATGACGAGAGAAGTGGACGATAATAGTTAATTTTAAACAACATTAGGTATTGAACAGTGTCGTTCGAATTGAAAAATTCACACCATTTTATTTCAGTGAAACATAATTAATTATCTAAAGAAAGGAGATTTTCGAATCTTTAGAACAGACTCGGGGGGGGGGGGGGGGGGGGGGGGGTTTTATTTTTAGAGTTACTGCGGAGATCTATCCTTGATGAGAGTTATGTCAAAGTAAACCGCTATTCTAGGAAGCTCCAGCTGCTCAGATAGTCATAAACCTCATTCGACTTGTGAAAGGCCACCACCTGTCTCAGCTCGTGTTCTGCACACAAATCCAATATTTTCAAAATGGATCGAGAGCGAAGTCAAAGAACTAGCAAATCAAAAACGTAAATAGGACATGGGACTTCCTGTCCTATTGGACCTTTCCTTGTACACACCAAGAAGCAGGTTCACAAGTCTGATTCAACAACAAAGTAAGCCTCATTCCAGATGAATTTGGCATAACTAAAGTTCTTTTTGTTCACTGTGTTCGGTTTATTACTACGTCAAGAAGACCCAGGTTATCACAAGCATTTCAAAAGACTGACATTAATCACATGTACGTTGGGGCCTCTTAGAAATTAAATTTCTGAATGGGCAAAAGGAACTTACTTGTGATCTGAAGGGTTTGGCGTGACTTCATAAACAATGGTAGCGACAACATCTCTCTTCAGCTGAAAAACAATCAATCATATATCATTCAAACACCAAGCAAGATTCCAACTATTGTACCCAAAATACCTGTGTTGCTTCTCCTTTTAAGCCAATGTAATGTATTTGACTAGTCTCACCACCGAAATTCTCTGGAAAATGCAAAGTAATATTTCCCACACTTTGAAACCTAGAATATCTGATTGAGCATACAGATATACTATCAGAAGTCAAAAAGTTCTACAAATTGTAGTTCAAGATGTCATGCTGAAATGTGGAAGCTTCACCAAACTCTACCTCAATGAGAGAAGAAAAAAGAAATGAACTGCTTCCAAAAAAACTATAAATATAGGACATCAACTCCACGCCTGGAAAGTTTACCTTGTCTGGTACTCCAGAACTCCTTGCAGATTTTCAACCAAGTCCCACTCCTGGGAGATCAAATAAGCCATAATCAAGTGATTAATCACAATCCCTCAAAGAAGCTAACACGTTAATTTACCTGAACAGATTGCATATTCTGAGCATCTGAAAAGTCAATGCCATCCCGATTGATGAAACTACATTTACACAATACACACAACATGTTAATATGGCAACAAATATAACTGGCTCCACAAATAACGAAAAGTAGTTAACCAACGGTTACTAAGTAAATTATGATGCTACAGAAAATAACACATAAGAAGTCGACTATTAGGACTTACGCTCTCATCTTTGCAGGACTAGTCCCATCAGCACCACCAACAATTGATATGCTTTTGATCTTAACATCTGATGTAAATCTACATAAAACATTGAAAAAATTATAAAACATAAGCAAATTCACAACCACGTAACTTAGCAACACAAGGAAACAAATTCATCAATAACATCTACAAGAGTAAGTTTAAAGCAGAATCGGATATGATGTGAACTACATGACACTCTGATTTATCACTATTAATCTTTTTTGCTGAAGTTAACATGTCAGCGAGACACAAATGTTTGCATAAGAACAAAATATGCTCATACAGAGGTAAGTGCGTTTAAATATAAGTTTATTTAAATAAAAATGATAAAACAATTACGCAAAAAATAAAACTTTAAAAAAATAAAATAAAACTAAAATTCTAGAAAAAAATTCTTAGAAATAAAATCTAGATTCTAAAAGAATAAAAATTCTAAAAAAATAAAATTGTGAAAAACTTAATATAACAAACAGTTCAAACTTTTATTAGTTATTTAAATAGAAATTCTAAAAAATTATATTTAAATGAACATAAATAAAATTCTCAGTTCACGTCATTAATTTTTATTTTCAACTTAATTTATTATTTATTATTTTACTTTTGTAGCAAAAAAAATATTTTAAGATCGCCGACTTTATAATGTATATATTACTTGTTAATATATTAACATAAAATTGTTCCATTTTACCCAATAATTAAATTTCACGAAACAATTTATTTTCCAGTTTTCTGTTTTGAGAAGCAGTTTTTCAGAATGATAAACCATGTGCATTTTCTCAGCAATCTTAAAATGGACACTCAAAATAGAAAACTGAAAATCAACTCCAAACTAAAATGAAAGCCAAATGGCTCCCAAGCTTCCAAAAAATCTGCAAACCAAGCAAAACTGCCAAAAAAAATATTGCTGGGAAAAGAATACCATAGAACAAATAATGGAAGTAGATGATAGAGGAAATGTCCTTTAAGATAGAAGGAAATTAGAAAAAATAAGTGTAAATATAATTATATCCCCTTTGCCATATGTGGTAAACTGAATTAACAAAACAAGGGATCACAATATAACATTTGTAACATCAATAGGAAGATAAGACAATCTAAAGACTATTATTAAATAAAAGAAGAATTGTAACATCTCTTAGATTTAAAAAAAAAAAAAGAATATAGTTAGAGGTACATGAAGCAAAAACTATAATGTAGCTCACATACCAAAGGTTATCAGATTTTAATTACCAATTACTCAAAAAAAAAAAAAAAAAAAAATATCTGAACTAAAATCTTAGATTTATGAAAGTAAGGAGAAATTCAAAGAAAGGTTGATGGTGGGTCAAGCTTCAAGAAAACAAGTTAACTAGTAAAATTAACCTGAGCAATGTAATGAAAAAGGAAGGTCTAAATGAACAAAACTGATACATACGGGATAAAAACGATCAACTCGGGATCACCTTCATTGCTTTCCAAGTAACCCTGTTGCAAATAAATAAATAAAATAAAATAACTGGTAGAATTAACTCACCTTCTAAATTCCGTTTGAACAATTTACACGACCAGTTACATGTGTCTCGATAATTTCAAGGGAAAAAAAATTGTGATGGCAGAAAAAGTAATAGCTAAAGTTACTCTTAAATGAAAATATTAGCAAGAGCAATGACAACTACGTTTTCTTTTTTTGTTCTCACATGGATACACATGCAATTGCAGGGCAAGCCAGAGATGAACATTTCATTCATCGTTATACAACAAGAAAATAAAAGAATTCAAACGCAACTAAGGCATTGTTGTGTGACGAGAAAAGGGCTAAACTACCATAATAATTTGAACTTCAAGGCTCACCTGTCTAATTTTGAGAAGAATCATTAGAAACTTGTATACCATAAATATAAAACGCAAACTAGTACAGTGGACACAGATTGAGTTATTGATGACAGACGCAAAATTCAGGGAGGATAGGGTATCAACCCAAAAACTTTTGTCTTCAAATACCTCAGAAGAATTCAGACGCTGCTCCCAGGCTCTGAATACTGACTTCACACTTCCTGAAACAGCCTCGTTTAATGCAGATACCTTTGGCAGAACAAAATCTTTCTTTCATAATCTACCGAAGTGAAATAAATGAAATGACTTATGCAAGGTAAAGTTAAACAACCCTCTAAACAAAAATGGTTATAGTAGAGGCCCACATAATTAGCATGTCATCGTAGGATAAGGCATACAATTTAAAGGGACCAATATAATTCATTCAAAGTAAGACGTGTATACAGGTGGTGTTTATTCATGTACACAGTGCAAAGTTGTTATATACATTTCAGTAAGTGGAAAAGAAAAAGAGAGATGACTGAAAGTCGATACATCCAATATTCGAATACTCCAGCTGACACATACTAGCCTATAATAAATCATTGAGAACAACACTGCACCATATTGTTACCTAGATATCCAGACATGTAACTGGATAATGAAAGCACTGGATTCTTTTCACATGATCTCATAGTTCTAGTTCTTTAAATGTCTGATAAATTTGAGGTCAGGATGCTTCAAATCTAGTATGTTTTTAGAGTAACTTAGCACTTCATTCCACCAAAAAAAAAAAAAAAAACTTACAACTGTTAAGAAATTGAAAATTTTAGTAGTAGCTGAATTTCTAGCTGCATTTAAGTGTAAAACTCAACGGAAAAATCCTAGCATCTTCCACTTCTCGTAGCATAAATTCTTGATCACTTAGTTATATTGAAATACAAAGTACAACTAGTACACATCCAAAATTCGCAGTCAAACAGCAAGAAATATGTCATTTATTGGTAAACACATCAAAGCCCATAGGCCATTGATGTAGGCGAACTTATTCACAAAAAAGGAAAAAACTGAGGATTTATAGAGCCGTAAATACATATATAAAACTACCCAAAGAGAAAATACTGAAACACGTGAATTATATACAATTAAATTTATGTGTAGAGAGAGTTAACCTTGGAGAGATCTATATGCTTGTAAAGCGACCAATCGGAGGAGCAATCGTGTTCTTCGCAGCTGTGATCGTGCAAGCAAGCCATTGAGATTAATTTCAAACGAATTCCCTTCTACTACACTTGTCGATTTTCCCTCTTTTCTAGTAAATTCCTAAGCATCAAATGATGATGAGCAAGGCACCGTTTGGTTGAGGGAAGATTTTCTCTTCTTCTTCTTTTTTCTTTCCTTATGAAACATGAATTTAGGGTTGGCAATGGTTCTTGGACGCCCGACCCAGGCTTGATTGTTTGGCTCGTAAATTTTATGGGTCCAGTCGAATAGCTCATGAGTCCATGAGCCGATTCATTTTTTTAAAA
Source organism: Fraxinus excelsior (assembly GCA_019097785.1). NCBI lineage: Eukaryota > Viridiplantae > Streptophyta > Magnoliopsida > Lamiales > Oleaceae > Fraxinus > Fraxinus excelsior. The sequence continues at coordinate 7,062,130 of CM032625.1, read as the reverse complement.
AAATAAATAAGATAATAAATGAGCTGATTCGTGACTTTTTAAAGTCGAAACATGTGCTCAACTCGATATGTCTCGTCTTAAAACATGTTTGAACCGCCCATTAGTGGAATCGAGTTGAACCCACGAGCCAATGAATGATTCGATCCACTTACCAGTCAAATCAATATATATATATACTTAAATTGAGTATTGACCCAAAATACCTATTTATTAATTTGTTTAGATTGAGGAACATTATTATGGAAGAATGCATTCTGAAATAATAGATTGAGAAATAATGTATGGTTAAAAAAGAAGGTAGATTTATCAATGTGATAGAAAATATTATTTTATTGAAGAATTGTTGTTGAAAATGAGAATGAGATTGAAAATTTTAATCTGACTCAAACAGAAGCATAACAAGGATTATCTTTAAATTTAATTTGAATTTTTTTAATAAACTCCAACAAATAAACTACTCTTCCCATCATTCATTGTTTTCCCCACATTTTTCAGTTAATATACTTTTTTTCTAAATGTTAATAGCTAAATTATACAATATAAATATAAATTAATTGAGCAGCGGAACCTGTCATTTTATTGAATACAATCGTGAAAAATACAAATAGGGAATGAGTCACTATTTTAAAAGTTGAATTAAAGGAATTTCCTAAAGCTTGATTTTAAAATTTAACTACTTAAAATAAAAGGCATCCCACTTCTAAAAGTTTCTTGGAAATCTATTTATATACAAAACATACCAACAAAATTCTGATACCGAGATTTTTGACTTTCACTTGAATTTACTTCTGACTTGGCAAGTATGAATGATGCACAGTGCACTGCAACCATGATTGCGTTCTTGGAGGTGAAACAATGAAGTCCATATCAGCAGACAAAAATAGTTGCACAAGAATCTTTCGAAATTTCATGGCAAACATATGCTATTTTTCCTCATCGATTCTATGCTTTCAGCTATGGTTGAGCCAGCAGTCCCAACAAAACCTAGACGAGCACAACTGCAAACAGTTTCTTCCATAAATAGAAGTATATCGGGCAATGATTGAGGATTACAATGGTTCTCTCCCCCGTCAAGATTATTGACAACAGACTCAAATTTTGCATTCTGTCCTGTGCTCACAAGTTTCTCAGCCGTTTCTGTTACTATCTTATCTTCTGCTCCAAGGATAAATAGCTTAAAAGCATCCGAATCTTTAGCCAGATCCCCCAAGTAGCTTCCAGTCCAATTGAGCCTGGGAAGGTCAGTCATCACAAATACATGAATTGGGAGAGGACCCTTCTCTTTTAAAAGGTCCAGTTTTTCTTTCATTGCCTGAAAAGTAGCTCTCCAATGGTTCTTGAATTGACCGTCCAATAATCTAAGCTGTGCACAAAGAAAAGGAGCCTTAATCGTCTGGAGAGCAAACTTCTTCCCAGAATTTATTATTTCTGGAACAAAAGGAAGAAATTCAATTTTCTGAATCAAGGACTGTATCCTTTGGTCCCTCGGAGCTTCATGGATGTCAATATGCGAATCTGAGCCCTTGTAAGGAGCAGTAAAAAGGCTCCCAAATGCCAAAACACTGGCTGATCCAGCTTCGGAGCCAGAGCCAAAGGTTTTCTGGACATCTCTCCTTTTCCTCACAAATGTAATTCTTTTCTTCTTTTTGAGTTCATCATCAGGTTGAAATGAATCCAAAATCCCATCTTCACCATCTTTTTGGTATGTCCACACTGTCATTCTACAATCATCCTCTGAAGCGTATAAACAATTCTTCACATTTCCATTCATCCCGGAGAGTAAAGACCCACATTGTCTTAGGCTTTCAAGTAAAGAAGAATGCTTACTCAAGTCCTCAGAGCAAATCAAGTTGATATTCACCTCACACCACATGGATACAAAAACTCTGAAATCTATAAACCTGATAGGTGCAATGGACATCAGAGATGAAAGATCAACTATATCTGCCATGGATGTGTACCTGCAAATACAAGTATAGCAAAACTCAGAATATTTACATAAAGTACTTGTATAGCAGTTAATAGGAAAAATATGAAATAAATTTTATTTGTTCGTGTAAATATTAATAAGGATGCATTTTTTCCCTTTTTATCCAACAATAAGAATGCAAACAAGAAGTCGATTGGATAGTTTCTTAACAACTGAGATTGTATGCCAAAAATTATACTTATTCCAGGAGTAAATATAGAAAGTTGATTTAGCCTCAGTTTGACCACCATCTCTAAAAACTCGTTTTTTCCCACTCATTTCCAAACACACATTCTTCCAATAAAATAATTTTGCATGTCAACCTAAAACTTTTACCTATTTTTTAACCACATATCTCCAAAAAATCACTATTATAAAACACATTTTTTACAAAAAACACACTTATTCAGTTAAGGAAATTTTTCAATTTGTTATATTGGTAACTTTCCATTTTAGTCAGGGATTGAGAATAAATAGGACTAATATTTAGGGATGTCAATGAATTGGATTTTGACTCGAATCCGATGAAATTAATGGGAGATGGATTCATGGTCTTAGTCCGATAATCCAATCAAGATCTGAATCTGATAATCCGTTAACTAAATGAATCAAATATAAATATAGGTCAATCCGATCTAATTTGTTATAAATAATTGAGTCGGTAAAATATTTTTATGACATGTTATTTGTGACTAAAATAAATAAATGAGAAAATAAAAAAATTTAGAATAAAAAAAGTCATCAAATTCAAAACATAAAAAGTTGAAAATTTTTATAATTATTAAACCAGTTTAAGAATTGGAAAATTAGGAAATAAATAAATAAAAAGTTAATTCCAACATTATTATTTTCTAATTTCTTGAATTTCGGATCGAATATCCGATAACATAGCAAAACGGATATGGATTTAACAATCAAATATCCGTTAGATTTTCGGATCGAATCGGATATAAGTAGATCTGGTCCATATCCGATCCATTTACAGTCCTATTAATATTATTGAATTGTGCAGACATTCATTGATGTCAAAATTTCTCTCAAAATTAATTTTTTTCATTCCCTTTCCACTGCCTAGTTCCGATTTGCTTTCAACCCATGGTTCTCCAATTGGGAATAGGCCCCCTCAGGTATTTTCGCCTCAAAGCTTAAACAAAGAATTGTAGGCTGTAGCATTGGTTGGCAAGCAAGAAAAATATGGAAATTCAGAATGAGGTAGTTTGTCTAGCTGCTCCAATCAAGACTTTCTACAATTTTATTGATATTACTCATCGAATAGTCTCGGCCATCCGGCGTCTTGATAAACTGGACCCTGTTGAGAAGCCATATTCTACCCGGTTCAAGCTCCTTGCCGCCTCATTTATGAAGCAATATTTTTGGTTTTTTCAAGCCTTATATCCATGCACAAAATCTCCCTTTTTTGAACTAGAGAAATTGTATACACCTTCTTCTTTAGTCACTCAAGACTTAATCAAACCAAGCAAGCACTTTAGTGTTCCGTTTCTATTGAGAAGAGGGTGCGAACAGAGGGCTTTAGTGTCAGGGAGACTGGGACCAAGTACCTATGGATAGAGAGAATGATAAGACCAGACATTGATGAAAAGAGCCTTATCAAAAACCTGAACATTCACTGTCCCTGATTCCAAATTCTTCCTCTTTTTCAATCTTTTTCTTTCTCCTCTTTATTGTTCTACATTGGTGGGTATCAGAGCTTATTCTTGCGCTTGACCTAACCCTTCTCAAAGAAAGTCACATTTCATGTCATTGTTCATCAGCAACAAAAAAATTAAAAAATACTTTTCATGGTGCTGACTACAGAATCAGAAAAAAAAAATTCTGTCATGTATTGTTCACATTTTTCGAACTTTTACAACTAGTAGAGAAAAATTTCCCCATTTTGCCTTACCTTGTGTTTTTCATTTAGTTGGGTAGTTTTCAAAGAGAAGAAATTGCTCGGATTCTTGGCTCCTTTTCTTAATTTTGTTTCATTTCTCTTTAATCCAAACTGGCAGGAACAAAATGAAAAGAGAGATCAAAATCTTTAAAAGTATTTACATCCTTTTATTGTTCTTTAATAACTATTATTTTCTCTATAATGATTATTTCCTTCCCTTTATTTTGCATATTTTCTTGCTTACCCCTTCTGATATTTTCTTTAGAATCACTACATAATTATTGATGTCAATTTTTTATTCCTACTTGGTGACTTGGTGCATTAGTGAAACAAAACATAAAATTGGTTAAAATGATTTGCATTCATAGATATAGATATTTGCACGTTGTCATTATTTGTATAACTACAAAATTTGTTGAACACAAAGAATCTAATTTCACCCTTCAAGAAAAAAGATGAACCCTTCTTCTCTCTTTTTGGGTTTTCTAAATGTTCTACCTCGGGAAGTATCAGGGAGAGTTGGTTATCTTAGAGTTAACAAAATTATCCAATGATACCTGAAAGAGTACAACATGGTTGATCGTTGGAGGAAGATTCTCACTATGCAGGAAGATTCTTATGTTGCATAGTAAGAATAAAGGAGATATTCAAAATTCCACTAACTATAGAGGTACTAAGTTCTTAAGTCACATAATGACATTATGGTAGAGTATGATCGAGCTTAGAATAAGTTGTAATTCAAAGGTCTCGCAAAACCAGTTTGACTTTTGTGCTAGGAAGATATACGATGGAAGTCATTAACCCACTTCACAATGGAATATATAAAGAAAAAACAAAAATCGCTCACGCTTCTATTTATTTATATAAGAACATATGATAGGGCTGCCTTTCGTGAGTGTTAAGAGGGAAAAAGAAATATGCTAGATATACCAATTATTTAAGATATCATATATGAGCAATGTAGCATTCAACAGGGTAGATTTAGTGGGGATGCTAATAGAGAATTTTTGGTCATATTCTTGCATCAAGGTTCAACTCTGAGTCCTTATCATTTTTCTGTATTCATTAATGAGTTGCTAAGACAAATCCAAGATGAGGTCTCTTGGCTTGGTATGATTGTTCATTTTTTTCATAGTTCTTGCTAATAAAATGGCAGAGGGATAAATTTTAAACTCCAATTTTGGCCAAGTAATTTAGATCTTAAAGGGTTTGGGTCAGGTAAAATAATATGGGTATATATAATTCTTTTTAGACATCAGTCATCCTAGGAATAAAGATGATAATAAAATTATACTGAGGTCGTGTTATCCTAAAGAATGACTGTTTTTTAGGTATTTAAATTAAATTATAAACAAGGAATGTGAAAGAAAGTTTAACATCTAAAATCAGGGTAAAAACACTGGTGGGTACTCAACCTACAATGAAATCAAGCCCCTGTTTGATCCACATTATATTTTTCATTCTCATTCTTCTACTCATTTTCAACCACACATCCTTTAATAAAATAATAATTTTCATCACATCAATAACTTTTCCTTATTTTTCAACCACATATTCCCTATCACATCAACCAAAAAAATGCATTCTTTTGAAAATAATGTGCACCAAACGGGGCCGTTGGTCACCGAAGTCTATCTGTTTCAATATGTTAGTCACTCAATTAAATTCCGTAAGTTTTTCTAAGGGAATGTTTGACATGGAACACTTCCACAACAACACCACGTCAGATAGTTGTCAGCCAAATACATCATGTTTATATATTTCTCATTCAATTTTTATGGAAACATGTTATATATAAATTCGTGTCATTTTTCTCAAGACCCAAGCATATTCTTGGCCTTGGGTACCATTGGTCTGTATATTTTGAGATCAAAATTAAGAACTGGCACCCAAAATGGCATTCTTAATAAATCACCAAATATTTTGAGTTACAAACATTGTACATAAATGTACTAAAAAACAGATCGTTTAAAAAAGAAAAAGAAATTGACATATAAATGCACAAGTATTGAACACATTGCCAACATTTTTCCAACAAAACAAATTCGAAAGACAGCAATTATCGAGGTGGAGTGAGTAAATAACCACAAATCAAATACTGTACGCATATAAAGTTCGTATTGACTAATTAAATTTTACAACTTGCCTGCGTTCGCTGATGAGCTCAATACTGTGAGTCCAGACTTTGAATCTCAAGTCATTAGCATTCAAAACCCGGAATTTTGGGCAACTCCCGAGAGCAACAGCATGGTGATCCAGTACAGGAGGAACAATTAACGTTCGATTCAAAATCGCAGCCATTAGAATTGCGTTCTTGAACTCGGAGAGCTGGTTGCTGAACCCACTGTGCGGTGCGTACCAGAGGAACTTTTCCTGTGAACCGGTGGTGCTTGTGGCGGTGCATTGTAGTGGGAGATCAGATTGGGAATTTGTGGAGATTTGGTGGATTGAAGGAGAAAATAGGGATTTGGAGGAGATGAAGAAAACTATACAAAATAGAATTACGAAGAAGGTGAGGAAAGGGGTTTTGCAATTTGGAGGATTAATGGGTCTCTTTTTCCACCTATTGGTTCTGTTGGAGTGAAGAGTGAAATCCATTTCTGTGTTCGAGTGTAAGAAAATTGGAGTTATCTAACACACACGCTCGCCTTTAACAAATCATTGATTATCCCACCTCATGGAAAACTCACTATGGTAGCAGTTCGATTAGAATCATAAGCGTGAAATTGTTCACAATGCCATTACTTATGGGAAAAATTATAAGGTTTTAAAAATAATAAATTGTCAAAAAAAATTACAAATTAGGTGATCATATTGGTAATGTCTGATAAAATATTATGATTTATAATTTAATTAAATATATTATGATCACAATAACACGTAATTTATGATCACAATCACGTGCTAATCACAAATCAGACAAAGTCACAATATTACACAATTTGAAAGTTACGACTATTTATTTTAGTCACAAATTACACATTTAGTAAATCACAAATTATCCAATTAATTGGTCACGACCACTCTTCATCTCACCCTGCGTCACTTCACTCCACTCCAGCGTTGTTGTTGCCACCACCTAAAATATTAAAATAAACCAAAAAAAAAAAAGACCACCAAAAAGGGCGACAAGTTAAAAGATAAAAAAAAAAATGTGATGATTATTATTTGCATTTAGTAGTAGAGTTGTAAAATCTGGTGCTAATGTGGATCACGTAAGCTAGGACCAACTTTGGTTTAGCTTCATGAGTAGAGATAACAGTTGATTAATTCACTGATGACTCTTAGAATGGTGACTCTCCGCTCCGACATTAACCAAAATGCCACTTTGCAATACACACGACTGTGATGGAGCAACTATAGAGCTCCTCCTGATAAGGGAGCTCAATATGGCTGCCTTCATTTTCAGCTTCTTTGATATATATTGTTCCAGTGGTGAGGGCTTGGTTGATAGAGGGAAGGGTGAGATGGATACGCTTGATTTTTGAATTAAAAAAAAAAAAAGAAAAAAGATTGATACATTATTTTACAAATTTGAAGTTAAAAAGTGGGAATTGATGTAAATTTTCCTTAGTTAAAACTATAGGAAAAATGCCATTTACTGTAAAGTATATCACAATCCAATTAAGCCCTAGTCAAATGTACATCCTTCATAATTCAATATGTACATCTAAATATCAAACGTGATTATGTGAATTTTGTTCTTTAAAAAGATTGTAGAATCGAAATCGAACTGAAACTAGACTGTTTCAATAGTTACATGAAACGGAATGGTTTCATTTGCATAATATCCGAAGTTCAATCAGTGTCTCTTGTTCTCGATGAATTTGGACTAAACCACCAGATACCCAACTTTAATCAACATTACAAATCTAGATCAATTCAAGAGTAATTGCTTCGATGTAAAAAATTCAAATTGTACTTTGAGAATTTTATTTGAAGAATAGTAATTTGGAAATTGGGGGAAAAACAGCTTATATACTCTTTATTCTTTCACGGTTATAGATTTTCTAATATGCTCTAATATTTGAATTAATTGAGACTTTTAAAAACTTTTTAAACGAGTGACTTTTGTAGACTTTATGGACTTTTAAGTGATTTCTATGTATTTCTTAAGAATTAATAAAAGTTTTCTATGGACTTCTGTAGATTTTGATTAAAAAAATTTAAAGAGTTTTAAACACTTTTTATTTTGCAAATTCATTATATACTTGAAAATTTATAATCGTTCTTACTACTTAATTAACATTTTCGAGATCCACGATGCCCACATTTTTTTTTTTTTTTTGGGAAAAAGTCACTAGTCACGATCCAATCATTCAATTTGGTGCAAATAAAATAATAATAAAAAAAACTTTTACATCAATTCATAACCAAAAGTTTTTCACGTAATCAACATAAACCCTAAAAAATACAGATTGTTCTTACCTAAAAAAAATGAAAGAAAATAAATAATAGATTGATTATAGGAATTCTACATTTTGAAACAATTGCATATAACTTCAATTCAAAATTAATTATGTACCTATAGAATAATCATAATTTGATTATATCAATTGAATTGAAGAGATAAGAGAAAAATCCTAAAATTAAAAGAAAAAAAGATGTTCTTTTGTGTGTGATCTTCTCAAATTTCAGAGTATATAAGAGATTTTTTTTTTAAAGTTTTGCTATTTAAAATTCTCACCAAAAAGTCTTCGGTTATTCTACGTGTACCTAACAGTGTCCCCCCCCCCCCCAATAGGGGGTCGTCACTTATTAATTCGATCAAAAATTATGTAAAATGTCTTATAACTTATAGATACTAATAGAAAGTTTCAATTGAATACTCCGTAACTTTTAAAGACTTTTTAAAAGTTTGTATAAGTCCCAATTGAATACACCTAAATTTTTAGAGGGTGTTTAAAAGTTTCAATTGAATACCCCTAAACTTTTTAAATCATTAAAAAAATTTAAAAGTTCCAAATGAATACAACTCAAATTTGCATGTGACTTTACCAGACTCAAATCTAGATAATATACCACGTGTACTTCTAGGTCTCCAAATTTTTTAAAATGGGGTAATTGGCGCAAAACGTCCCTACCTATGACGGTTGTTGTGGAAAACGTCCCTACGTTCGATTTTTTGGTGCAGAACGTCCCTACCTTTGCATTTTCTTGCGCAAAACGTCCTTTTGACCAATTTTTAATATAAAATGACCATTATACCCTCTTATATAAATAAAACAAAAAAGAAAAGAAAAGAAAAATAAAGAATAAATTGCAATCTAGTCCAAAACATTTTTAAAAGTGCAAATAAATCCAAATAAATTATAAAAAAAATCAAAAATAAAAATAAAAACTTTTCCGTCGAGGTGGGAAAGGAAACGGGGAAAGAAAGAGCGAGACAAGAAATGGGGATAAGAGAGAAAAGTTTTTATTTTTATTTTTATTTTTGATTATTTTTAATAATTTATTTGGATTGATTTGCACTTTTAAAAATGTTTTGGACTAGATTGCAATTTATTCTTTATTTTTCTTTTCTTTTCTTTTTTGTTTTCTTTATATAAGAGGGTATAATGGTCATTTTATATTAAAAATTGGTCAAAAGGACGTTTTGCGCAAGAAAATGCAAAGGTAGGGACGTTATGCACCAAAAAATCGAACGTAGGGACGTTTTCCACAACAACCGTCATAGGTAGGGACGTTTTGTGCCAATTACCCTTTTAAAATGTATGAATCGTGATCTCGATGTGACTACAACTATTAGCGTAGATATTAAATTATAAGTGATTTTCACGACTAGTTAAATTCCAAAAGCAAAACAGTTAAATTATGTAACATTTCTATCAAATTCAATTGAATGTTGCATATAATTTTAATGTTCTTATTGACGATATCAACCATATAAGAACATTAGATTCATAAATTCAGTTCTCGTTTGATCCTCATTTTTTTAGAATAAATTCACTACAATATAAAAGAGTTCTCATTTGATTTGGCATCACGTGTCGCTATTTCCCGTCGTCATAATTCAATTTTTATTCCCGCCATCAACACGCACTTTCTCCATTTTTTCATTCAACCAATCATACCTCTTTACTCCTCCATTCCATTCCCACATTGACCCATATCGTAAGATTCTTCTTCTTCTTCTATTTTTTGAATTTTCTTTCTTCCTACAAATTTTGTCAACCAACCTTGTTTTTGCAAGATTCGAAGTTTTCGTTGTCTCACATCTGAGATTGAGAAAGAGATTGCTCAAATTGAAATAAGGTATTTTCGTAGCTAATGCCATTTTTTTTTTTTTCATTTTTTTGCTGTGACCTATTACTATCAATCTATTGTCATTCTTAAACTCAATTTAACTACGTATTTTGGATTTTTAGTTAATTTAATTGGTGATTGTTGAAATTGAATTTTACCAACATGTTTGGACCGTCTATGGATAAATTTAACAAGTGTAATGGCACTGGGTTTCTCAAGTAACAGATGATTGCATTTTATTTTAATTTTTGAGAGTATGACGTATGTATTCTATCTGTAAAATTTATCAGTTGTTGGATAATGTTCATTCATCTTCTATGCATTATTGTGTTATATGGTTTATGTTGCTTGAGTTTTAGTTACATCTTTAGTTTTCAGTTTTCATTTTATAAACTTGGGTTAAAGTTTGAGTGATAGGTGGAATTTGTAATGAAGTTTTTGTGATTATAGCAAATAGATGGAATTGGGTCATTTACAATGCATCTTATGTGTATGATGTAAAAAAAAAAAATGGTCCGTGTCCCCGTTCTTAACAGAGACACAACAAAAAGCTTAATGAATCTGTACTAAACTAAACAACTTTTTTCTTGCAACCGAAGACTGTTTAGTGGCTTGGATTCCCCTATATTAGTAAGTTTATATTGTTGTTGGGATCCCATTTATTACCTCAGTTTAGAAAGAACGAGATCTTAGGTAGGACTTTCAAATATGTGCTATTGCCTTCGGTAGATTCAAAAGTTTGTTTGGAGCTTTTTTTTTTTTATTAATGTTCCAATTTTAATCTTTCTCTAAGATTGCTCCATCAATTTCGAGCCTGCTACATCTACACCATGAGTTTGGTTTCTTCCTATTGGATTCGTGCTTCTAAGTGGCTGTGCTTGAGTTCTAGAAGATGAAATGATGTACAAGGATCATGAATATGCCCAAAGAGAAATCGATTTGAATGCGAACTTCAAGTGGTAAATAAACTGTGTTTCAATAATTTTAATCCGTCAAATACACATAGGTTTGGTTTCCCCTATTTCTTTGTTTTGGTTTTCCTCTATTTCTTTGTATGATTATATTATTGTCATAAATGTGGGATATAGAAGAAGAAAAAAAAATGTCTCCGTGCAGCACGGAGAATCTTCCATATGTTGCAAGTATGATCCACCAAGAAGTTTTGAAAGTTTTATATATTACTGCACATCTAATTCGCTCACAAATTAACATCACAAAAAAAAAAAAAAAAGTCTCCGCTAGGACAACTATGTTTTAAAGATTCAGATCCTTGTGTAAATATTTGTAATTCTTCTACGTTAATATAATGGATTGGTTGTAACCAATAAAACAAGTTCTTTATAATATCAAATTGGTGTGGACATTTTATCTTGCCTTTCAGTCATCAAATCCACTTTGTATTTTGTTAATGGGCATTTGTCATGTTTAAGCGTATTTACTTCAATCTCCTCACCATATTGGTATGAATCGATTCTCACTTTCATTGAATCAAAGCTTCTACCTTTTTCAGTATGAAGGTGCTAGGTACGTAAGCATATTGTCTTAAAATATGTCGATGCTTTCATTTGATGCATAATTGGATAATTTGGTGACCTCGACTTTTGAGTTATCGTGAACTGCTATTGCAATTTGAGTGTCAGGTCCAGACCACACACAATATAAGAATCAAATTGAGACTTTAAGCTAAACAGTAACAATAAAGTGCAGAAAATAAAGTCTGAACACAAGAATTGTTTTTGGCCTAAGCCCCGGAGGTTCGGCGACCACAACCAACGCCTACATCCCCCGTTGAGCATCCACAAAAGGAATATGCTCAGATGCACTAATCAGCCACAAAATGGCAACCAAGGTTTACAGAGTACACAAGAAAGAGATATGGACTTATCTCTTAGTATTACAACAGTAGATAGCCCTGGATCCACACAGGAATCACCAAGAACACCTTCGGACACACTCAGAAGAATCACTAAGAATCTCACAATATTCACACAGAATATTACAAACCGAGGGTAGATCTATCTATTACACAACCTTTAAATCAGAGATTTAAAGTAGAAAACCATGGCAGAAATCAGCCCCTTTCCCTTCTCTCCTTTTTCGAAAGAAGCCCTAGATGATTCTAGAGAGCCAAGTGAAAAATGAATCGACTGCCCTTCAATCGTCTTTAGGCAGGTATATAGATAGGCTATCATCCAACGGTCAGTCACAAGCCACGCGTCAGTCATCAAAGGGAAAACGCTTCAAGTAAGAGAAGCGTGTTTAATCATAATGCGACTTCTCCAAAATGTTGGGAGCATATTAATGGGTCGGGTAAAGGAGTCCAACAATCTCCACCTTGCTACCAGATTTTGGACTGTTAGTGCATCCAGGAACATAGAACCCCTTCTTATTTCATTCGCTCAAGTATTCACTGCAAGATCAAAGAGAATCAACAGAAAGATACTTAAGGCAATTTAAAAATTTGTTTAAAGGTATCACTTTGGTTCCCATATCAGAAGGGTTATGCTGAGTAGAAATCTTTTCAATCTTTATAATGCCTTTTGCAATAACATCTCTAATGAAATGATATTTAACATCAATGTGTTTAGTTCTATCTTGAAACATTGGGTTCTTACTAAGATGTATAGCACTTTGATTGTCAGAGAATAGAGCAGTTTGAGTATCAATAAAACCAAGTTCAGATAGAAGACCAGTTAACCACATTCCTTCTTTAATAGCATCAGTTGCAGAGATGTACTCTGCTTCAGTAGATGACAAAGCAACAATCTTTTGCAATTGAGATTTCCAACTAATGACAGTACCACATAAGGAATAGAAATAGGATGAAGTTGATTTCCTATTATCTCTATCACCAGCAAAATCTGAATCAGTATATCCTTTTAACAAGACACCATCTTTGTCAGGTTTAAACACTAAGCCTAAACCTGCAGTACCCTTTAGGTACCTCAGTAACCATTTTAAAGCATTCCAATGATCTTCACCAGGGTTACTCATGAATCTACTTAATATGCTTATGCAATGTGCAAGATCAGGTCTAGTGCAAATCATCATATACATAACAGAACCTATAACATTAGCATAGGGAATTTTAGACATTCTGGCATATTCTTCCTCAGTTTTAGGACAGCAGTCAGAAGACAGTTTATAGTGATTTGCAAGAGGTAAGGTCACAGGTTTGCAGTCAAACATATCAAACTTTTTCAGAACTTTAACCACATAATCATATTGGTTTAAGAACAGCAAATTCATATCTTTATTTCTAACAATTTGCATGCCTAAAATTTTCTTAGCTGCACCAAGATCTTTCATGTCAAACTCAGTTTTTAACTTCAGTTTGATAGATTCAATTTCATTTTTGTCACTGCTGGCAAGCAACATATCATCAACATAAAGAACAAGGTATAAGGAATTTTTACCTCCACTACCTTTACAGTACATGCAGGTATCATACTGGCTTCTTTTGAAGCCCAATTTTAAGACAAATGTATCAAATCTTTTGTACCACTGTCTGGGAGCTTGTTTAAGCCCATACAGTGATTTTTTCAACAGGCAAACCAATTTTTCTGGATTTCCTTTTTCATAGCCCATAGGCTGCCTCATGTAAATAGTTTCATCAAGTTCACCATACAGAAAAGCAGTTTTAACATCCAGTTGATCAAGTTCCCATTTAAAATGAGCAACCAGGGCAAGCAAGCATCTAATGGTAGTGTATTTAGCTACAGGAGAAAAGATTTCAGTGTAGTCTATACCCTCTTTTTGTGTGAAGCCTTTGGCAACCAATCTAGCCTTAAATCTTATTTTATCATTTCCACCTTCACCATGCTTGATTTTGTAAATCCACTTGCAATCTATAATTTTCTGCCCCTCAGGTTTATTAACCAGATCCCATGTCTCATTTCTTAATAAGGAACTCATTTATTCTTCCATGGCAAATTTCCAATTTTTACTTTCCTTACATGTTATGGCATCATGATAAGTGTTCGGTTCATTTTCTAGATGTTCTTGAAAAGTAAACAGGGACACAAAATCTTCATTGTCAAATCTAGTGGAGGGTCTTATGACTCTTCTCTCTCTATCCCTAGTAAGTTGATACTCATCAAGAGGTAAAGGAAAAGGAACAGAATGGTCAGGATCCTCAGGTTGATCAGATTCAGTGACAGGTATGGCAACAACATTTTGCTCAAGGTTTTCAACAATAGGTTCAGAATTATCCTGGTTATAACTAGATGACTCCACCTCAATTTGAATGTCCTCTTCAGTTAGTTTCTTATCTTTTCCTTCAAGACAGGGCATCAAAGTACCATGTTCCTTACAAAAAGTGTTGAATTCAAAATTACAAAATTCTAATCCATTATCAGTTCTCAAAATTTTTATTTTCAAATCAGTTTGATTTTCCACCTGTGTTTTCCATTCCTTGAAAACAGAGAATGTTTCATCTTTAGATTTTAACAAAAACACCCAAATTTTTCTTGAGAAATCATCAATGATAAGCAAGTAATATTTGAAACCAGATAGGGTAGACACAGAAGCAGGGCCCCATAAGTCAGCATGCAAGTACTCAAGTCTTTGCTTAGTTTTTTATGTGTCAGTGGGAAAAGGAAGTTTTACTTGTTTCCCAATAATGCATTGTTCACAGGGATCCAAGTCACCAATGTTCTGTTTTCCAAAAGCACCTTTAGTTCTTAGGAAATTCAAACCCTTTTTACCAATATGACCAAGTCTTTCATGCCACAGTTTAGCCAAAGTAAAGTTTTCAGAAATAGCAGCAGCAGTCAGTCCCAACAAGGGTTTTGCTTTCAAGAAATATAGGCCATGTCTCTTAGGGGAAGAGATGATTAAGTCATTTTCCCTAAGAATATTGATATATCCTTTTCCCATATTAATGTTAAACTCCATTTCATCTAACATACCCAAGGACACTAAGTTCCTTTTTAAATCTGGGACAAATCTAGTTTCCTTTAATATCAAAACATTTCCATTTTCTAAAAGGAGTTTTACAGTCCCAATCCCACTTATTTTACAGGCATTGTTATTTCCCATTATAACTTGCCCTCCTTTTATATTGACAAAATCAACAAAACAGTTTTTGTTTGGGCACATATGAAAAGAACACCTTGAGTCAAGTATCCATTCATCACTTAGTTTCTTTCCAACACTTACAAGAACCAAGCCATTTTCATTTTTGGTTTTACTGTAAGCAAGGGCACTATTTCTTTCTTCAAAAGCTTTATCTTTTGAGTCATTTTTCTTTTTAAAACAGTCTTTTGCAAAGTGACCAATTTTACCACAATAGTAACATTTTTTGCCCTTAGCATTGCTTTTGGTCTTATTCCTTTTTGTCCACCTTTTATTGTCTTTAGAAAACTTGGGATGATTATTAGATTTACTTAAGAAATTTCCTCTTGTTAACAAACTCACTCCAGTGTGACTAGAACTTGACTAAGCTTTCATTTCTTGTGCCTTATTTCTCAAAGCATTTATTATAACATCAGTACTCAAATCAGTTCTACCATATTCTAAGGCAACCTTAATGTCCTTGTATCTATCACTAATGGAGTTTAACAGAACCACAACCAATTGATCTTTTGAAAGCTTTTCATCACAGTTGGCTAGGTCTTGGGTAAGTTTAGTAAATCTACTCAAGTTTTCTTCCAAGTCAATAGAATGATCCATTTTAAAAGAAAAGAATTGTTTTAAAAGAAAACACTTGTTGGGAATAGTTTTAGTCAGATATGTGGCTTGAAGCTTGGTCCACAACTCAGCTGCAGTTTTAGTTTCACCTATACTTCTTATCACATTTTCAGTCAGGTATAAGAAAATAGTGCTCCAAGCAACTTCTTCAAGTTCAGTTTTCTTAGCAGGACTAATATCAGCAGGCCAAGTTTCATCAATAGCTTTAACACATCTCATTTGCATCAAGATAGCTTTCATTTTTTGACTCCACATGTTAAAATCAATTTTTCCATCAAATTGACTGACTTCAAACTTAGCAGATGCCATGAGTGAAGAGAACAAATCAGATACTCAATCAGACAGCACACAGATTGCACAGAAGACAGTCAATCAGATAAGTCACAGGTAGCCAATCACAGAGGTACACACAGTACAACAAGATTTGTTCACAGAAAGCTATCAGTTAGAGTAAGCATGCCCAGATATTATGATGATAGAGATCACATTCAATGTTTCAATGATCACTCCAACAAGATTCTCCAAGAACACACCCGTACTTGATTTATCTCAGATTCCAAGAGCATCGCAGGAGCTCCGGGACAAAGATTAGTCTCAAGGGGGTTTCAACGGTGAACGGAAAATCAAGGGTATGATCAAGAAACACAAATTTTTAAAGTAAACAGTTTAAAGAAAAATTAATAGATCTCACCAAGCGAGTTTATATTTAAAACTTGATCCTCTGTTAATGTTCTCAAGAGCAGATTCAAGAAACCTTCAAGATCTGAAGTGAATCCGCCTCCTTCTCACAAAATCCAGGCAGCTCGTCCCTTCAGTCTAGGCTCTGATATCACTGTAAGGTCCAGACCACACACAATATAAGAATCAAATTGAGACTTTAAGCTAAACAGTAACAATAAAGTGCAGAAAATAAAGTCTGAACACAAGAATTGTTTTTGGCCTAAGCCCCGGAGGTTCGGCGACCACAACCAACGCCTACATCCCCCGTTGAGCATTCACAAAAGGAATATGCTCAGATGCACTAATCAGCCACAAAATGGCAACCAAGGTTTACAGAGTACACAAGAAAGAGATATGGACTTATCTCTTAGTATTACAACAGTAGATAGCCCTGGATCCACACATGAATCACCAAGAACACCTTCGAACACACACTCAGAAGAATCACTAAGAATCTCACAATATTCACACAGAATATTAAAACCGAAGGTAGATCTATCTATTACACAACCTTTAAATCAGAGATTTAAAGTAGAAAACCATGGCAGAAATCAGCCCCTTTCCCTTCTCTCCTTTTTCGAAAGAAGCCCTAGATGATTCTAGAGAGCCAAGTGAAAAATGAATCGACTGCCCTTCAATCGTCTTTAGGCAGGTATATAGATAGGCTATCATCCAACGGTCAGTCACAAGCCACGCGTCAGTCATCAAAGGGAAAACGCTTCAAGTAAGAGAAGTGTGTTTAATCATAATGCGACTTCTCCAAAATGCTGGGAGCATATTAATGGGCCGGGTAAAGGAGTCCAACATTGAGGATTGATAATTTGGGCCTTTCCAGATTTATATTGTAGCGTGGAGTGTGTGTCCTGCTGGCTGATGAAATGGGTGTTGGAAAGACACTTCAGGTATTGAATCTTTTATGAAAAATGTTATACATCTCAACTCATTTAGTTAAATTGGCTAATGGGGATCAGCTCATGATTTCCTTTGAGCTTCTATTTTAGACTGCTGTGCAAGTTTTAGCTATATGTGGAATTTGTTTCCAGACTATTAACATGTTCTGAACTATTGTTATCATGAATTGCATTTTTTTAACATTTAACGCAAGATTTTCACGCTAAAGACTATTGTCTTGTGCTAATTTAATACAAGATTTTTCATGCTGAAAACACGTTAGATTTGGCCTGTAATTTTTTTTTTCAAATCTGATGGTTGCAAGAATTATTTTACCAAGTTGACTTTTGAATATACAAATATATATCTTCTGGCATCCCAATTGGTGCCATGTTTGTTATGACTCTTTGGCTTGGAAACACCGTTTACCTCTATATATCCATTGCATTTGCTCAAATGTTGAAAGCAATCAGTAAGTACTACTCGTTGTTTTATAGGTTGAAATTGATTTGGCTTGTCTATACCTAACTTCTGTAGCAGTTTTCTTACATATTACTTGTTTTACTGATCTCATTCTTGATGACATTTTCGGTGCCGATTGCTGTTTTCATTCTTGGTGTAACAGCTGGACTTGAAATGATGAGCTGCAGGATGCTTCTGATAATGTCAGTGATTAGTTTTGGCTGTACTGGTAGTTTGATACGGGGAAGTAAATATTAGCTGAGCTAGTGTTTTTTGGATAAATTTAAATGTACCTAATGTTTTACTTAATCATTTACCTAAAGGCCAAGTGGCGCCCCCTATTGGAGGGGTGGCTTGACCTTTAGGTAAAACTTTTTGTAAATAATTATGTACGTATAGCATGATCCGTGTTTTTTACCAAATGGGAGGTGTTGTTGGAGAAGCATTGAGGATAATATTTATGGAGATTTTGGTGAAAGGAAGGGTCTCAAACTAAATCCCATATCCGTAGTACATAGCTCTTGCAGGCGTGTAATTTATCCTTCGAAATATTGGAGCATGTGCTAATAATCTATTTCAAGCTTATAGTCAGTCAAATAACAAAAAATCTTGGTTCATTGCGCAGTGATATTCGTCTATTAATTGTTGTTGAATGCTTGCTAGGTTGTATCAAATGGGAAGTTGATTGTTGTTGGATTCTTCTGGAAAAAATAACTCCTTCATGCTTCATTAGATGAAGGAAACCATCAACCAACGTCAATTTAAAAATAAAATCATTTCTATCTTGTCGACAAAAATCAACTAACGTGCACGTTCTCCTCACTAGTTCGGGGAAAATGTCCTTTTCAAAATAAATAAATAAATAAATTTATGATTTTTTTTTTTAAATTTATGTATAAAATTATTTTACTTAACCATTATTTTTCTAAAAATTAATTTTGAGAAAAATAAACGTTAAAGAATGTACTTCAAACATTCTCCCGATTAAGGCATGTTTGGGTCGAATTAAAATCTAATTTTAATCCAAGTGAAAGTCAAACAATCAATATCAATCACATTTTTATGAATTTCATGTATTTTCAATCATACATTTCAAAAACTTCTATCATAATCAACTTAAAATCTAATTTTAATATGGACCAAACACCATCTAAATTAATCACGTCTATATTTCACCTGACTTCATTACTTTCCACATTTTTCCTCCTTTCACAAATCGACGGCAAACGAATGGAAGGAAGAGGAACAGAAGGGCCAAGCTCTCCAGCGCAATTAGGGGTTCCACCGTCGCTGCCGGGGCCACGCGCTGTCGGATATACGCTGCCACCGGCCCGATTGTTTAATGAGGACATACTGTTCTGCATCGACGTCGGCCCAGAAACAATGGTGGAGATGAAGGTGGCGGCGGGACCTAATGGTCGACCCTTCACGAGACTGGAGTCCATAAAGCAGGCCATACTTCTATTTATCAACGCTAAGCTCACCATTAACCCCGATCACCGCTTTGCATTCGCCGCCCTTACTAAAACATTTTCCTGGGTAGTTTCTTGTTTCCCTTCAATCCCATTTTTATACAATTAGTACTAGAAATCAATATACATATGAATTGATACATTTGGTATCATAAATATTTGCACTACCTTTCTCTGAGCTTACTGTAACTGGATTTGGGAACCCGAAGGTCAGGATAGGATGAGTAGAGGGTTTGATTCCCGGAGTTTTGAGTTAACAGTTGGTACCCTTGACCACTAAACCACCCAATAAGGTTGGGTTAAACCGGGTCACATGCTCTTTTAGTCTGATTTTAAAAACCCCATTGGTACCTTCGTTCTACAAGTCTGTAGCTTTCTTTGGCTGATTATCAGGGAGACCCGCCACATTAATCTCATTTTCTGTATACAACAAGGTATAACGTTCAAAGCTTGCTTACACCTCAATCTGTTGATTCCTCAACCTTTTGGTGAGGAGGGTTGGAAGATACTGGACTGGCTGGTATTGCAAAAAGAAATAAAGCTAAAATCTTGTACTTTGTACTTCACCTTGCAGTATCAATACCCTGTACCAAACTTGATATAAATGTTTTTCAACTTCTGCACGTGAACGTCTAGAAAAGAGTTGTTTCTCTTCCTCTCATGTCCGTTCATTTCCTTCTCAGATTCTTTATTGTTTTGCTAAAAGTCTTGACTCGATTGAGCTCTGATTGCATTTTTCTCTAAAATTGAGTCTCAAATGGTAATGCAATGTAGAATTTCACCCGCAAGACAAGGTACTAGAGTTTAAGCATGGTTTACTGGAATTTTCTTTAGTAACTTTAAGTTCAAAAGATTATCACTCTATCTGTAACTGGATGAGACTGTTATGTCATTTTTTTTTTTATTTCCTGGTGGGTGTGCTGCACATTATGTTGGAAGGGATATGTCACGCTCTTCACGGATGAGGTGGCTGAACTTACTGTTTAGCGTTTTCAGTTTTTGAAGCAGCGTGCAAGGCATGTTGAATCCCAGATCAACAATATGTATCTAGTTCACTTTTAACAAATTGGTCATTTATTTTCTTGGTAACCTCTAATTTTCAATTGTGTTCAAGTACTATCGACGCAGATAAAACTGATATCTCCATGTGCTTCTTTTGATTTTGTGAAGCTCCGGAAAGAGTTCAGCAGTGAAGTTGACTCTGCCACTGCTGCATTGCAAGGAATCTCTGTAGATTCATCTTCCAGTCATGCAGATCTCACTCAACTACTCAGAGTAGCAGCTCATGAAGCTAAAAAATCTCGCGCGCAAAGTCGGATCTTCCGGGTGGTAAGTAATCAGTTCACTATAGCGCATTCTTTACATAATCCTATTAGACTGCATCAGCCTTTTTTTAACAATTTTGTGTTCTTATGTTGGGAAGATTTTGTAATGACAAAGCTAATGCTATTTTGTTGGCTAGTGCATTGCATGGTGCTTTGGAATATTTCCTTGTACCCCTACTTGTCCAACTCTAATAATAGTAACTCAATGTGTAACGACTCGGCCTCTATACCCAAGCCGTTAACTTACGTACTGTCCGCTGTGGAAGAGCCTAAGTCATTCTTAAGGGAAAGGTGAATGGTTCGAATTTTGGAGATGCGATAGAAATCCGTGTGGGGTAAGATGGGTTTAGGCTCTCTCAAAGCGGATAATACATAAGTTAACAACTTAGGCATAGAGGTTGGGTCGTCCGCTCTGGAATAGCCCAAGTCATTCTTAAGGGAAAGGTCAAAGGTTCGAATTTTGTGGACGCGATAGAAATTCGTGAGGGGTAAGATGAGCTTAGCCTTTCTCAGAGCAGACAGTACGTAAGTTACCAGCTTGGGCATAGAAGTTGAGTCGTTATAAAAAACCTCACGTTTTTTTTTTTTTTGTAATGGCCTGACCTCTATGCTTAAGCCGTTATATCGCTTTGGGTTGACATTTGCTCGCTTACCCCCACACCATTTTATATCCCGTCCTCCAAAATCCGAATCTAAAATATCTGCCTAATGAGAGACTTAAGTTGAATTTGGATACCAATTGGACAACCCAAGCCGTTATATCATACGTATTGTCTGCTCCGAGTTGACATATAACCACTTACGCCCTTATGGCTTTACATTACGTCCTTTCAAGATTCAAACCCAAGATCACTACCTAATGAGTGATTTAAGTTGAATTACGGTACCAATTGGGCAACCCAAGCCATTATATCATACGTATTGTCGATTCCAGGTTGGCATCTGCCCACTTACACCCTCACCTCACCACTTTATATCTCGTCATCAAGGATTCAAACTTAAGACCTTTGCCTAACAAGAGATTTAAGTTGAATTCTGGTGCCAATTATGCACAGTATGATATAATGACTTGGGTATGGAGATTGGGTCATTACACAATGCAACAACTTTGTTGAGTATCGTTCTTTTCCTATTTTAGAAGTAGAATTGTTCAAAGGTTGAAGTAGGGAAAAAATTGCTGCCATGTGGACATGCAGTAGGTGATATGTAGTGTGTCTTCGAATATGGTACTAAAGTTAAGTTAGAAATATGTAAACTGTTACTTGAAAGGCTGCCGTGATTGGCATTGTAACAAAATAAACATTAAAAGATAAGAAAAATAAATAGACAGAATAATCTTATTGTAGTAAATAGATCACGTCATTTATCCCAAATATTACATCTTAACAAACGCACTGTTCTAATATGCAGACAATAAATCACAAGAGGAATGACTTTCCATCCCGAGAAACTGTTTTTCAGCCCATAATTCATCATAACCATAAATCAGAATCAAATAATATTCAATACCCATATTCAAATTGGAAGAATTACGAAAGTCATACTTGAATGGATCCCTAAGGCATGACTTTCTTGTCATGATATTGCTTTACGTTGTAGAGTGAGAAAATCCGAACAACCTTTTTCAAATTACGCGAGAGAGGAGAAAACAAGTTAAATGCGGTTAAGGATCTCTTTATTGTGTGTCATACTGGGTGGGGTTATATTTGGTCAGTAAGAAAAAACCAAGAACCAAGAACTGAAGGACGGGTGTAAAGCTTTTATTTGAAGCTTTTACCAAAAACCCAAAATTGACTGTAATTGATTGGATTGGAATGGCACCACCAACAACCTCAAATTTCTGTTGGAGGCTCAAAAGCTAACTACAGGTCTCCAACAGTCTAATTAAACAATCCCAAAAAATACTAAGAATTGATTGTTATAGCTCCCATGTTTTCTTTATAGTGTATAATGGGAAAATGAGCATATGATCTTACATGATTTTTGTCCTGCTTTTAGTTGCATATTCTTGCAAATTTTTACGCAATTTATACTGTCATTCAGATCTTACTCTACTGTAGATCATCGGTATCGCCTCAATATAAGCTCCCAACGACTCAGAAACTCTTCACATTGGATGTTGTTTACCTCCATGACAAGCCAGGACCTGATAATTGTCCTCAGAAAGTGTATGATACCCTTGTGGAGGCCCTTGAACAAGTTAGTGAATATGAGGGCTACATATATGAGAGTGGTCAAGGATTAACCCGTGTTCTTTTTCGTCACATGTGCCAGCTTTTATCCCATCCTCAGCAGCGTTGTGTGCAAGATGACTTTGACGTACCCAAGACTTTGACGAAGAGATCTCCTCCAGCGGAATCAGCACCAGTGGATGAAAATGCTATTGTGTCAATCCAATGAAGCAACGTGTTATTAATTCAAATCTACTGATCTCAGTGTTTTGGATATGAAAATATGCTTCTAGGTTTCTGTAAAACATGTTATTATATATTGTCTGTAACCTATCGAATCATTTTGTGACAGATGCTGTTAATCGATGTTGTGAAGTTCTGAATCGAATTTTTTAAATCTGAGCCAATATGTAAACATTGTTTTCAAAAAATGATGCTTTATCGGATTTAAACTCTTGTTGCATGTTTGATAGTAAGGACCGAATGGTACTAGACTGCATTAAGGAAGAAAAATAAGTTAAATTTTTGTCCATTAT
Source organism: Fraxinus excelsior (assembly GCA_019097785.1). Classification (NCBI taxonomy): domain Eukaryota; kingdom Viridiplantae; phylum Streptophyta; class Magnoliopsida; order Lamiales; family Oleaceae; genus Fraxinus; species Fraxinus excelsior. The sequence continues at coordinate 7,038,756 of CM032625.1, read as the reverse complement.
ACCAATTTATCGTACTTCATGCTAAACAGGGGAAGAAATCTTAAGGTCCGTTTGATTGTAAATGTGGAAAATGGGTGGAACTTGTTTTTCAGGGAATTGTTAATTAAGTGTGTTTGATTGGTATAATTTTCACCATTTTTTTAAAATCAAAGTTTAGTGTTCGTTTGACTTCATTTTACATGGAAATTGTCTATTAAAGTGAATTTTTTTTATAATTGGTTATGAAATTTATTTCCATTTCCACAAAAAAAAAAATAAATAAATAAATAAAAATTGCTCAGAAACCTGGAATTGCTTTTCCCACCCCCAAAACCAAGGAAAATACGCATGTGAAGTAATGGGTTGGAAAAACTTTTTCCTATAAAATTTGATTGATCAAACATCTCAAAAACAAGAACTTGAAAATCAAGTTCCAAGTTCCATGAAAAATAGTCATAATCAAACGGGGCCTTAATGGGTAATGATAAGATGTGTGGGTGGACTTTGGTACATTCCCTTGCTATCAATTATATCTGCTCAATTGAGAAAACGGAATGCATTGGGAAGAAAACATCAATTATTAGAGTTTATTCAACTAGAGAAGAAAATTATATGACGTGATTATCTATAAGAAAAGACATGAATTATGCATAATACATATTCCATGTAAAATAGTCAATGAAGTTAGAAAAAATGAGATTGTGATAAGCACTATCTTCATGTTCTTTGTTTTCTGATAAATTCAATGCGCCTTATCACCAAGAGTTGTGGTTTTGGATTATAATTAGATTCAATCTACCCTTGGACTAGTGCTCTATATAATTTGGGAAATATGTGTATTAGTATTGCATATAGAAGGATTTTAATTGTCAATTTTCTTGGAAATATATATCAGTATTGTTACAATGCAACAATGTGAATTGTTATATGTATGTGATAAGCAAAATGGAAAATGAGAGAAGAGCATCTCCAAATGGAAATTTTTTTTGATGACATAATGATAAAGAAAACTTGATGTATAATCCTAGTATCATGTCAATGTAATTGCCCTTTCACATGAATTTAAAGTTAAATCTATTTTTGTTCGAGATGCTCAGGGACATATTTTAGATATGAACATCATATTTTACAAAGTCGAGATCAGTAGTTAGATCTAATAAGCACGAAAAAAATTGGTACATTTATCGATTAAAATCTACCAATTAAAAGATTATATATATAAAATGTGAATAAGTCTTCTCTATTTACATTTGTTTTCGTCCAAACCCTATGGCCTTCCTCCGATCGTGTGGAAACTTTATAATATTTATTTATTTTCAATTGCCAACGGGACCTTCAATCAAATATTGTTTTCTTCTATTTTTTATTTTCATGGAAAAAAAAAAAGAAATTTTGGTATTATCACCAAAAGTCAACTCAAACATATGAAGTTTTTAACATAGAAAATCAATGACTTATCAGCTTTGATGAAGCACGACAAGATTTTGGGTAGGCAATTTTGAAATTTGGATTGAGATTACGAGAGTTCATTCAACGTAGAACACAAGATAAATAATTAGATATATTATTTTATGATTGAAAACATCTTATATTTAAGCTTTCCTAGTGAAAATTCCACTTGGTCCTTAGATTGAAAGTAAACCTTTTGAAAAATGATAAGAGAGCCAACCTTTAGAGTCAAGCAATCAACTCAGTTGTTTCGATGTACAAGTTTGATGAGTGCCACGCTCGATTAAATAGATTGTTGGCCTCCCAAGAACAAGCTAATTGACAATAAACTAATGAAATTTTAAGATCGTTATATACAGCATTTAACGGTATTAAATGGTGTGTATTGGTGTGGATAGCCAAATCAACAACTTGAAAGTTAAAACTATTGAGATCGAGCTTGGTCTTGAAAGAGCCCAACCCACCATCAAGATCGGCTAGTAGCAAAATAGAAAGATGGTTACCCCTTCGATGGTGATCGAGTTGGTGGAGTAGGTGCACCCGAAGACCGAAAGTCACAAGTTCGAATCCTCTACACCATGAGATGAAAGAAAATAAGTTGTCAACACTAATATGACAAGTGGAAAAATCTGAAACCAAGAAGTTATTATATTCACTTATAAGTTATTCAATACATGTATATTTCTTTGATATTATAATTTATAAGCATTGTTGTTCTTATTTTCAAACTTATAAGAAGTCAAACTCTGCAAATTAAGTTCCATTGCTTACACAAGACATAATTTTTAAACATACATAATTACTTTGGAAACTCTTAGGTATTACAAAAGTACACGTAAGATGCCCCTTGAAGTGAATCTTGGGGTATCCTAGAATAAATAACTAACATTAAAAACATTGAATTATTGAACCAAATTATAGTTTTCAACTTGCTGAGAGCCACTACTTTTATTTCAAGAATTATATATTCAGCCAATTTGCATATTCCCATGGTCCACACCCCTTATTTAAGGAGAGTGTTTGTGTGTTTGGATTCTAACAGTATATGCATAAGAAGAAAAATTCTAAGAGTTGGTATGGGAATCTGTGCATCTGTTGCATCTGAGATACACGATGATGCATATGGCCAAGAGAATGCAGTATACTACAGAGAAATTGGTGATACAAATGGAGTACATGTAATTGGTTCTACTTATTCTCATCCAGGAAGCAAAGGTTTAAATCAAGATTCTGCAATTCTCTTCCAGGTAAGTCAATAATCCTTTATTACGCAACGTTTAACGGGCTTAATGAAGATCATGAGTGATGAGTGGTATACTGAAGCTGCAAATTGGCATGAAAAATCTCATATTTGATGTCTTTGCTTGGAAACAAGAAGAAGCTTTCTTTCTCAACGTTCAACCTAGTCATTATTATTGAAATACTAATCTTATTCCGCAAACCGTTTGTAAAGTTATGCATGAATTTGACTCATTTCACATAAATGATAATAGTACAAAAGCCCAGACAAATTTTGGCATAAAATAAGATATGATCTTAGGACATGTTTCGTATGCACCAGTCTAGTATGATGAACTCGATTATTAACTTCTTTTTCTTCCTTAATATTGTCCAATACTATACAATGCATGTTTAAATGTCTTACCAAAGAAGCTAATAGATTTTGTTGGTGTTAAAATGGTTCAATGAGATTAATTTCAGGCAAAATAGGGTGCTTTAAAACTAGGCTTCTGAATATGAAACTTCTTACTTTTGGCAGGGCTATGGAATTGAAGATGGAGCTTTTTGTGGAGTTTTTGATGGGCATGGAAAAAATGGTCATATTGTGAGCAAGTTAGTGAGAAACCAGTTGCCGTCGTTGCTTCTTAACCAGAGAAATGCAATAGCAAAGATCAGCACATCAGCATTAAACACATCATCTCCTAAACAAAGTGAAAGAGTGAATGGCGAATTATTACCAAGCAAGAATTTCATGAAATGGAAAGAGGCTGGTTTGAGTGCCTTTAAAGTGATGGACAAGGAACTTAAGCTTCTTGATAAATTTGACTTCTCCTGCAGTGGAACTACTGCTGTTGTTGTAGTAAAACAGGTACGAAAAAAAAAATAAAAAAAGCCATGTTGAGATTTGTGTTTCATTATCCCCGGAGTAGCTTATCTGGAAAGGAAGTCTTTCTCGTAGGAGCCGCCTGAAGGCACCTGGGGGCAAATCCGGTTAAGCTTATCCGGGGAGCCAGTCTTTCTCTCGAGTGCCTGAGCCCTCTAGTGTCTCCGGGGAAAGTTCCCAATATATATTGAAGAAAACCCTGGGATAATGTGCTCTTATCTCTTTGTTTTTGTTCACGAATTTGTGGGAATCAAACTGTGTTAATTGTTATGTTATTGATTTGTCAAAACTTTGACAGGGAGGAGATCTTGTTATTGCAAATCTTGGTGATTCCAGAGCAGTTTTGGGAACAAAGACTGAGAATGGAATAAAGGCTGTTCAGTTAACTACTGATTTCAAACCAGAAGTGCCCGGTAAGATCCTTTGCAAAATACTATGTTGGATACACCATATCTAGTTAGAATGCATGTCTAAATGTCCCTAAGAACACACTACACAAACATGTGCTCGACACAAATAAGTTTAATGAATGCAGACCTATTATAGACAAATCTCTAATAGTAGCAAAAACTCATTGTTTATGAATGTTTTATTGCGCAACAAGATGTTCATCAAACAAATTGTAATGCAGAGGAGGCTGAGAGAATAAGAAAGTGCAATGGAAGGGTACTAGCACTAAAAGAAGAACCTCACATACAAAGAGTTTGGCTACCACACGAAGACTCTCCTGGCCTAGCCATGTCTCGAGCTTTTGGGGACTTTGTACTCAAGTATCACGGCATCATCTCCATCCCGGATATATCCTATCACCATCTATCCTCAAATGATCAGTTTCTTGTCCTGGCTACAGATGGGGCAAGGCCACAACTCTTGTCAAAAGTTCGATTTTCACAGTACTAATGTTGTTTATGGAACTAAGTTTTGCTTCTTATGTTTGATTTAAGGTGTGGGATGTGCTTAACAATGATCAAGTCATATCCATAGTGGCCTCAGCCGATACCGAAGAGGCTGCAGCAAAAGCAGTGGTGGATGCCTCGACTGCTGCTTGGAAACACAAGTTTCCAAACTCGAAAAGAGATGACTGCACTGTCATCTGCCTCTTCTTTCAAACAAGAATCAACATGATCCGCATCTAAATACTTAAGAAATGCCACTTTACGACATGTTCAAGAAATACTACTGAGGTTGCTCGTCTGGGTTTGAGGAGTGGGAAAAAGAGGATTAAACCACCACAAGTTTTTCATATAAAAAGCTGTGAATGGCAATGGTTTTCTGTTTCAACTTTCCTAGTAGTTTTGTTTGAGTTCTCTGTATATTGTACCTTGTAAAAATCGAATCAAAACAGCATAAATAATGATGTATGATTAAAGAGTAACGCTATTTAGTCTCATTGGGGGTTATAAATGGCACTAATGTGGCGTTAAGGATTTGTCTGGGCACACTATTAATTGTAATTCGGACCGTTGCTTTCACTATGTAGCCGAAATGTTTGACTCCAATGTGTCATGGTGAGGCCCTAATGGTTGAAAATAACGGCCAAAAATTGATTTTTTGGAGAAAAAAATTTCTAACAGACAAGGCCTAAATGATAAATGAATTAAATTGATCATTTAATTATATATTTCATTTAGTTTATCACCTAACACCACATAGACTGTGATTATAATCTCAGTAGGACTAAATAACATTATTCATAATTAAAAGATCATTTTAACATGTTTCCTTTCTTCTCGTTCTTTTTTCGGGTGAAATTTTTCGAGGTAAGTTCATACTGTCCATGAATAATCGAGCATGATCATATTTGCTACACAGTACTTCGTAGTAGCACACACTGTAATAAAAAAAAATTTATCTCGTAGACACTCGAATCATTATTAGTGGTTCTGCCATCGGCGGTTGGGAGGCTTTCTCTTCTTCCTTGTCCACTAGAGCCATTGAGTTGACGACAAAGGGAACGTTTGATTCCTATTTATTTCAAAATACATTTTTCCGTCACTTGTTTTCAGTCACACATTCATTATTAAAATAATATTACACGCAAATAAGAAAAAAATTTATTTTTTAACCACACATTCTCCATCAATTTATTATTCCAAAATACATTCTTAAAAAATAATGAGGCTCAAAACACTCCCATCCTTGAATTTCTTGATTTAAATTTTTGTATAAAATAGAGGGCAAAACAGTCTTTTTTTATGGCCATTAGGGATGAGTTGCGTTAATTAATCAAAGGTGATAAATAGAAGGTTGGGACTTGGGAACAAAGATGTTGCGGTAACGAAGGTTGAAAGGTTTGGGACAAAATGCGTAATTTACCTAATTTTTTTTGCCTTACCAATTCTCGCAAATACTAATCTCTACAGTTGTACACTTTTGACCGTGTAATTTTTGGCCTTGAGATCCGTTTGATTGGCGATATTTTCCCTGTACTTCCACTTTTTGACTGTTTGATATGCTAAATTTTTCACGGAAAAATTTTTCACGGAAAATGTTTTCCTCCCTTTTTCTAGGTACAACCCTCTAATGCACGAATGGTGGAAAATGTTTTCCAACCTTTTAGGTGGGAAAAAATTTTCCAACTTTTTTTTTTTTTTTTTTAGCAATGACAACCAATTCTATCAACCATTGTAAAAAAAAATTTCATTTTTGTTGACAATTTCTATGCAAAACAAAGTCAAACGAATATGGTGATTTTTTCTAATTATTTTAATTTATTTATTTTTTACTTTTTGGTAATTGGAACAAATTCTTAACCCAATAGTAGAAAATATTATCACTTTAATGGACCATTTCCATAAAAAAGGAAGTCAAACGGATTTCAAACTTTCAACATTTTCCATGGGAAATTATACCAATCAAACACATTTAATTACAATTCTCCGTAAAACAAGTTCTAGGCAAATATTTTCCCTGAAATTCGTTTTCTTTCCACCCTATTTTCCATGGTGCAATCAAACGGACCCAAGGTTCGACTACTAACGTACACCGATTGCAAATGTATTACCAGTGTCTGCGCTGCACAGGATCTTTTCCCCCATCAAGAACTTTACCTGCACCATATATCACAGATCAAACTCAATTTTATCCACTATTTTTAAAAAAAATAAAATTCCTTCTCACCGGTGACAACGATGATTCGGTTCGCCGTCGGTGAAAATTTCCTCCTAGCGCTTTCGATCCTGGCCGTCGCCGATGGCCGGAATTTGATCGAGCTGCCGTCTGAAGCTCGCCAATTCTTTGGCGGCATTGACGACAGTAACGGTGCTGCCAATGAGGATGCCGTGGGGACCAAATGGGCCGTCCTCCTAGCTGGTTCCACCGGTTACTGGAATTACCGGCTCCAGGTGATTAGCTTCCTAACACGCACATTTATTATTATTATTATTTTTTTTTGGCTGAACTTTGACTTTATGATTCTGTTTATAATTACACAGTTTCTCATTTATGTTTAAAGGATTCTCTTTTTGGTTTTTTGTTGTACTTTTTCCCGAAAGAGAGTAAATTTGTCATTACTCAACTTCATAAAAATCGTGGCTTTTCTGTAAAGTTCGTAGCTAAAGTAATCTCCATAATTTGGGGTGATGTGGGGGTATTCACTGCTTAGATTTCATTCCATTTTTAGTTCTAAGACGTCAAGATTTCAAATTTGGTTGTTACTAGCCTCTCAAGTAGAAGAGGACCGATTCTTTATATATTTATCTGGAATTCTGTTACAAGTGAAGTCGTGAAGAAGGGTGTGGTTTCCTTACACTGTTTACGTAGTAATTTAGAATTGGAAAAACAAGTTAGGCAATTTATCTTGACAAACGAAACTGAAAATGATCTTATGTTAGGTATAGTTATCCTTGACGTGATGTACGTAATTTTTGGATCAGGAAGTTCACTGGCCCACACAATTTTATAATATATTTTGTTTGAAATCGTCTTTTTTTTTTTTTTGGGCAGCCGATGAAAATGAGTAACATGATGCCATTATTGGACTGCATTTCTAATCAATTTACATCTTTTTCGAAGATTTACGTACGATACAGCATCTTCATTTGTTTGGTCTAGCTTTAATTTGTTTTATGTGGAGGAGGACAACCTTCTATTTTAACTTGGTCACATTCATAGAAACAAATAGTATTTACATGGGACCTATATTTTTTTTTATTTTTTATGCTTCTCTCTTTTTTCAATGAAGATTATAACTGGCCACTTTACATGCCGGCAAGGGTATTTAAAGTTGATTAGGAACTTCCGAAAATCAAAACTCTTGGCATGAAGATTCTAATGATTTGAAAATATTTACACATTTCTCTTCACTTCAAGTGTGATGTGCAGAAAGAAGAGTAAACATGAATTAAAGAAAATTTGACGATTTTTTTAGAAATTTAAAATTGAGTTCCTACTAACGATCCCATAATTGTTATGACCCTATGCAAGGACTGGGAAAAGATGAACTTAATTTTTTACATTCAGTTACGTCCTTAATCTATTTTGACAAACTTTCCTACTGTTATTTAATCATATTTCATGGTTTCCTATAATAATATACATAGTTTTACACGCAACCCATAGAGATGAAATGGGTTCTATATGATAACTATAAATCACCATCTTTGTAATTTTCATTTCACTGTCAATATGATATAGTGCTTTTACTTTTGTACTAGGCAGATTTATGCCATGCATATCAAATCCTCGAGGGAGGTGGTCTCAAAGATGAAAATATCATCGTTTTCATGTATGACGACATTGCTCAAAATGAAGAGAACCCTAGGCCTGGAGGGATCATTAACAGCCCTCATGGCGAAGATGTTTATAAATGAGTTCCTAAGATTTGTGTTATTCTCAAGTCTTTTAGTCATACTTTGATTGTTGAAACTCTATTTCTATTTCTCATGTGGCGAATTTTTGTAAACCAGGATTATGATGGAGAAGATGTTACTGTCAACAACTTTTTTCGTTGTGATCCTTGGGAACAGAACTGCACTCACAGGAGGTAGCAGAAAGTTGTAGATAGCAGTCCGAATGATCATATCTTCATATACTATGCTGACCATGGTGGCCCTGGGGTGCTTGGTTAGTAACTTACTAGTAGCATCCTTTGATTTGCGTAGTTTTTACATTTTTTTCCCTTCTTGGTAGACTAGTTATGCTAACTGGCTTATTTGTTATCACAAATATGCTCAGGGATGCCTACAAATCCTTACCTTTATGCAAATGACATAGTTGATGTTTTGAAGAAGAAGCATGCTTCTGGGACATATAAAAGCTTGGTAAATCAGTTATTGGCTTTCATTTTCGGTTCCAATTTATACCATTGAAGCATGTTCTGAAATTTTGAAGGGTTATTCTTTTAAACTTTATTAGGTTTTTTTACCTTGAAGCTTGTGAGTCCGGAAGTATTTTTGTGGGTCTTCTTCCTGAATGCTTGAATATATATGCAACCACTGCATCAAATGTGGAAGAGAGCAGCTGGGAAACCTAATGCCCAGGTGACTATCTGAGTCCTCCCCCTGAATATGAAACCTGCTTGGGTGACTTGTATAGTGTTGCCTGGATGGAGGACAGGTACACACCTGTTTTTCTTTCCTTTTGTTGCATATTGCTAATTATATTTTGGTGGCTTGCCTGTTGATCACTAGATCATTAGCTGCCCAAGCAAACTTATTAACTATCTTTTTAGTAACAGCTATCGAAAGAAAATAAAGGGATGTATTTGCTAATAATTTGAATTTAGTGGGGTTATAGATTGATTACTTAAATGAACATGCCCGGCTTTATGTTTTACTAATCACTCACACCCATTTGTTCATGATCAGTGAAATACACAATTTGCGGAAAGAAACTTTGAAGCAATGATATCAACTGGTAAGATCTTGTATCTAACTGTGCATTTACAATTGAACAGCCTGCCTGAAACTAGAGAAATTTAGGCTTTAGTGGGAACGTTGGAGTCGACCATTTGTATTTAACCTGAAATAAATTGCAAAATTAGATCATCAGTGATCAGTCTTTTTGTGGTGAGAAGGTTGAAATTCTACATGGATTTCACCTAAAAAATTGCACATTTAGCGTTCTCAGTTGTCATTTTATGGTGGACATTTTTCCTAAAAAATATAAGAATGGAGATAAATGAGTATAATTATTTTTAGTGTCTTGCTAGAAACATCCAAAATGCAGCCGCCCTCCATCTTGTTTGTTTGTTTTTGTGTGTGCGTTTCTTATGATTTTATGATGTTGGCATTCACAGGTTAGAAGGAGAACTGCTAATCAAAATTATTTGTATGGCTCCTATGTCATGCAATATGGTGACTTGAAGCTAAGCGTGGAGAATCTTTTCCTGTACATGGGTACAAAGCCTGCTAATGATAACCAGAGTTTTGTGGACAACAATGCACTGCACCTATCTTCGAAAGCTATTGACCAGTGTGATGCTGATCTTTTACATTTTTGGCATAAGGTATGTTTAATTCCTTTTCTACCACACTGAGTTAACTACACGCCTTAATCCTAATGCGTGTTTTTGTCATGCATTGGTACCATTTAGAGGTCAGTATTAGCTAAATGACATAATAAGAGGTCAGTTAAGATGCAGGTCAAATTTGAAAGGGAGAGCCAATGTTAAATTCGAGTCCATTATTTGGACGTTAGTGAAGCTGCGGGCAGCATCATTAATATACATTCAAAATGTTTGGGCTTATGCATGCTAGTACTCTGTAACAAATTACGCCAAGACTTCCCAAAAAAGAAGCTAAAAGCTCACTGGATAAAAATATCATACTTGTTAGGTCCTTTATGTAAATGATTTCAATTTTTATAGATAATTTAGATTAAAAAAATTAACATTTGTTTATATCATTATACAATGCACAAGGAAAAAAATTCTGAACTGCTATTTTTGCATGTTAAAGGTAATAAGGAATAGTAGTCAGAGAACCTTGCTATATCTGCTAAAGTAAAAGCTTAGCCCAATTTGTATGGCTAGAAGAGGGCATTGCTATAATCTACAATATACTAGAATACATGAAGCACCCCATAATCAAGAATTTTAAGTATATATTTTTCTTATGTGACAAAATTTAAATGATACACTTTTGTACCTTTCTATCAGCTAAGTTTTTAGATCAAGTAGTTCAATGCTTTTTATGAAAATGCCACTAATTTATTTATTTATTTTCACATGTTACTTAAAACTAAAATAAAAACAATTCCGTTCCATATTTTTTCTGTTGCTTCAAAGACTTGCCCACTAAACTTCAGAGAAGCCATTTCTCATCTGCTTTCACCGAACTCTTTTCCATTTGATAAATGTAGCCTGAATTTCATTTTACATTTATTTTCCTTTTTGTATCAATTTACTTTATTTTTCAATTGGTTCAAAATTGGGTTAGGAGTTGAGTGGGTAAAACTGAAACCAACGACTAGGTGTGGACAAAATTACGTGAAACTTGAGGAGTCTTCTTGATGCTAAAATTATTATGTCACTCCTACAGCTCTAATGTCTTCTTCATTCATTCTGTAATATATAGACTTTAATGATATATGTTAGATACATATAATAGTTTGCAAGACATACTGGCAGTTCATCAAGGCTCCAGAAGGCTCTCTTAGGAAATTTGAAGCTCAAAAGCAGCTTGCTGATGCTATGGCACACAGAACGCACATTGACAGTGGTATCAAACTTGTTGGGAAACTTCTCTTTGGAATCGAAAAAGGGCCTGAAGTGCTAAAGACCATTCGGCCTACGGGCCAGCCACTTGTTGATGACTGAACTGTCTTAAATCCTTCTGTTCAGATAAAATATTATGAGACCACATAAAGCATGAGATATTTTATGCTACACCCTAGTATTATTAATTTTATGCCCTAAGAATAAAAAAATAACTCCCCATGCGCTGACCCTATTAGTTGGCCTTGCACTTGAGTAAACACCCCATGCATGTTCGGTATGCAATATTAGATCCTATTTAACGGCGAGATCAACAGCTTTTTAACTTCCTTTCTTGTTTAATATTGTCTAGTACTATCAAACCTACATACCAAATGTGCCACCAGTGTATTACGGTATTATGTTCTGAAAAAAACAGCATTACTCTTATTTTCTTTGCAGGTTAGAACATTTGAGACTCACTGTGGAATATCTCTATCCCAATATGGAATGAAACACATGAGTTCTATCGCTAACATCTGCAATGCTGGCATAAAGCAAGAACAAATGGCAGAGGCATCAGCTCAGGCCTGTCCTAGTTTCCTTTCCAGTTCTTGGAGCTCTCTCTACAGGGGATTTAGTGCTTGAATGCCCCGAAATTCGGGATACAGAGAGTTTCAGAACATGCTTGGCTAACATAAATTTCATAGGTTTTTGAACTAAAAATCCTCCCGAAAATAACTTTTGAAAAATCTCAAAGATGTTCCGAGAAAAAAAAAAAAAATACTGCTGCCGTGCTCAATTTATGTTCCGGCCAAAAAAAAGTAACTTATAAGTTCCGGCCAAAAAAAAAAGTAACTTATAAGTTCTGCAAAACGTGCTCAATTTTTTTTGTACATCGAGCATATGGCCTTGGTACTTCAATGTATTATGTATGTGTAACTTCAAAGCTTAACTGCTGCCTTATAACTGGCATTGGGGACCTATAAACGATTTACCTTTCATGTTTATATTCTATTTGGTCTAATGTTAATTATGTTGAATACAATATTAAATTAACGGGCATATGCTTAAATTGTAATTTAAGTTTGTCAAACTTACGTTTTATCCATACATTTTACATGATTCATGACTTACTGTTCACTTAGCTTATGTTTGGTGGAGATTAAAATCAGATTTTTAATAAATTTTAATAAAAGTTGAACAAATGTGTGGTTGAAAAATTGTGAATTTTTAAAATTTGTTATTAAAATTAATTATTAATTTTAACTTAAATTAAAATCAGATTTTTAATTCCTTCCAAATAGAGGTTTAATTCCGCACATTTAGTAGTCCTTACAATAGTAATCAACACACAAATCCAACCATTGTTGCGCTCGTCAAAGTCTAGACTTTAAACATGATTTTATTTATGATGCCTTCAACCTAATATTCATTTAACCAGAGTTAAATATAAATCATGGTTAAGTTAGTCACGTGCTAAGCACCTGTGCACTGGTATGCGAGAAATTTCCATAATTTAAAATAATGATATAATAATAATAAATCAAATAAATATAACGGCGACCTAACAGCGCAAAAGATTCCGTTTGATGAGCTAACGCCGTGAAGTAAAATCCAGTCTTTAAGTGGGACACAATAACGTCGTAACTTAGCGACCTCGACGGTTTACTCGAAAGAAATCGAGACCGTCAGATTTTCTTTCAACGCTCAGAGATGAAACAATAGAGTGAGAACAGGAAACGGAAGGGGTACAAAAATGGGGGTTTCGAAGGAAAAGAGAGTTTTCTTACTTTTCTCTCCATTCAGAAGAAGAAGAAGACTCTCTCTCTCTCTCTGAATTTCTCTCTCTATTTTTGCATTTCTCAAAAATTAAGATCATTATTTTTGTGGAGAATTTGGTGAGTGGAAATGCAGTGAAATATTAATCATCGATGATCTGATTTTTTTCCAATAGTTTATTATTCTACAATTGCGTGTTCGATTATGAGAATTTGTGTTTTGGTTTTTTTGAATCGCAGGCGCATTTTCGATCGGATTGGAGTTGTTTTGTGAAGAAAACTGAAGTTTGGTTTCGTTAGCAGATTGTGAGAAACTGATGCACTCGATTAATTATTCTTCAGTTTTTGAGTTTAATTATGGGATTTACTTGAATGATTTGTTTGGTTTTTGAATCGCAGGCGCATTTTTAAGCGGATTGGAGTTGTTTTAAGAAGAATACTGAAGTTTGATATCGTTAGCGGTTTGAGAGAAACTGACGCACTTCTATTTGATATGACAACTATTTTTCTACAGGTTCGTCGTAATTGGAATTATTGTTCTGTTTTCGTGTGTTTCCTTGGAGATTTTTTGCGATAATACGATTTTTGTCCTTAATTTTGGTTTGACAGGTGTATGTGAGATTGGAAATCAGTTTTAGGACTCGTAAGATCTTGGTTTAATACAAGAGCTGAAAGTCGGAGCCCGGATTCGGTGTCATTTCACCGGAAAATCCTTATCTGCGGGGAGCTTTATGAGTAAAAGGACTTGAATCAACAGAAATTGTTGTAAACGCGCCATTCTTAAGACTCGTTTGTGAAAAAATAATCGTTAATTCTGAAACCGAAGTTTTGATTATACAAGGTAAGAAAGCCAGCCATTCCCGAAAACATCACAACATGTAAAGTTTGATTTGAATTTTTCTCATGAAACTTCTGGTTTTTGTACTGCAGAATCAGGGGGCTCTTTTTGGGAGTTCATCAGGCTCTGATATTCTCAGGCTCTCTCACGCACTCACTCTGTTTGGTGTTCTTCACATTGATTTTTTCAAAACCAAGGACACCGATTGTTCGGATTTTGTGGATTGAATCGTAGATTCGTAGTTTCTTTGCTAGGAACAACAAGAAGAATTGAATTTATTGGGAGAGAGAGAAAAGAGGCTTTCAGGTAATGAATGGTGATTTACGTCTGACGACTGGCCAAAATTCCATCTTCATCTCTTTGGAGTTTCTCGCCTTCGAATTATTTCGTCAATTTGTAATCACTCTCTTCTCACCCAGATTTACCAATTTCCCAGCTCTTTGAATTTTCCGGAGTGCATTTCAGGTTCACCTTTAAATTTAAAACCAAAATTTCAGCACCTTCTTCTCACCAAAATTTCCCAAAACAATTACGATCATCTTCTTCTTTCAAATTTCCTACGTAGTTCTTTATGCTACTATATATATTTCTCAAAATGTTTCTTTGCAGAAAATTAAGACATGTAATGCGGATTTTCCCAAAAAAATTCTTGAGCTGAGTTCTCAACCTTTTCTCTATCTCTCTCTCTCTCTTTATTATTATTATTATTTTCCCATTTTGGTACAGATCCTGACCAAAAATTCACTTCTGTGAATGCGCCAGAAATTATCTTCTAAATTCAGAAATGTAATCTTCCAATCATCAAATGATAAAGTGATTCCGTTTTATTTCTAATTCTGAAGTCAGAATAACCCCAACTATTTTTTATTTTTTTTCCCCCATTTCTATCCTGTTCCTGTTTCCACTTATTTTAATTTGCCAGTTAAAATTAAAAATTTAAGCAGTATTTAAGTTAAGGGGGCTAACTCCGTCATTGATGATGATGGACAGGTGTAGAAAGGCGCGATGGAGAGGAATAATTCCAGCACCAATAGAGAAGGAGGATTGTTAATGAGATCCGAGTCATCCAGGTCACCAGTAACGACGTCGTCTGACTTATTTTTGCAGTGGGGGAATCGGAAAAGGCTACGATGCATGAAGGTCCAGGCCAAAGACCACAGCAATAATGACTCTGCCGGGTCTGTCCCGGTTAATCGGACAACAGCCCGGGTCGACCGCCGGGTGATTAGGTCGGATTCTAATTCGAACCATCCGAATAATAAAAATGCTACTGCCATTACCAGCACCAAGAGTAACGGGTATTTGAATCTCCGTCAACGTCCAGCTTCTCCGTCTCATCATCGAATTTTGAGGTAATTTCCTTTTTATTCCTATTATTCTCTTTTGACGAGGGCGTGGTTATGACTCTGGGGATTGTGGCACGTGGGTGAGGGGGTGGGTGGGTGGATTTCTTGTCCTCTACTCATTGGTTTGAATTATTGCGTTGAGGAGTTTTTCTTAAATCTTGGTTTGGGGTTGGAACTGCTTGACGCGAAAGATCGAGGACCATGGAGTGGTACCCTAAATATGGATTACAGGACTCGTACGGACTTTGTTATAGATCTTAAGAGATCTATTTTTAAGTTAGATGTTGAAATTAAAGAGTCAAATTTTATATAAATCATACATCGAAATTCCATATTTTCGATGTTGGATTCAAGTCTCATGCGTTGCAATGGAATCATGACAACCACGCTCTGCGATCTTGGTGCCACGGTGAATTGGCTCACTAGCCGATGACTAATCCGAACGAAAATTGTTATATTGACATCACAATCGCACTAACAGGGAGATGTGGTGCCTAAAACTATTATTATAAAGGGCCATTCTCTATGTACATAGGTGTGTACCTATGTGAGTGGGGCGAGGTCCACGATACTGTAGTGTGGGTTACACTCAACTCACATTACAATTATACTACTTGTACAAATGTGGTTTACAAAAGTGTGTTGATAAAATGACGTGACAAGATCTATAATATTGATTTCAAAAACTATTTTTTAAATCATTGGCCAAGATGTTGTCAACACGTATTTTGTAAACCAATTTTGTAACCTAACTTTGTACAAATAGCATGATTTCTCACATTATGAACACATAGATTAATCTTATTATAAATCTTGGGAGGGTTCACCCCTCAAAAATTAGTGATTGAAGTTAAAGAATTTTAAATCTGTATAGCCACACATTGAAATCTTATACTTTTGATGTGGGAATTCGAGTCTCATGCCTTGAGAATTCATGACAGCCTTATGATTAATGGTATGATCGACTCTGAGATCCAATACTCTGTTGGATTAGGGATTGGCTGTGAGGTTAAGATCAAGAGTGCAATAGGTAATTGGGTGGGTACAAAAAAAATGAAAATATGGATGGAGAGGGGTTTTCATTCTTATTATTAACCTAATAGAGTGAGACGGCCATCTTTGAATAGAATAATAATTGCACCACACCCACTTGCAAGTGGCGACATTATTGATAGATAGCTTTGGCGTATCTTGTCATATTATCATCTAACTTTCATTCCCTGATTTTATTTTTTGATGCCCTTTTTTGGTGAATAATTACTGATTATATATTTATACCCAAAATTTAAATTTATATAATATTTAATTACCCAGTGATAGCATCTGATTGGGAGATAGAAAGGTGGGCCACCCATTTTTTTCCTTTCCTTTCCTTTAAAAATTCAATGTATTTATTGTTAGATCCAAAATTAATCTTGAGGAGAATTGAATCTTAATCCAATGGCCAAGAAAACGCTATCAATCACCTTCTTTTTCTTTTTTATTTTCTCTCTACTATATCAGATCAGATGTGCACACGTTGGCCATATTCATTAAATTAAAAAAAAAAAAAAAAAAATTAGAAGAAGCACAGGCACAGCCCCCTCTCTTAACAACTTCCCCTATTTTTCTACGCATAACCTGTGATCCAGACAGAAACACTACCCCACAAATATTTTTACTCGGTAATTTCTTATTTGCCCATGCTGAAGTTTTTATTTACTTTTTTTACTCAAAATACTTTTTTGGGATGCTGTAAATTAATTAATTGTTAATTATTTATGATGTGTATGTAGTGACTTTGTTTATTGTCTGCGTGTTTTAGGAATTCTGAGAGTGGTTCTATTGGTGGTATGAGGGGAGGACAGAGCAACGGCGTGAGGGGGGTGGCTTCTCCGGACAGAGGAGGAGGTGACAAAAAAGGTACTGCCAACAATAACAATAACAAGAATAATGACCACGGCGGAGGTGGTGGGTCGACGTCATCGGAGACAGCCCACGACGGCAAGAAAGGTGGATCGTCGGGAAGTGACACGATCCCCACCGTGTGGCCGCCTAAGTTTGTGATTGCCTTGACAAACAAGGAGAAAGAAGAGGATTTCATGGCCATTAAAGGATCCAAACTCCCTCAAAGACCTAAGAAAAGAGCAAAGTTTATTCAGCGCACCCTCAATGTGAGTTTTTCCCTTTTCTTTTCTTGCACCTATTGATTTACTTCAATATTTCGTTATTAATATACCCAAATCAGAATCCCATCTCCTGCCATGAATGTCATGGATCATTTCATAATTAGCGCTTGTTTATTTTCTGTGAATTATTGGTTAAATAGTTATGAAAAATCGTAAAAATAATCTTTTTCGAGAATGAGTGACTTCATTAACAATATTAATTATTAAGATTTTGGTAATATTAAAAAGAATTATAAAAAGTGCAGTAAAGAACATCTATCTTTTGTACAAAAAAAGCATTTGGGGGAGGAGTGGTGTCGTTGTGGAATAAAGTTCCATGTATTTATTATAATTAGTCCTCGTTTGTCTTTTTAAATTATTTTTAACCACATTTTTAAATTAAAATATTTTTCACGTAATTATAATTTTGCTTCAAAAATTTATTTTGAATAATGGTAAACAAACGGGTCTTTAATAATTTATATTAGGTAGTGATAATGATGTATGTGGGGCTGCAAGGTTGTCTTGGCACAATCAACTACTAGAAATTGCTATGCGTAAGGATAACCAAGTAGGTTTTAAGCTTACACGTATCCACTTTTTTTTTTTTTTTTTTTTTATTTATCTATTTGCTTGATGGTCCACGGAGACTATGGTCCACGGAGACTTGTTCGACACTATCGAATAATAATAAAAAATGGGTATTGCCCAAGGAACCGCGTTTGATAAGAGTAATCCAATTTTTATTTGGACTTTATTACGAGTAAGAAAGTAAATGGTTTAGCTTATAAGTAATTTTTACGTGCAGTTGGTAAGTCCAGGGGCATGGTTATGCGATCTGACCCTAGAAAGATACGAGGTCAGAGAGAAAAAGGTCTCGAAGAAGGTACAACTCAATTTTACTTTTACTTTTAAATTATAATAATTTGGTTGAACTTGAGCACAAGTAACAATTAATTTTACAATTTCAGAGACCAAGAGGGTTGAAGGCAATGGGAAACATGGAGTCCGACTCAGAGTAGACGAAATTTGTGCACGTTAAATTACACAAACTGGTGTATTTTGTGTTTCTTTGACTCCATTTTCAATTTTTTATCATTTCTAGAAATTTAATAAATAATTATGTTGCATTTCGAAAAAAAAAAAAAAAACCGAGATAAATATAAGAAATTACAAAGAATTATGTTACAAGTTATTTGAAATTAATATCTTTGGTAGCAATTTTTGAAAATAAAATGATCGTTATTTGTGGGTCCCACTTGTGGGAGGGGAAGTAAAAAAAGACGGCTAACTTTGATTTGTAAATGACTACCAAACAACATGAAAAAGTTGAATAAAATTCATATTGTGCTACTTGGAGATAGAAAGGAATAAAATAATCCATTCATTTTCTTTTTTTACTCCTAATTCCTCAGCTGGTCGAATTTATACCCCGGTTTAATTTGCATAGCAATGAAAGTGTGTATTTTTGTCAAAAAAATAAATAAATAAACCATCTATCTAATATACCAAAGAATGAACAAAATTCATAATTTTACTATGTATTTATGGTTCTAAGTTGAGCTACATGTAAAGAAGAAAAAATGCTACAAGTCAGAGTAGAATCGTTCGCATCATACTTCTGCTGATTTAAAAACCTAAGAACTTGGGGGCTAACAAGAACAACGGTTCCAAGGCACTCGGAGCAAATTTCCTCGCAAAAAGATAACAATTAGACGACTGCTGATCATTATACGAGCAGTTGTCACCTTCAAAAATTCTCTTCATGAATTCTTCTGTAATATCTGCTCTTCCAAATGTGCCTGGGTGAGCTCCGCCCCTCGACCAGTCCACCCAAGTGATACTTCTATTTGCCACAAGTTTTCCGGCTTCAATTGTTAACATTGTTGGAAAATAGTGTTCGTCCACATAACATGCTGGCTTGCAGAATTCGGCAAATTTTGGATAGTATTTCGTGTCTTCTACAATATATAGAGCAAGATTTCTGTTGATTTCAAACCACTGAGATCCCTTCCGCCACTGGGTGATGTTAACTTCGGGTAACATTTTCTCACTGTAGCGTCCTCTCCCATAAGGTCCCGGATCATCAAATGCACCAACAAAGCTATATTTGGATTGCTTTATATAGTTGTACACGGTGCTGAAGTTGTACAGAGGAATGCATGATTCAGAAAGTAGAACAAACCATTCGTTGGAAATATCGAGCAAGGCATTAGCAATAAGTCGTTTCTCAGCATCACACATGCTCATCTTTCCCCATTCTGCGACCTGTTCAGGATGTGATCAAATGATCATCAGAAACTCTGTTTCATGCCTATGTAAGAATACCATGTCCAGATAAAATCTTAGCTCTAACCATTCACGAAATAGTTCAACTTTGCAAGAAATTTGGTAGACTCGACTATCCATTTGATTCTAGACAATGATAATGCAAGAGTAACACAACCTATTGTTAACCAGATTTTCCGATAAATAACAGGGCAAAAGGTATCTTTTCACCGGAGTCAACTTCAGGAGATCTAATCTACCTTAGAATGACAAACCCTTGCTCAAAACAAAAACAAAAGATGAGGAAACCATATACTTGGGAGTCACACTCTCCTGAAAATCCACCGAATAGTTATTGCCAATTGACCAAAGTGATAAACAATAATTTTCTTCTAAAGTGAGGTCCTGAGATCAGATAAGCCTTTGGGTAAACCTTGGAAATCTTAACAACTTAATAACAGAGCCAACACTATAGGTGATAAACTTAAAACTATATGACAAAAGCATGGAAGTTGTGAAAATTGACAAAATCTAATATTTTTTTTTTTTTTTTGCAATTAATTGATAAAAGAACTACCTGACTTGGTATTTGTCTCTTGTAGAAAACCGACGAGGATGGAAATTCAGCCTGAAACGACGGCAATGAATGCACGTAGATCGAATACAGCCCCTCATGCCCCTTAAAAAACCTCTCCCAAAGAGGTGCTAATGGCAATGGCCCTTTAGTCAAGAACATAAAAGCAATCTTAGGGATCCTCTTAAATGGATAATTCTTTATCCGGGGCGTCAATGAAGCCCTCCAAAACAACTCCTTATCACTCATTGTGTGCATCAAATTCAATGGGGGCTTGATCCAATGCTCTAAATTATTCAGTTCTTCTTGAATGCAGGGTTGTAAAGTAGAAGGCACAAAACTAGTAACTCCAAAACGCCTAATTGTATACACGCTAATTACAGAGAAGACAAAACACAAAACCAGAAAAAGTACAAGTAATTGAAGTAGCCTTTGAGGCAAAACCCTAGATTGGCTTGTCCTGCTTATTACAGTAGAATCTTTTCCTTCTTCCATAAGTATAACCCTCGATGCAAAAAGAAAAGAAAAAACTACATCAAACAAAAATTTCTGCGTTAACTAATTCTCAGCATATCAAATCAAATAGATCCAAAAAATTTCAGCACTAATAAAGAAAACCAATCCCAAAATTTCCTTGATCGCACTAAACAATCAGAAACTATGAATGATCTTGAATTTTCCCGAATTTTCCGAGAATCTTGAATTTTTTTAGTAGGCCGATTAAAGGAAAAATCAAGAAATCGAGTGTTTTCTTTGCAGAGGTAACAAGTTACACCTCAAGACTTTGTACAAGCTAACAAGAATATTCCAGAGAGATCGGGGATAAATATGTTGTACAAAAAAAAAAAAAAAAAGGGTATTTCAAAAGTGTTTTAACTAACTTAAAAGTACGACGGGTTTAATTTGAGAAGAGTGAATAACTGTTGGGTAGTTCTAAACTTGCGCCAGATATTGGGCAATATATAGATGCATATATCGAGAGAGAGAATTCCAGTGAAGTGAGAAAAATCTAGAGAGAAGAGGGGGTGTCGTGTTTAAGAGTGTTTTTCACGTAAGAATTGTAATTAACGTTGCCACTGTGCGGTTTTTGTTTGTTGCCACCAAAAGATTCGATGTCTTTTAACGGGACTTCTTTGTCAATGCTACTAAGGCGATTTTCTTCTATATATATATATGGGAACATTACATTTTTAAGGTGTTTACTTTACACATTTTCAAAAGTACAAAAACAAGTTCCAAATTTCACAAATCAGGTTTTTTAATTTTTTATCTATGAATTAATGAATTATTAAATCAATATATTATTATATATTTAATTCTAATATAATTACCCCACCCCACCCCTCCCGCTCCGGAGATTATTCCGACTACCGTTCCGGTCTCCGGTGACCGTTCCGCCGCCACTTGTTCCGACGGCTGCTCCGATTCCGGCAAGTGTTCCAACTCCGGCGAAAATTTTTAGGTCACAATTCAAATTTTTCATAGGTCACACTTTGTTTATCAGTCACAACTTAAAAATTTAAAAGTCACAATTTTTTCATCGGTTACAAATTACAAAACTTATAAGTCACAATACTTATTTACGGTCACAAATATCCCATTAATTAAACATAAATTATATTTAGGTCACAATTTATCAAATTATTGGTTACAAATTAATAATTTGTAGGTCACACGTCATGTATTGGTCACATTTTATCTAATTCATTGATCACATATTGTTTATTGATCGCCAACCAACCAAATTAGTGGTCACAAACAACCAAATTAGTTGTGACCACCACCAACATCATTTGTGACCACCACTTCGCCACCGCCCCCACCCGTGGCACCATCAACATCTCAAAACCAACATCACACACTCCCCAACACCACTATCACCATCCCAAGACCCCCACAATCGTCCCACGCACAGCCAAAGTAAACAAAAAACACACACATAACACACAACCATCGCCGCCACCAATTTCAAATCCACATTGTCATCGCCCCGATCTCCCGCCACACAACAGCACTGCACCCACGCACACAAATCCAATAACCCCGTTCGACAGAACCACCACAGATCTGCAACCATTAGAAAAAATTAGCATACAACCATCCGATAAATCCAACTCGAAAACTGAAAAAAAGGAAATACAGATCTGCACCATTTACAAAAATATAGCCAGAGCAGCCTCCGCATCGGCGAGTCCAGATTTAGGTTGCTCGTTATTAGGGTCAATCTTAGAAAATGGTGCAGATCTATATTATGCATAGACGACGGATCGATTGGAAATAGAAGTGGCTCACGGCTTCTGTGAAGTGGCCGGCGGAAAACGTCGATGGTTGGATCAAACGACATATACGACGGTGGTGCAGGATTGACTGTCCTTCTACAGCGGCGACATCTCTTCACCACCACACTGTGGGCAGATTCGATAGATAGGGAGAGAGAGAGAGAGATGGGCGACGGTGGTGGTATTGAGAGTGGAGAGGTTGAGGGATTAATTGATTTTAGGGTATGGGTAGATAGGGTATGTGAAGTTATATAAATGAATTTATTGTAGATAGATATAAAAATAAAAAATTTTAAATATTTTTAAATTATTAATTAAAACCTGATTTTTGTAATATGAAACTTTATTAAGGATTTATGAAAATGGTAATTTAAAAGTAGGGTTGGGTGTAATTTCCTCTATATATATATATATATTATTTTGAGTAATGAATTTTCAAAAAATATATGATTAAAAAATAGAAAAAAAATTTTAAATTTATTATATAGTATTTTATTGTGTGAATGTATAATTGAAAATGACTATTAAAAAAGTGTGTTAAAAAAATGGGAGACAAACAATGGTTTAATGACACGTAGATTGGTATTGAAATACCATTGGTTATATGGCATGATTCATGGAATCCGGATTAATTTTTTCACTAAAATTCTGATACTTCAAAACTCCGGTGATTTGTTATTAAAGGCGGATCAGTCAAAAGAGATTGTAGATTTAGCTCATGTTTGACCACTATTACTTGAAAACTCTTTATTCTCACGTACTAAAGAAAAATAAAGAGAAATTTTGAATTTACTTATAATATTATTTTATTGAAAAATATGTAATAAAAAATAAAAAAATAAATTTTAGAAGAAACCTGGTGTATATAACTAAATATTACACAACCCTAGTAATACTATTTCGTAACATTATTCTTTGTCTACGTGTCAGTACACGTTGTTGGAAGTGTAAATTACTATGACATTATGGTTACAACTCTATCATTGTTAGATAATTTTATTAGTTTGTTTTGTCCATTGGATTTTAGTTCTTGGTTTATAGTAAGTTATAAATAGTTTGCTAGGATAATATTACTTTCCTAATGTCAATTGTCCATGTAAAAAGAGAGACATTATTTCTAATCAATCAATTCATTTTGGGAAAAAATACACTCTTCCATGTTGTCAACAGAAAGCAACTTCACTTATATTCCTTCCATGCACACTTGGCCATGAATACTTCAATGATTAAGTTAGTAGACGATAATTGCAAACAACTAATTCTGTTAGCGGGAACCGCCGAAATTTCTATATTAACGTAATAGGGGAGTAGAAATAGTGAAGTTACATTTTTTTTAAACAAAGGCATAGAGCACAAGTATTTATAGAGAAAGAAGTGGAAGAAAACCCGTTGAATGGAGAACACGTGGCTACATCGACAATTCAACCAATCCAGCATCGTTGCGTGCAACGCCGCTTACTTTCATGGGACTATTAGCATTGTCATTAACGCATAGGCGAGGTGATTTATGCTCTAAGAGAGAAGTCGCCGCTTACTTTCATGGGACTATTAGCATTGTCATTAACGCATAGGCGAGGTGATTTATGCTCTAAGGGAGAAGTCTACACTAGCAATGGAGTAGAAGAGGATATCAAGCGATGTTTTTACAGTGTGGTGTTTCTAATCTCTAGCGTTGGATCGATGACGGGTTGACTTTCGACGATGGAAGGCATCTTATTAGGTTTTCGGTATGGTTAGCGTGTGGAAATGGAAATTAGGAAATGTGGCATTATTCTTGTATGTAGTTGGGGGTGTAGGTGCTGATGGTGGTGGTGAAGTGGAGTGGAGTGGAGTGGAGTTGGGTGGGATAAAGAGCATTTATAATCGATTATTTGGACAATTGTGACCAATATGTTACTAATAAAATATATCATTTGTGATCAATAAATAATATTTGATATAAAAAAATGAGATTACGATTAAATTTGTAATTGCGACTTATAAATTGTTAAGTTATGACCAATTAATTTAATAACCAATTAATTTGATCATTTATGACTATGAAATAAGCCCTTTTTTGGAATCCATTTTTACTGAACATGCATTTTTCTCTCTTCAATTTAACCACATATTCTACAATAAAATAATATTACACATAAATCCAAAAAAATTCCTTCTTTTTTAACCACGTTCTTAAAAAAAATATCTATTCTAAAATATGTTTTTCCCCAAAATTTGATTTTAACGAAGCCCAAACAAGGACCAAATTGTGACCTATAAAATTGTTATTTATAATCGAAAAATAATGCATAACATATTAATTTGATAATTTGTGATTGCAAAATAATGTAATACCTATTAATTCGATAATTTATGATTGAAAAATAAGTTACAGCCTATAAAATTTAAGATTTTTGATCGGAAAATAACACTTAAATCAATTAATTTGATAATGTGACTCATAAATTAGTTATATTCTATAAAATTTGTGATTGTAATATTTTGCAATTGTGACCACGAACTAAATAATATTATGACATTAATATATTTATTTAATTAATAAAATATGTTTAATTATCTATGTAATTAACAAATTTTGAATTATGACCTAATTTTCGAAACTTTTAAACAAGTTTATAATTTAAAAATAATATCTTATAACTAGATATGTATTGTTCCCTTTTAAAAAACGTGACAATTTGACAAAAATTAAACGCTTCATGTTCTTGAGAACTAATTATACAACTACGATTCGAGGTTGAGGCAAATGAATAGAAACCATCTCTCTCACACACACCACCCGAATTATACAACTATTATTCAAGATTGGGGTAAATGAAGAGATGATTAGAAATTCTCTCTCTCTCTCTCTCTCTCTCTCTCTCTCCACACACACACACACACACACACACGATGTCAAGTTCTTTCGTATTTCTATTTTTTTGACACCTCAACTTCACGTCTACCACCCAAAATAATAAATTAGCGAGTACAAGACCCGTGTACTTGTAAAATAAACCATTAGATGCTAAATTGTAGAATACAAATTGAATATTAGGATACTTCAATGGATCCAAGTAACAACTTTTGTTGCTCTCTAAATTGTGAATCTACGACCTTAGTGAACATCAATAATATAATGTTGTGATCCACCTCTAACATAACTCAAATCTCACATTTTTATTTCCAGACGTCCCTTCCAATTCCAGTATATTCCCTTCCATTTGACAATCTTCACCACCAGTCATCCTCGATCCACAGTGAGGTCTACTTTCTGACTGAATTCTTATCGAATATGAATTATTAACATTGTACAACCATACCACTTGCTAGTCACTCCCTAGTATTTGGATTGAGCCATAATCCCAATCCCCAGAGCAATAACACAAATTCACACATGCAGATTTTGGGCTTGTTTGGTACGATTTTTGAAAAGTCAAAAGATGTTTCCAAGAAGCTACTTTTAAACCTATTTGAATAATTTTGCTGAAAGTGATTTGTCAAGTCATAAGAACTTTTAGAGAGGGCTGATCCTAGGTGGCTTTTTCAGTAAGCTCTTCCAAAAATAGATGCAACCACCTTGCCAAATGAACCCTTACCGTGACTGAGCCTCGATGTGTGAGCTACGACTATTCGTTGCTGTAGGTTTTCACAATAATAGAGAATGAGATCAAAGTTGTCCTCCCACCCCTATCATACCTCACATAAAAAATGATCTCATCCATATAATGCAGGAAGTTAGGGCGAGGCGACCTAATACAATAGTATGAATGCCCAATATAACGAGTCTCCACAAAGTTCAAAACTTAGATTACGAGGAAGGCTTCCATCAATTCCTGACCTAAATCCAAATTTTAGCCCTTACAAAAAGCAGCACGAGAGAAAATCCTAACCGTTTGGATAACATTAAGATACAATTAAATATAGTTACAAATTGCTAACAATCAATTAAATCAGGAGGGCAGCATAGTTCTTAAGCCATGAGGCCTGCCAGTAGTCAAATGCAACTAACTTATTTGAGACATACTGTCAGGATTAGGCATGAAATTTCAATAATTGTGCAAGCGTACTTGAAAAAATAACAAAAGGCGCTTTTCCAAAATATATTTAGAAGTTTGCACGCGACTTTGTTCATTAGCTATATTCATTTCAACATAATCCCATAAAGTAGTTATTTTTATCCCGAAACAAGTTAGTCTGACTTCCCACTTTATGTAACAAAGCAAACATGGGTAGAAATGAATGACCTACTTCACAACATTGAATGTAGCACGGAGGTTGGAAATCATGACTGGGCACTCTCCCTTCTCATCATATTCAGCAAACTCTCCTCCCGATAAGTCAATGTCGTTAAATTTCGTCCCTTCAATCTACACAAAAGATAAAAACAGGCGAATAAAACAAAATAAACTAGAAAAGAATCTTAAGCAAGCAATCTAAAGATGTCAGATTGATACAGTTCATAACACACATTTACTGATCCTGACTGAATGAAGATATCCCATAAAAAACACTTACTGAGATATGCCACAAGTTAGCAGATTATGAGATTGACAAAACATCATATGCACGTAACTGTCAAGGCAATTTAAAGGGAATATTGCTAACTTGAATTTTTTTTTTTTATTACTTATTTATTTAATTTATTTGGTGGTGTATAACATGCAAACATAGCATTCAAATGGGGTAATAGATGTAGTACGCAAATGGACACAAAATCACATTTATGCAAGTAAACAGTTTTTACTAGCATGAGAACAGAATGTAAGGTAAAATGAAAATTAAATTGTAATCTAACATGTATCCCAAATTACGTCAAACCATATCGTAAACAAAGTGCAGCAGCAATGTGCATGGCATGTTAGCCAAACCTAATTAGGAATATTTCACGAGTGTAAAAGTGATCATGAACAATAACTCTCTTTCCCCTACAGGTACTGCAGCAGTCTGGACATTGCAGCTGTTCTAATTAAATTGGAAATAAATCTCAGAAAGTAAGTGAATGAAACAAATTTGAATGGTCAGTATGAACTATGAAGTAATAGCACTGAAACACTATATGACAAACAGAAGAAGATAAAGATTGGAATACAACTTAAGATTCAAATGCAACTTAATTTTGGGAACTCCTTGTTACATAGTTTAGAGCATTTACCAAGGTTACATCTACATTACACAAAATATTTACGAATTACTACCCAACGAATCCTGAAAAACGAAAGAGAATCAATCGCGCAGAAACTTCAGGTTCCAACAGACGATCTTACGATATCTAAAAGCATAATTGTTTCAGTGATTATTGCACCTTTGTAAAGGTCCAAAGAGGTCAGCAAATTTTTATACCACCTCCTTCCTCCAGAAAAAAAGGATTGTTTATCCCTTTAAAATCGAAAGAGTAAAAGGGAAACATATCTGAGGAGCACTCTCAACTGAAAAATCGAAATCGCTGAGAATATAATAGCATATTGCAGCTATAAAAATCCATCTATCACTCTGGTGTGATTGTGCGATTAAATAGCAAAAGCATCATCCAACTGTATCATCATGTACCGGAGCAAGCACTTACAGATTCAGCTTTCCACCCACTACCAAATACAAAATCCACAGGCTCAAAACCTCTGAAGTCGAACAACATCAGAGGTGCATGCTTTCCAGCCTCAGCATGGTCCTGAGTAAGAGGAGAGCCTCGGCCAGCGATCATAGTAACAGTTCCTTCCCTAGAACAAAATTTACACTGGGAATGCAAAGAGATCAAATAGAATGTTTAGTACTTACAAAATTCATACCAAAAAGAACATGAGGATCCAAAAGTGACCAAATATGACAAGATAGATCAAATTAGTAGTTATTAAACTATTCAAGCTTTTCACACTTAATATTCTCGTGAATATTTACAGGGCCTTTTCTCTCTTCAGCATGTTCCCTGAAGAAAATTATTCGATCTCTAATTTGATCACAAAGTTTGAATCCCAGAATGTGTCACGTGTGCTCATATATTTAAGCATGCACAGATAAGCACAAACACCCAAGTATAAAAGGAATTTTAAAAACTAATAGACTGGTTCATGCAAGAGCAAGAGCAGAGGTGTGAAATTATACCTTCTGAGCAAGATGGACATCACTTCTGCCTTTTGCAGAAGGAACAGTTTCATTCAAGCTCACACAAGTCTCTTTCTGCGTTACCTCTCCGCAATTTCCACATTTCAGCTGCACAAATTCAATAAAAATAAAAATGATTAAAGCTCAACATGCACATAAATTTTCTGTAAAAAATGATTGTCAAACCTACTTTAAGTACATTAAGAATCAGATTTGATTCATAAAAATTGTTTCAGATAATCCATATGAAATCTGACTCCTACATAAAAATGAAAATCAGGACGATAATAACGACACAACAAAAAGAGAGTGAGAATCAACTTAATGATGTAAGACACATTCAAGGGGAAAAAATAATGGTAGCACAGACAACTACAACGTTTAATTATTTTTTGTCAGTCACAACAAAGAAAAATCATCATCATGTTGTCTGCAATTAAATTATGAGAATCCATGATGAATGCTTCCAAAATAACTAAATGAACCATCTAAAAACACGTTGAGCTTCAAATCTGCCGTCAAACTGTAAATTTTTTATGTTGTTGGAGTCAATAAATAACTCGACCTTACCAAGTTAACTTGACAGACATGGCTGAGTCTATAAAGTTAACTTGACAAGGTCAAGTTTTGGAGCAACGCTACCTTGTCAAGTTGACTTAAGGCATATGTGCGCATGTGTTTCATTAGTCTTCTATCATTATTTTCTTCTTTTCTTCCTCCCTCTCTCGTCCTTTTCTCTGTCTGCATATACAAACAACTCAACTCATGAGTCAAACTCCATAATCCCTTTCTACCATCACTCCCCTCCAATATTGCCTCGGTTAATGGTCATCCATAATTTCCTTAGAAATCTAGGGATGCTCATCGAGAAAATCTACTGCTGATTTGCCAAAGTTGCTGCAGATTGTAATGAAAGGCCGACTATTGAAAATTTTCTCTCTCTAGATCAGAAGGACAATTTTTTGGTTGTGGATTTGTTGATTGGTGCAGGGAGACCAATTTTAAGAAAGTAAGTACAAAAACTAAGTACAAGGAAGAATGATGAAATGATCTTAATGGTGCCCCATATTGCTAAGTTAAACTTTGTCTAGTGGACATATAGGCACTTAAGACCCCCCCGCCCAATCCCCCTACACGCTAATTTTAAAGATAGTTCCATAAGATGTGCTTGTAACAATGGTATCAATGCAGCCATCTTTACGGAATGCTGGGATGGAGCGAAAGAAGTCAGGATCATGATCCGATTGAGTCAGTTGTAAGAGTTTACCAAGCATGCTTTTAACAAATTATAATACACGCACACGGAGATGTACCGCAAATCAAGCAAAATTACAATTCAATCGTTCATATGTAGAAATTTTGGATAAGTTATATATAATTACTATCATACTTCTAAATTCTAATCATTAGCAACCTTATAAGAACAACAATAGTAACTAAAACAGTAAGTATAAAATCACTAAAAATTTCAATCACTACGATCAGATTCCACTCATATCAGTCACAACATCAAATCAAAATCTTATACATACAAATATTGTAACAAATAAGTCAAAAACTAGAAATAAAAGGAAATCAAACCATAAACCCCCACGTATTCTGAGGAATATCAACAAAAACACTACTAAATTAAATCAAAACCTCTTTATTAAGTAAAAATACAAATCTACGCGCATAAAGATGAAAAAATGTATACACCTTGAAGTAATAGGTGAAGTTAGGATCATCACAACCGCCTTGAGGCTGAAGGTCAGTGAGATTCTCGAGTTCCGCGGCGATCATCAACATGTAGTTCACCATTTTTTCTCCAGAACCAGCTTCAAATTCACGCTTCTCTCAGTCTCACGGTGTGTGAGTGTGTTTGCGTGCGGGTGAGAGATATGGGGGTGTCGCAGGGGCTTACACTTTCCTTTTCTCTACTGCGGTCAACTGTGCAGTGTGAAGTAATCGCATTAAGTCGTAGAAAAATCGTGATAGCATATTAAGATATTTCAATTGGGCGGTATTTGGATTGATGGCTGGGAATTTATTATTTACGAGGTGTCCTTGACTTATTCTCCGGATGACTTGTTAAAAGTTGTTCTAAATTATTCACGAGTTTCCAATTAAGATTTTAATGAATTTCAATGAATTCATTTAAAATTTAGACATCGGCTATAACTCATGGATCTATACGGATTTTATTAATAGATTGATTTTAAAAGATTTGGATAGATTTTAAACTTAAAAATACATATCACAAACTCTTTTGAAATTTCACCATTTTTAATAAGACTAGTGTACGCACGTGCGATGCACGTGCTACAGTTTAATTGAGTATTTAATAGCGTAGAGTGATTTTAAGGTATTTTTTCACTATAAGGTAATGTTTGTATGAGTATAAATCACAAGTATTTGTATGAATTGATTCTTTTATCATTTAATCTCCCTTACAGTGGAAAAGTAAACTGATTTTATGTTATAATGTATGTATGTTATGGCATTAGAAAAATTGTAAATAGAGAAATATATCTATAAAAAAAATTAGATGATATAATTGAACCCACGGGAAGTTAAAAATGGATCATATGCTTATGACCATATAATTTAAAATATTTCAAAAAGGAAAGTCAAGCCCGCAGAAAAATCAAATCTAGTCTTGGATCAAGCCAAAAATAACATCAAATCAAATCATCAATCACTCTATATATTGAAACAAAAAAGTTCTCTGAAAAAGCTTCAAACAACATTTGATTGCCATATAACACAATTATTTTTCCTATTTATGCTCTGCAAAAGTCGGATACTAAAAGCACCAACATTATTTCCCAAATCAAATGTTCCACAGAGCACTTCATACAACTTACCACAGAGTGGTATCACAAATGGCCAGTTCAAAAATCTTGTTTAATGATTATGTAGGAATAAAATGGAAAATACATTCTTGTAGTATCTTCTCGATAGTGAAGGCTGAGGGGACTCCAATTCCAAATCAAGAAGGTAAAAGCAGACTGAATAATGAGTGTCTATAGTGACTCTCAAAAGTTTTTGACAACAATCCTCAAAAATAAGAATGGATCAGATACAAAATGCGAGCAACAATTAAAGCTCACAAGCTAATGGTCTGACATCACAAAAAATACAACTCAGGAAAACACAGATCGCCATAGAGGTAGTAGGCCAACAACAATAATTCAAAAAAGCCATTTGGAA
Organism: Fraxinus excelsior; assembly: GCA_019097785.1. Lineage (NCBI taxonomy): Eukaryota > Viridiplantae > Streptophyta > Magnoliopsida > Lamiales > Oleaceae > Fraxinus > Fraxinus excelsior. The sequence continues at coordinate 7,007,085 of CM032625.1, read as the reverse complement.
AATTTGGGGCTCCATATATAATCATGCCCATAAACAAAAAAATCAAGAAATATAAACTCATAGTGAACACAATAAAGACAATATGTAAAAGATAGTATACCTAAAATCTTCAGAAGTCGTTTGTCCAATTTACATGTCAACCATTGGTACTTTGAATATGACTACCATCTAAAAGCTCATTCACACACAATTGATGCAGATTTTCATATATTGTCTTCCACTATTGTATCTGTTGCATAGATCTTTGCTGTTCAAACTTTTAGCCTATCGACATTCAGTTCAGCAGTTGTAGGCAGCGAGCTTTATCACCTTACCCACTCGATTCAAGTCCGTGATGAAGCTCCAAACCGCCTCCATTTTATATTGTTAGGAGAGAAGAAGAGGACAAAATAGTTTTTCAGACCATTACTTTGGTTCTAGATAGGGTATCATTTACCATGGTTGATGGTTGTAGTCCTATTTTCTGACAGAACTTCAGATTGAGATGTTATCATCCTCTTTGCAATAGAGTCTCCTATAACCAAGAATCAATTCACATGAATCTATGGAGAGTATGATTCAACTAATAAAATCAAATTCATAACTTAAATTTATAAAAAGAAAGACAAACAAAGGAAAATGCCCAAATAAGTATAAGAATTTATGCATTAAGATTACAATCTTGCTTACAACCATCATGAACAAACTGAAACAAATGAACGTTGGTGAATCACAAAGAATAAAGATTTAAGAAAAAAAAATTGCATGACACTCGAATAGCAAAAAATATGGTTGCATGCTCCAACTTCTAATGCAATTCAAGATTTGCAGAGAAAATTCTGGTGGAATGGATAAGAATTCACAAATTAACAAAAAAGTTGTGCTATACATCACTTACCGATTCAAGATTTAACAAGTCCCTAGTCGAAGGTTTAGAATTTAGTTTAAAAATGGTCTTGAGTTCTGGATAATTCTTGAATGATGGTATCACCTTTTCAATTATGATTGTTTGAACATTGCTTAAACAGTTCAATGCATAAATAAGAAAATTTATGCTTTGGAGTAAGAGGCTACAATTATGCCGCAGAGACGAGGAGAGCAGATGACATACACATTGAGTAAAATACATAGCTTTGTAATCTTGCCATTCAAGCATCTCTACATCCAAGATACTCATTTGGCTCCTTAGACTCTGTTGCTCATCCTATTCTCAAGTGCGGAAGAAAGGAAAATAAAGTGGCTGGATGTCAGTGATCTACCTCTCACATACAAGCTCTTAGAATCATTTTCATGCTTCTCAGATTTAAGTTCTTATTCTTTACTAATTAAAGAATTAATGACAAAATCAAGGGCTAGAGTGTCCCTGGTATGTTTAATACCAATCTTGACGTCTTTGTAGGCCTTAGAAATGGCATTCAAAAGTACAACTGCTTTATACTTCTTAAACACCTTATCATTGGTATTATTAATGTCTTGTACTAACTTATTGAAGGTTATCATCTAATTCTTGAGAGATCAATCTTGAAATAAAGTCTTTGTAGCAAAAACAATTTGTTTGGGAATGCATTTAACTAATGAAAGTTCTTCCAATTTTTTCCATAAAAGTTCAACATAATCTATTTTCCTACCTTCCTTATCGCTTGATCAGAAAAATGCAATATAATAGAAAATCAACAATGAACACTAAAAAAACACTTATCATTTACCAATGAAAATTCATGTAATTCTACATTACCAAAACAAGGAAACATTCTTTCATTCCAATACTACAATAGCACCAACTTCTTTGAGCTTCTCAACTATCTTCTCAGCCTCGTAATCCAAATCAAGTTTAAATCATCCATGTTTATTATTTTTATTAATTATGTTAGGGGATTGTGACTCAGAGAATCTAAAGGCTATTTGTTTTCCTTGTCAAAATAAATGTAGAGTTTACTTGACTTCTAGGAATTTTAATTCTCATTTTTACTTAAAGATTGTCATTTCAAGTAACTGGAAGGATGGCATGGAATAAAATCCTCACGGTTAGGTAATGGATGACTGAATACCTTACGGTCAGAAACATTACCTCAGCAGCAGCAGCATCAAAATCAAATATGTTTAAATCTTTTCCAAGCTGCACGTGATCCTTCACAGAGAAGCTAAATTCACGAGGTTTACCAACCTAAAAACAGTAAATTGAAAGGCCAGAGAGAAGGGGAGTAGGAGGAAAGTGAAGCAGTTCATGTCTAGGAAGATATTGGAGCAAGAAAAAGTATATACCATTTTTCTTATAGTAGAACAGTCTTCTCCTCCTACTGGAACATCTTTGGTACACATTGTGCTTCCTGCTAAAGTTCATCAGTGAGTTTGAGAAGATCTCCTTCCAGGGTAATAAGCCTTTCCTTGAGAATTTTACCTGGATGAAACATAATTAAAATTAGCAAATAAGATGATTGAAATCAATGTACTATAGAAATGCAATACCTTCTTCTATGAGTTTTTGACGCTCAGAGGGTTCCAGTTTTCCCGGCATCCTGTTTGCAACGACATTTCTGTCTGCTTGCAGCCCTTCAACTTCCTGCTATCTATGAGTAAATTAATCAAAAACAATATAAAGATAAGACACATTTGGATAATTTTAAAATTTACTATCAATAAAATTACTGCTTACTCTCTAGAAATGTATGTCCGGTTACTAAAAAATATAATTTTGTGTGTTTAATTCATAGACTTTCAATTCAAAATTCAAGAATTTCGAAAAATCACACGATCACTTTGAAATTCTACTGACAGCATCTCAAGGACATCATATTTAAAGCTCCACTTCACATTGCATTTTACATTGGTAATTTTTAAACTATGTTGAAACTAAAAAGTACCAATAGTTAACTTGTGATCGATAATGTTAACAAGAAAGCATTTGAGGGTAAAACTTATTCATTCTGAATTAACAAAATGAAATACAAACTACAGAACCTGCTTGAGCTTGAGATCTTGACAAGACATGTTGGACATGGCAAAGAACTTAGTAACATCGGCTCCAGCCAAACGCCCATCTCCATCTGATTGTACGAATTCATTAGCAACTTAATTTATAAGTCAAGAATAAAATTTGATTGAAAATACAAAACATAGTACCTGAATCAGCGAAAGAAAACCATTCTTGATAGATCTTCTGGTGCTATTTGGAGCACCGACTAATCGGAGCCGACTCAATGTCCATTTTCGACCTAAAAAATTCACCAAAATTATCTGATTCTGATTTGAATTTCAGAACGTTTGGAAGTTTAATCTTTGTGAAATTATTTTTTAGTCACTCTGCTTTTTGTTTTGGGGGAAAAACTCAGCCGTGACACGGGCGGTGTATGAAGACACCGTGTGTATCTCTGTACGCAACGGAGGCACGGTGCGTGCCTCCGTTGCGCACGGAGACACCACATGTCTCCGTTGTGAACAGAGGCACGGTTCGTGCCTCCACGGAGACACGGCGTGTCTCTGTGATGGAACCCCCGTCTACCCCTCCGTCCCTCCTTGCCAGCATATGTTAAGTCATGTAGGGGAGAAAACCTACCTTTTCCGGCGAGGTGGTGATGATGGTGGTTCCTGAATCAAAATAAAATGGAACTCCATGCCTGAAGGAGACACCTTCTCCCGACGAGTCTTCGTGGATGGAGACAGCGACGCCTCCGTGGAAAACCCCCAGCCTCGAAACAGTCACAGCACGAGCATGAAGTTTAGCTTGTGGAGAGAGTAAAACCTAGGTTTCTCATTTGGCAAGGAAAAAAGACCCAACATCCAAAACGACGTAGTGTTGGTTGACGATTCAATTTCTTGACACCTGTCCATGTACAGTGAATACAAAACCGGCTCTTTTAATATTGTTAGGATTGTTATAATTTTGTATTTTTTTATAATGGTATTGTCAAAAGCAAGAGCAAATTGTGGACACCATATCCACATTTCTTGACATAAGCAACTGCAACCCAGTTGACGGCACAGTACATGCAGCGTATAGCCTGGAATCAAAATGAACACCTTGACACTCAATTCTGATGTGACGTTCGTGAGGCATGGGGTACTATTGGGTTATTCGGAATCACCAAGGCATTGTTATCGTAACTTGCTCTTGTTTTTTTGGGTATTTCCTGTAGCAGTAACGGAGGCTTTAGCGCCTTGGGAGGGTCATTAATTTGTGAAATATGCAGATTTGAAGATTGTTAAATCACAATTTGAACACGAACAATAAGTTAGCCTTTAATGCACAAATTGTTTATGATATTGTAGTGCTTCTTAGTGAGGTAGGATGTGGATCTAGTTATTTTACATCTAGAATAGGAATAAAATAGACGTGTTTGCTTCATTTGCTATCATCTCCCCAATCGATCGAAATCGGTCAATTGGTTACTTTCTCAGTATGCTAAAAGTTCTTGATGATTTAGCTAAAGAGAAATGATAAATAGTTGACTTTGGTTTTTATTAAAAATAAATAAATAAATTGTATCCTTTAGCTTTTGAGCTAAATCAAAGTTTTCATACTTAGGGCATCTCCAATAGAGACCCCTTTGCACCAAAATGCCGCATTTTGGTGCCAAGGGGTCTCCAATGGAGCATCATTTGGAAAAATGGTGCAAAGTGAATAGTATTTTGTGTCATTTTCGTTATATAATTTTTAATACTATTATTATTACAGTAAGGATATTATTATTATTATTATTATTTGCATTTAAATTAAATTTGAAATGTTACAAATTATTTATTTATATATTTCTAAAATGAATAAATAATTAATATTCCGAATAAATAAATTACTAAAAAGAAAAAAAGATAAGAAAGTGATTAAACATTGTTCATTTGGTGTAATGGTTGGAGATTAATTTTATTTTAGTGTAAAATGATGCAAAATTTGGTGCAGCACTGAAGATAGTCTTAGCCTCTCATTAATTAGTATATAACACATATTGTCACAAATGATAATTTTCATCCAGAAAATTTGTTAGTGAGATTCAAATTGAGTGAAGATTATATAGTTTATTTATTAATAAATGGAGTGTGCGGAATAAAAATATGAAGAAAAAATGCTGAGGACACAAGTGTAACGATGAGTAAATATTATGGACATTTTATTTAATTAAAATATGGTGTCAAAATATTTAACAGGCACTGTGTTGGAACACGTTTGCTTTTTTTTTTTTTTTTTGAAAACTACTACGAGGTTGGAACTTTATTAAAACCAATCTAAAGTAGTGATGACTTCCTATCAATGGAGTTCCCTTATTCACGTTTGGCTGGCAAGCCATGAGCGTACTTACCCTGAATCAAATGGATAAGGAGTAGATCCATCTCCTAGCGAATTTGAAGGTAGTTGTCGCTTTGATGACGTGCGTTTTCGAATAGATAAATTAGCCTAAAAGTGATGAAAATGACCCGATGAAAAGCTAACGTACATCTTAGGAACGAGGTTGAGACTTCAAAACCAAGTGTCGACTACGATTAACCAAGGATACTTTACGAGACGGAGACACACTAAGTGGGTTGGACAACCATTTAGAGTTGATGGGCATATTACGGACAGGCCATAGAAATTACGGACATTGGCTTTTTATCCCGATGCAATACGTAGAATACAGAGTACATACACGAATCTAATTGCTTTAGATATTCTAGTACAAATACATGTAAACCATACAAAGTGGTACAAAAAGACGTGTATTCATTTTCTGAGTTAGGAATTAAGGTTTAAATTATAAATCTGTCGAAACATGCCCCTCCACACACAAAAGAAGCGGTAAATCATCACTCCATGGTTTTATCACCGTTCTGTTTCAATAATTCAAATTGCGAATGAAATCTGAATGATTGGAAAGTAAGTCATGCAGACTCTGAGTTGTTTAGCACTTCTATAATAGTACATTTCTGCATGCCCTTTTTCCTGCACTCTTTGTGGAAAATATACTTGCAAAGCACACTTCAACTCAGAGCCAAAATAAACATTTTTCGTTTCAGATAAAAGCAGATTTTTGAACTTGTTTTTTTGATCATCTCTTTTGATATAATTATGGGATTTAAATGGATGTTTGTTTTATTACTAGAAATTATTTTTACCTCTGTCAGCAGCAGATTTGTGGAGAATGAATATAGGAAAGAAAACTTTCAGGAAAGCCATGCAATTAGAAGCATTCAGGTATGCCTTCATCACCTACATCCCCATTCTCTTTCGTCGTTGGACAGAAAATTTGACTATTTAATCAATCGACGGAATAAGTAGATAGTATTCGTCATCAGACTTGTCTGAATCGAGTTCCATCACGTACATTTGCTTAACACGAGGTATTATTGATTGCATAAAATATTTTCATTTCGTGTTGTTAGAGTGAAGATGGAGATATTATTGACTGCATCCATATCCACAAGCAGCCATCTTTGGATCATCCCTCTTTAAGGAATCATAAAATCCAGGTCTGTATAAATTTCTAATGTGATTATGATTCGAATTATGTGATATTTGCAAGATGACAGATGAAAAAAAAAATCCGATTTTCACGCAGTTGGCCCCCAGCTATGATGTAACAAAAAAGACCAAGAAATCGTTTACTGAAATAAATAGAGACTCTTCCGAGACTGTGACGACACAGCTATGGCAGAGAAGCGGAAGTTGTCCCGAGGGTACAATTCCCATTCGGAGGATAGAAAAGAATAATGGTTCGAAAGAAGATGTAGTTGAGAAGTATGGGAGAAAAAAGCTGGCTTCCTTCCATAACAACAACAAGAAGCAATTAAATGAAAGCAAAATGCTAAATCTTCTACAGCCAAACCATTCAGTCAGGGCCGGTCCTGTGATTTTCGGGGCCTGAGGCAAACTTCCAAAATTGGCCCCCCAAAATCAACATAAATACAAAATTCAACAATGTATTATACAACGTATTGCTAACTTAACACTGAACAATAGAATAACAAACAAATATAGTAAATAACAAAATATTTATATTATAAAGTAACAAAACGGACAAGAGTTCAAACATACAATTAAATATCAAGTTAGAGTAAGCCATTGCTTACTTGAGAAGTAGAAAATCAACGAAAATTATGAAATCACGCTCTGTTCCAATGTTGCATTCACAAGCCTGAAATTAAATCATTCACAAATCATTCATAGATAACCAACATATTCACAATTATTCACAGATAAGGAGACGAACAGGAAATTTCAAAAATTGAAGTTTAAGTGTTAGGACCCAGAAGGGGAAAAAGAAACTAGTATATCAATGGCCAGTTTTAAGGCGAATTGTAGAGTAGCCGACACTATTACGAAAGGAAAAAAAAAACTAAAAGCTTGTTTAATGTAATGTATAATCCAATCCAGTAATGGCTTTGCTCATCAATTTTGTGAGAAAGAGTAGAGACATGACTTCTCACAAGTCACCACTTATAGCAAAAACATGTCTTGTCAGTTTTGTAGAAAGTAACAAGCTACCTAGTATGAGAAATTGCTGCACAACTTCAAGCCTTCAAAGATCAACCCGGTTTCAGTTGCAGCACATTTTAATGGAAGATACATTTACATTGTACTGAGTACATCTTACCTAAAAATAAGAAAATGATGGTTGCAGCCTCATTACTAAGCTTCACACCAGAATCAGTAGGAAATCATAATTATTAAGATACTGTACTAGCTAAGATGGAAATCAATGCACAGTATACAACAATTAATACAAGATATATTAAGATAGAGAGCATAATTATTTCTTGCAGTAAGACATCATTTGACGCTCGCAACCATACTTACTTTCAAAAATAGATGACAATCATTTCATATATCGCAAACAAAAACCAAGATTTTATCTACTTAATTTAGGATTGGCTACATGAATTACTTTCCGGTTCAGTTCTAGATGTATACACTCCACAAGGAAATTGGGTTGTGATAAAATGACAGAGCGTTTTCTTGAAAGGCCTCAACACACACACAAGGGGCACCCATTTTCAACTCTTCCAAAATTGAACCAAAAGTCAAGACTATTTTCTGCACTACTTGAACAAGAAATAATTTTTACAAAGTAGGAAATTCAAATTAATCCCTAATAGTAAATCATTACTGTTCATTTAAGAAATAATTAAAAATTCAACGATAGTCCACTGTCCACACAAGAAAAAAGGGAAGAACTCGTCAGCAAGGGATTTTTAACTCTTTAAGAAGTGGTTTAATCTCAGATGCAGCAAAGCTTTGGGCATTAAAATAATACGACTGAATTTTCTGTTCTGGAAGAGTAAATGTCCGCAAAAAACGAAAAGAAAAAATATAGGCTAGGCGGCACCACAGTCTGCAGGAAACAAATACATTGATGGAAGTGTAGGAAAAATAAACTGGAGTAAAAAACAAGAGAAAAGCTCGGTTTACTCGCCAGAAATAAGTCACGGACTCACGGCAAATATGGCGGACGTCGGTGAACTGGTGGTTAATACGAGAGAGGGATTGGGAGAGTTTGTCTCGAACCGAGTTTGAAGGCCAGCCGTCAATCAAAATACCGGGGTCCGACGTCGGCGGCTTGAAGAACGGTTGGATTGGTGGTCGGTGGATTCAATTTCTTGGAGAGTGAAACTGTGAAAATTGGAATGAATTGTTGAGAGGGGGAGAAGATGGAATGACGGGCTGTATGTTTAGGTTAGTTAAAAAAAAATCCTAATTGGGCCAATATAGAGAGGCCCTCGAGTGTTGGTTTGGTACCCGATAAAAAAAAATATGGGGGCCAAAAAATTGGGCCCCCTCCACTTTTGGGCCTGAGGCGATGGCCTCATTTGCCTCGCCTCAGGACCGGGCCTGCATTCAGTATGTACATTCCCTTCTGATGTTAGTCATCTGTTTCTTCCTAGAATTCTGTCTTAACTTTTTGTCGTGTGAATAGGTCGCAATCTTGCTTACATTAGGATTTGCGTACTTGGGCGCCAAAGGAGATATCAAAGTCTGGACCCCGCAAGTTGAATTAGACGATGAATATAGTACTTCTCGGGTAGCTCTGAGGAGTGGCCCTCGGTTGGACTATGATGCAATTGAATCTGGATGGGCAGTGAGTATAATCACTAATAGTTTAGGTCTATATTAATCTCAAAAAAGGACTTCATATAGACAAATCATTCGTTTTTCATTGTACATGAGCAAAAAATAGAACTATGCTGATAACAGCAACGTCTTTATATATTGGGATTATTCATCTATGAAGCACTTTATGCACAAAAACGACGACATCACAGGTAAATCCCAGCGTTTATGGAGACAGGCAAACTCGACTATATGTTTATTGGACCGTAAGTTTCCTAAGTATTGTCTATTTCGCCTTATCAAATGTTCCATAAACTTTTTATAGCTTGCTTTGCACACAAAATCTATATATTTTTCACCACTTATGTTCATACCAGGCTGATGGTTCGAAGAAAACAGGTTGTTTTGACCTCACTTGTCCCGGTTTCATTCAAACCAGCAACCAGATAGCGCTCGGTGGTGCCATCTATCCTATCTCAAACCCTACAGGACTTCCATATCAGATAACTGTTTATATCTACAAAGTTAGAAAATCTAAAAAGCTCCTCTACAATTTACCATTCCATGGCCAACATCAATCAAATATAGCCCCAATTTGGTTTAGTTTAAAAAGTTGATAAAAATCTAAGTCAAAATTATTAATTTTAATTATACATTTCATAGCACCCACAACTTTTATCAAGTTTTGAACCATAAATTTCATCAACGTTTATCAAAACTTACTAAAAATCTAAGTTTTAACTAAACCAAATAGAGGCACGGTGAAATCTCATATAACATCTTAAATGAGTACCTTTTTCTACAGGACCCAAACACAAGCAACTGGTGGGTGCAATATGGGGAGAGAATCAACATAGGATACTGGCCATCTGATCTCTTTGGTATGTTAAGAGCTCATGCTGAAACTGTTCAATGGGGCGGCGACGTTTATAGCTCCAGGGTTGGTTAACAGTCTCGTCTAAAACTTGTACACATGTATTCATTTAAAGCCTACCCGTGCACATTTTTTAATGGATGCAAGGCCATGAGACAATATGTATTCATTTGAATCTTGTCTTCAATAGGTAGGAACTCATCCACACACAGCTACCGGTATGGGCAGCGGTCGATTTTCCGATTATATAATGCAAAGTTCGGGCTACATCAAAAGAATGAGGGTTCTTAGAAATAATATGGAATTGAAGTTTCCGGAATGGATTAATATTTATACGGATGAGTATAATTGTTATGATGCTTATTACCTTAGTGACTATGTTGAAGAACCTGAATTCTACTATGGAGGTCCTGGTAGAAGCTACAAGTGTCCTTGACAAGTTTGTTATTTTTTGCAAAATAGCATTCAATTTGTATGTCTCTCTTATTGGATTATATGACATTGGTAGAAAGTAGAAACTGAAGGCTCAATTGACTAAGTGTTTTAAAAATCGTAAAGGATGTCAAGTTTACGGGAGTTTAAGAATTTCAAATTCCTCATTGTGTTCATGGTCGAATTATTTTTTCTTCAAAAGCTTAACTTCTACATCACATGCTTGCATTCCATCTAGCCGACTGTAGTAGCGGGATTTCGATTTCCGTTTTATGCAAGTGCTCATATTAGCATGGTGTCTTTTTATCGCTTCAACGCTCTCACAATCTCTTCCTTCCATTCAGTGTAGCTTAAAGAGTTGATGCAATAAAATTGGTTCAAGTAGCGCCTCTTTTAATCAAACATATCCATGCTTGGAATAAAAACTAGAATACATAAAATGAGATTAACATAAATATGACTCTTTATTATGTCATTGTTCGGCCTTCATTTTGGAGAATTTATAAATTTTGGAATAATTATTAATGGGAGAATGCATATTTGAAAAATAATGAAATGTTTTAAACATGTGGGTAATATTATTTTATTTGGATTGTATGTTGTTAAAATTAAGAAAAAAAAAGTTTAATGGGACCAAACAATGGCTGTATATAATCTTTCTTACCTATCAAAAATAAACCAATCCTTCACCTACTCTTTTCGATTTGTTTAATTTGATGATGGGTAATGTCATTTTTTGATGAATTTGACATCCAAAATGACAAATAAAAATGTGACAGCAAGTGATTGGTGCAAAATTGTTGTTGGTTTTTTTTTTTAATATTCGCTGTCTGTGGCAAGGTTATTTAATGATCCACTAGCCAATTAATGTCCCCACAAATATTTGTTATTTCGATACTATTTCTATGGTTGCTTCGTTGTAGACTTGCAGTTCTATGATTTCTATCAAATATTGGGTCCACACTTCGCACTTTTGCCCTTTCCCTTTACACAGTCATTGTAATCTCTTTTACTTCAAGAATCCCTAACCTTTCTAGGATCTCTTTTGATTTCTTCTGATTATTAGATTACATTGATTTCTAGAAGTACTCTGTCTGTACTGTCTTTCTAGATATTGAGAATATAAAAAGTTGCTTTTACTTTTTGCATTTTTTTCTCATCGCTTGTTCGTGTATCTGTTGACTCTGAGGAGGAAAGAGGATTGATTTAAGTTGAAAATTTTATTTCAAGTGGGTTTACATTCCTCTTCAATCTTAAGCAAGGATTCCTCAAGTCGGTCGGCGCTGATTCGATCTCAGTGGTTCAGTTTTTGGTGAATTTTGAGTTTTTACAAGTGGGTTTTGATTAAAAAGCTTCCTTTCTTGAAAATTCCTTGTTTTATGAGAACAATTTTAAAAAGATATGATTTTGATATCTATCCTGGGATTTTCATGTAAATTATTTGTAAACGTTAGAGATTCTGAACAATTGGGAACTTGGTTGAAAAATTAAAAGGGGTATTGCGAAAAGGAGTAAAGATGAAGAGAAGGAAAGATGAAGAGAAAATTATGGGGCCTATGTTTCCAAGACTTCATGTGAATGATACAGAGAAAGGAGGACCAAAAGCACCTCCAAGAAACAAGATGGCTCTTTACGAGCAACTGAGCATCCCTTCACAGAGATTCACTCATAATACCGTGAACTTAGTCCCTTCGGCTTCTTCAATCCAGGTTACTCGAGTATTCAAATTTATTCCTTGTGATTTCTGTATCCCGATCTTTTTAGTTCACGGATGAATCTTGGTCTTATATCATTAGTAGTTTTATTGATGAATTGCACGGTTAAATATTATAATTACTGGTAGAATTGTAAGGTTTACTAAATAACTTGTAACTGTATTTATTGGTTGATTTGGCCCTTGTCTTGTTTTATGCTGCGTTAAGTTATGTAGCTTTATTTTGCTATCATGGTTTTGTCAATATTCTGTATGTGGATTGATGGAGATAAAAGCATCCTTGAAAGTTGCAACATGGTGGAAGAATCTTGTGCTAGAGAACACTTGAAATACGTATTGGATTATCTAGGTTGTTTATTTATTATCAGCAAAAACAGGAAAAGAAAAAGAAAAGGATGAGAAGACCTTAAAGAGTCGGTAACTTAGACAACGTCTGTCTTTGTTGATGGAATTGAGCTACTCAAGCTTTTAGTTTATTGTTGAATAAGATCATTAGAGTTATCTCCTCCTCATGATAGTCAGTCCTTTAAGATATTTTTGCTTTTGTAACCTGAATATTGCTCTGAGTGCTGCTAGCAACTCCTGTTTGCAGGGGTGTGGAAATGAAAGGGGCACATTTTTCCCACATCAGCTGCATGCCAGACATCAGGCTGAGAAGCTACATATCCAATATTCTGAATTGAGCAATCCGTTAACGCAAGTTGAGCAGAAAAAGAAGTCTCGTGAAGATGATTTTACAGTTCCCATCTTCATTCATTCTAAGCCGAGTCAGGACCCTAGTGAATATTTTAATGATGTTGAAAGGGAAAAACTCCCTCCCTCCAACCCTACTCATCCTAATCCATCAGTGAAATTTATGAAAGCCAATCAGATGAGCTCGATTGGACACCGTATGAGACAAGAAAGCACAAGGCAGAAGGAAGAGAATTTGAAGGAGTTTGTTTCTTACCAAGATTCATTAGTGAAAGCCATCTCAAATTCTTCATCAACAAATAATAACGGAGATCTGCAGAAGCAAAGGGATGATCATGGTAATAGTATCGACAAATTGAAGACTGATTGTAGAATACAGTCGGAGCTCAGTGCCGAGTCGCAACCTGCTGGTACTGCGCATAGTAATGTTGTTATGAAGAAGCATGGTACAGACATAGTGAAAGGAAATTCGTCTAATCCAATGAAGGATTTTCCATCTGGAGAGCAGGACATCAGTAATGATGCTGATACTCTTGTAGACATGGGTGACAGTGTGTACGAGACTTCAATGGTAGATTCTATATCTGCATACGATGTATCACCTGATGACGTTGTCGGAGTAATAGGTCAGAAACATTTTTGGAAAGCCAGGAGGGCTATTGTTAAGTAAGTTCCAATATTCATTATCTAAGCTTGTTTTTGTATGGAGGTTTTGGACGAGCTTCAGCAAGACTTGAAAAGGGAAAAAGAAGTGTACTGCCATAAAATTGATTAGTAGTTATGTGGAACGTTGAAGGTGTAAGAACATGTTTACGTAAGAAGTCATGCACAAACCAACTAAAATTCAATCACTTTGTGGCTAGAAGTAATTGGCACTTCAGTTGGTCATAAATGTGTTAACATTTGCTGATAGTTGTAATTACGATATACTGATGTTATGTAAAAGTAGAGTTAATTTAATTTATTTTTTTTCAATGCGTGCCCATAAAAAAATAAAATCTGAGACACTAAGTTCTGGAGCGAGTCGGGAGCAGGAAAAACTAAAAGCTTGAACAACGTGTGTTACCTTTTTTTCTCCCTCTGTATAGGAACTCTTTCATGTGCTTTGGTTTGCTAGCTAGCTTAACAGAACATAAAGCTTTGCAGTTTCTGCAAAAATAACTGCTTAATTGCATCTTATAAGGAAAAATTTGAACTCTTGTTTTCCATCTTATCAGAATATAGTTATGCCATTTCTTATTTGACATTTTTATTAATTCAAACATGTTGATTCAAGTTCAGATAGTGCCTAGACAGGTTATAGATTTTCTCTCACTTGTTTTCTACTTCAGATATCACAATTTAATTGCAGGCTGTGAGAGGCCTGGCAGGCCCCTGTGAAACCCCCACCTGTACGTGGGGGTTTTTCCTTGAATTATTTTCCAAGAATGTGGTATATATTATAGAGTATAGTGGCATATTTGGTAGGGGTGTTTGGATACGACTCCACATTATTAAGGAAGAAAAAGAAGCTAAATTTTGTTCATTATTGTGTCCAGTGCCAAACACTTAAATGTGTTTGATTTTGCACAATGCCTTATTGTCGGCTTCAACAAAGCTTTGCTGCATGTGTTTGACCCTATCTTTCTTACTCTTTACAGTCAACAAAAAGTTTTTGCAGTTCAAGTATTTGAGTTGCATAGATTGGTAAAGGTGAGGGCAGTTGCTCAGCTTCTAGCATTACCGGGATGGAATGCAATCTCTTTATTTTTATTTGCTTATACGTATTGCTAAATTGCTGTATGCAATTTTCTATTTCGTAACAGGTTCAGAGATCGATTGCTGGTTCACTGCATCTTTTGCTTGAGGATGCTGCTTTGTTGAAGTGCCTCTGAATGTTTCCAAGCGCAAAAGGGTCTCAGATAAGCCGAGCCATCCAATGGAATGCTCTGCTGAGAATACTGTGGAGAAGGAATCTCTTTCTTCTGTGCAATATAGTGTACCGCTATTTTCAGGAAACCCTCCTGCGCCATCAGTAAGTGGTGCCAACAATTTTGGACCGTGGTGGTTTAATCAACCGAATGGGCACCAGTGGTTGATTCCCGTGATGACTCCTTCTGAAGGACTTGTATACAAACCATATCCTGGACCGGGATTTATGGGCCCAGTTGGAGGTTGTGGACCCCACAGATCAACTCCAGCATATGGGTTTCCAGCTCCATATCATCAATATCAACTACCTTATTTTCCTCCAGCCAGACCTCATGGATACTTCCCTCCGTATGGCATGCCACTTGTGAATCCAGCCTATTCGGGTTCATCTATTGAACAAGTAAACCAAGTTACCATGTATGACCAATTATCAGCTGAGGAAGCTAATCCTGGTCTGCGACATCAACAGTCCTTTGATATGCTGAGCCAGAAGAGTGGCGCTTTTCCTGAAGTTTCTACGTTGTGTGCATCTAAGGATAGTGAATTGGAAGCCTGCACAACAAGTAATCAGAGTGAAAGCGGAACGGGTAATGCTATGGAAGGAAGAAACATGTTTCAACTTCTCCCCATGTCTCCAAGTCTCGATTTCCCCGACTGCAGCCCTCAGCCTCCCTTACCTGAATGCACTGCACAAGTGATCAAGGTTGTGCCTCACAATGCCATAACTGCAACGGAATCCGCTGCTCGAATTTTTAGGTCTATACAAGAAGAGAGGAAACAGTATGATTCAGTTTAGCCAAAAATGAGTTTAGTTGATCTTTCTCCTGAAATATTGTCTTTAATTGTGTTACTGAAATATATGATAGTAGGTGCAGATTCTGTATGTAATATTCCAAGAGATGTTGTATGCAGTTAATTTTTGTAGTAGTTTTTGAGAATTTGCCTTGAAAAATAGTTCAATAATTCACAGTTTTGGTTTTTAGATAATAATCGCGTTTGAACAGTTAAAACAATGCTGTCAAACATGATGAATAGCTTTTAGTTTTTAAATTATAACAACATTTAGTCGCCGAAGTTTTTTTTTTTATCAAGCTCTTGTTTGTGTAGATTAAAATCTATTAAAATTTAATTCAAAGTTAACAATTAGTTTTAATCAAATATTTTGTTCGATCCACAACTTTTTAATCATGTATTTCAACAATTTTTTTAAAATCAAAATCCGATTTTAATAAAAACCACAAAGTAACGTGTGACTATTTTAGCAAGGATAAGTATATTCACACTACAATTTTTATTTCTTGCACCACATTTAATTGCACATAAGTTTCTTAATCTTTGTTCATTACAACACATCTCTAACGATTTTTCATATCATTATTGTTCTCAAACTTTTCATTAGTTAACACATTTTGTATTTGATAATATTTTTATATCCAGAAGTTCATTGAAATGACGTAAAATAATTTTTTTATCATATTTTTAAAAAATAAATAATTATAAAGTGTGAAAAATATTTTTTCTTATTTCAAAGCATAAAAATAAAATATTTTTGATATAAATTATCATCAAAGAGCGTACTAATTAATAGAAGATTGAAGATAAAAATTTGACTGAAAAAAGTAAAGAAAATAATTCTTACAATAAACAAATATTGATAAATTTAATTGTAATTAAAATGTGGTATATGAAATAAAAATTGTAGTGCCCTTTTAAGTTTTAACTAACTGTACATAATTGGACGAAGATAAACCGCAGATGATCCCGTTCTTTGACCTTTATATTGACACTGAAATTCGGGAGATTTTTGCCTTTCTAACATGGCCTCCCGTCATCACTCACACTCCACTGCTACCTGACTCTGGTAATTGAATTCTATTTTCCAATTTTAACTTAATTAATTTACCTTATTTTGATACGAAAACAATTAATTTCTTGATTTTTTATTTTATTTTTTTTACATCGTCAAATTCAGTTGTGGTTTTCATGCTAAATGTGATCTGATGGATTCACTTTTTGATCGATTATAAATGTGAGATTTCTGTTCATGCGTGTTTGTTAGATTTTTAGTTGTGGAACATTCTCGTTTTTTTGCTGGTTAATAATCAATTTCCGTTTTGACAGCCTCAAAGTTTATGTTATTAGTTATTACTATCAATTTTTGTAACAAGGATTTTGTTTTTTCGTTTCTCTTGCTTTAATGGTGTTTAATGTATTTGAATTGATTTAAGTCTTTATTTTAACTATAAAGGTATTGGCCGTGGAGGCGCACTCATTGCATGAGATTACTATGCTATTAACAAAGATGAGTAGTACATCAATGAAGAGAATTTAAATACACAGCGGCTTTGAAGCTTAAAATTGATAGACTTGCAAATTTATGTGATATCTGGGTGATATGGTTATGCATTTTGTGTTGAACCTTGAGTATATAGGAAGGGAGAGTTCGAAAGGTTATTTTCCTGGAAACTATGTGATGTGTTTACGGTGACTGGTGAGCACTCATACGCCATTATGGGGAACACAAATTTTGTTGCCATTGTATCCTTCCCAGCATGGCATTTGATTTAAACTTGTTTGTGACCATTTGGAGTGATAATGTTGCAATTTCAGCTACAAAACACTATCACAAACTAGGATTTATCATCAACTTGTTGTAATATTATTTTAGAGATCTAAAACCAAGCCTCATTCCCAAGCGTTTTACGTTATGTCTACCGATTCATATGTGATATTTGGGTTAGCTCAATATATCAATGCATGCATTCACAATGTCAACATTGTTCTTCTATGAAATGGCCTTTTCTTGCTTATTTCGCTGTGTGGCGTTACATCTCATGTTTTTGAGAATGGCATCAGTAGGAATAAGAGCACTTTCATTAATAATACACATGAAAGTTCCATTGACTGGTTTTTTGTAGGTGACAAACCTTACAACCATGAAGAGCATTTGTCTCCAGTTCCAATCCATGTTGTTACCAGTTCATGTCAACTTCCTGCTGAATTTCTGGAGCCATCACCTGAGAAGCAGCTAGTAATAGGCTTTGATTGTGAGGGGGTTGACCTTTGTCGCCATGGAACTCTTTGTATCATGCAGGTTTGTTTAAATATTATTATCAGCATATAGTGTTTCCCCTGCAGAATTGAGAGTTCTTTCATGGTCATGGTATCATTTTTTCAGTTTCAAACCATATTTTATGGAGACAACCATCTCAATGTTCTTTGAATGTTTGATATGCACACGATCTTTTGTGGACCCCTAAGTGTATTGAGTGAGAAGATTGTGTGCTATTTCTATGCATTTTATATACTCATTTATATTAAATTCTTAAAATTACCTCCTTAAAATGTGGGACAAGGGATAATATGTGATTTTGAGCACGGGTTTTTCTGGTCTAAGTTCAACAATTCGACTAGCAAGTGACCAAATCAGCATTAGTATTTGAGAATTAGAGGTAGCGATTATAAAGTGTGTATGTAAGTTATTTTATCGTTAATATTATTTGAGAATTAGTATTGTTAAATTATTAAATGAAGATGAAATTTCTCATTAAATTACCAATTAAACAAACATAAGAATAAAATTATTTATCATAACATTGATGTACTTCCTATTATTGTAAACAACTAAACATTTTATGTCACATGTAAATTTGTTCGACCAATTGTTTGTCTTCTGCAGCTTGCCTTTCCAGATGCAATATATTTGGTTGATGCCATTGAGGGTGGTGAGATGCTTGTAAAAGCCTGTAAGCTTGCACTCGAGTCTAGTTACATCACTAAAGTTATTCACGATTGCAAATGAGATAGTGAGGTCTCTTATTGTTTTCTTCTCCCCTTGAATCTCCATATGTTGTGGAAGATACCATTTTTTTTTTCTCCTATTATTGCTGGCTTTATATTTTCAATTTGGCATCAAGTTACATAATGTTGTGGATACCCAGGTTAGCTGTCCTTTTTTTTTTTTCCTTCAGTTCTATTGTGGATGTTGTCCAGTAGCCATATTGTCATACAGAAATATAATTGACCAGAATGACATGGAGGTCATATTTTTTAGCCCCACATTCCCTGCAGCAGGGATGTAATGTATGCTGTTTAGGATCATATTTAAAAAAAAAAAAAAAATTATGAAACTAAATACGAAGTTTACGGTTGTCTAAAGTTTTAGTTCATGATTTAACAAGGTTTTGCTAAAAGAAATAGTCTTTCTAATTTTGATGTGCGTGTGCTTAACCAGTCATGGGCTTCTTTGAGTCAACAACAATTTCTCTTCGTTTTCCTTTTTTCTGCTTTTAACCTTCTGGATGACTGGGCTCAAGCTCGACCCAGATCAACGTGTTGAGGCTCTACTTGGCTCTAGGGAATATGGAACTTTAGCTTTTTTATTTTTGGTTTCCTAATTTGAAAAATATGTACTTGCACTATCGGGGAGAGTTGGATGCGGGGAAATTTTGATGTAGCATTGCTAATCTTTTGGTTTTTCCCTCTTGTTCTCATTACTTAAATGTTAATTATTGGTGGTGGTTTTTATAGCGATTGTATGTAATGATAACACTGTAATTAAAATAAATATTTTCTTCACAAGCAGATTGCTTATTCTTTGATTAAGGAGCAAGAAGGACAGAAAAGAGCGCCTTATGACTACATTTCATTTGTTGGCCTCTCCTTGCTGATCCACAATACTGTGGTATATATTGCGTTTCTGACTCTCATTATTTACATTGTTCCTTATAGTGGAACACTTTGTTTATGGTGTACCTGTTTGATATTTTTATTCTTTGCTTGTGAAAATGGGCCTTAAGTCATTTTTATGAAGGCTTTAGTTTCCAAAAGTATCCTGTATATCAAAATGCCTGGAAGGAGAACTTTCAGAGTATGAGCTATATTGTCAAACCAACTAGATTTTGAAGGCCATCTCATTTTATTTTTGAAATTACTGCTGTTCACAATTTGATTAACTATCGTTCTACTACATTTGTGAACCTATGTATTATTGGTCTATGCTTGCTGCATCTGGAAATGAATTTTCCAATTTACTTAAGTCGATAGTAGAGAGACTGCTAAATGGGAGTTTGCTGCTCACTGGCTCTGATATGGATCCTATGTGTAATGTGGTTTCTGTATCTGTAGGAAAATGAGGGACAGTGAATTGAAGCATTGGAATATCAATAGAAGACTAATTCCATGATCTATCACAATTAACATCAATTTGGATAAAAATAAAAATAAAAAATTACTTAATTAGAGAGAGAACGTGTTTTTAGAATTTAGAGGGACTAGAATCATGTATTCGTATATTTATATTGTAGTAGAAAGAGACATGATGCTCTCAACTTCAAATTAATTTTTATGTTCAACCTAAGACTATGATATTCATTATTGCACTGATGATTAAGGATATTAGTTTATGAGTTGTTAAATTTATTATAATGTGAATTCTTATTGAATATATGAACAGTGTACTTGAATTCTTGTACCAATGTCATTTTACATTAAATGGACTTCTCTTAGAATGATAGTAATTCTTGGATATTACTATTTTTGCCTCTGGCGAGATACAAATTGGTTCCCATTAAATTATATAACATATATAACTGGTACCAGATGTAACGGTAATGAGGCACGCTTACCAGTGAGCGACATGTTATGAAATGTGTTACTACTAAAAGAACTGGGAATAACTAGGATATGCATTTGAATATATTGATCCAGGAAAATAAGTTTTATTAGAGGTTTGGAAGGATGTTAGAGCGCAGTGTACATGACTGAATGCAGGAACTATGGACCGTCAAAATGAACTATAGATACCCCAACATGAATACGCTTTAAGCACTAAGCACAAGAACATGTATTACTCCTAAAGTGAAGGGCAAGGTTAACATAACACTTAGAAGATCTCAGTCTAGGTTTTGAGCTCATCTCTTCCCCACTTGCCAACTTGAAAGCCAAGGAAATGACAAAGATCAGTAAACCATAGGTGGTGCGACAAGAAAGCAAGTCAGGAGAAGGCTTTATTTAATTCATTTTTCAAGACTCGTGCAAATGTGATAATTTATCTTAGCCAAGCTATTTATAGTTTATACATCACTGTAGTTTATTTTACTGTAATGTTCTACTGTAGTGGATTTTTTTTTATTTTTTTTTTATGTATACATGAGTTTGGCAATTGTTTTGTGCCCAAGTAATGTGCCAGATACTTAATTGATGCTCCTTTACAGCAACAGGCCTAAATACTGTATAGTAAGGCTTTTGCATCAGCAGTCACCTCGATGCTTGAATTTCACTTTTTCAAATGTTTTTACAGGCATATCATATGTTGAGAAGGAAGAAGTTCACGTTCTTTTGAGGCAGGTCGGTTTTAGTTTCTTCTCATGAAATCTAGAAATGACTGTACTTATAGCAATTCAGATAAAAGTTCTATGGTTTAACCCCTGATTCTTGTGACTGCCAATAAGTAACGCATGCAATATAGTCGTATAATTTGGCCATGTTTCTCATCCAGATTCCATCTCGATGACCCTTTTTCCCCTGGGGATGAGAGTGACTTGCATCTGAGTCAAATTAGTTTGCCATATACATGAACAAATTTTTTTTAAAGAGGTTTTACCCATGGCAATATGACATGAAGTTGAGATCTTTGGAGAGTTTGTCACAAATCAAAAGTTAGTTGTGCATAAATGTTTTCTAATGTACCAGTCATCCATCCTCATAGGCATATCTGGTGAGGCAAATACCTATATTTTCCCTTTAAAATGCTGAGTTTGTGTATTTGGTTTGTCATTGAATTGTTAATTTTGGCATCTTTGGTTTTAAACTCCTTTGATTCATTCATGTATCATGAGAAAATGTGTAATCAATTTTGTAACTACTGTTAAAAGGTTTAGAACCACTTAGACACTGAACCTAATGTTAGGCGTGTTTAAACTTTTTATTTCTTGATAGCTATGTACGACCATAGCGTCACTTCGCTGTTGGAGATATATCTGCTCTCTCTGTCTTGATGATCTCTAGTTTCTACTCATTTCTAGTATCCTTACTTTTGGAAGTATAGACCATTGTCAGATCTAATGATCAGGGCAGCTGCTGATGATGTTCGATTTCTTCTGTTTATCTATCATAAGATGGTGGAGAAATTGAACCAAAGATCATTGTGGTATCTTGCAGTCCGTGGTGCTCTTTATTGCAGATGTTTCTGCACCAATGACAATAATTATGCAGATTGGGCCACTCTGCCTCCATTTCCAGGTTTCAATTTTTTTCTTCCCCCTAATATTTAGTTTCCTGTTTGGTAGTTCTTCTAATATGCGTTTACTCATTCACGCATTTGAATGCATGCATTATCACTTATATAATTTGTAAATGGAGCTCGTTGAAGAAACTCAAATTACCTAGCATCGAAGTGAAACATATGATAAAACATGTCCTTTGTTGCTAGACATAATTTTATTCTACACGTATATACCCCCCCCCCCCCCCCCCCCCCCCCCCGTCTCTTGAGCTAACTTGTTGCAAAACATAGTTTGACCCTATATAATTCTTCTAAAATAAAATGTAAGCAGATCAGCAAATTTTATTTGGTAAAAAATTCCCTTGCTTCTGTTGCTGAGATCCCAGCCCTTTAGCTCAAGTGATGCGAGTCAATTTGCCGAATTTTTGCTCATTTGTTAAAACATCTGTTGTTGTTGGTAAAAGAATGAGAAGGCTTAACTATTGGTTAGCCTCTCTTACTATTTATAATAAGCATTAGGAAAACCTAAATGGAGCTCGTTGAAGAAACTCAAATTACCTAGCATCGAAGTGAAACATATGATAAAACATGTCCTTTGTTGCTAGACATAATTTTATTCTCCACGTATATCCCCCCCCCCCCCCCCCCCCCCCCCCCCCCCCCCCCCACCCCCTCCCCCCCCCCCCCCCCCCCCCCGTCTCTTGAGCTAACTTGTTGCAAAACATAGTTTGACCCTATATAATTCTTCTAAAATAAAATGTAAGCAGATCAGCAAATTTTATTTGGTAAAAAATTCCCTTGCTTCTGTTGCTGAGATCCCAGCCCTTTAGCTCAAGTGATGCGAGTCAATTTGCCGAATTTTTGCTCATTTGTTAAAACATCATATATTTCAGCTTTCAATTTAATGAAAACCAATTTATGGCCTTTTCATTTGCTTTGCTGATTTTAGTTTCAACAACTATAACCTAATTGTTCATTGCTTACTCTCCATGCCTAAAATCTCTCGGATGTCATTTTAATCTTAGTGGTGCATTAGTAATATTGAATAATGTCTCAGTGATTTATTTTTGTTATCAAGTTATTCATTGTCTTGTTGCAGAATAGCAGAAGTGCTGCACGTAAATTTGATTTAGATCATCATTTTGAAGTTACACCTCATTTGTTAAAACATCATATATTTCAGCTTTCAATTTAATGAAAACCAATTTATGGCCTTTTCATTTGCTTTGCTGATTTTAGTTTCAACAACTATAACCTAATTGTTCATTGCTTACGCTCCATGCCTAAAATCTCTCGGATGTCATTTTAATCTTAGTGGTGCATTAGTAAGTATTGAATAATGTCTCAGTGATTTATTTTTGTTATCAAGTTATTCATTGTCTTGTTGCAGAATAGCAGAAGTTCTGCACGTAAATTTGATTTAGATCATCATTTTGAAGTTACACCTTATCTGGTGCTGATTCTATAGTTCTTTTATCGCTTCAGACAATCTAATTGTTAATGAGAATGCTCCCGAACAAGAAGTCCTCTCAGTTCTTGATGTTCCCCCAGGAAAAATGGGCCGTGTTATTGGAAGACGGGGAGTTAATATCTTGTCAGTAAAGGAGTCGTGCAAGTATGCTCTTCTTTCTTGATATGAATCAAACTCATAATGATGCATCATGAAATAATTACTAGAATACATGATGACTAATATTCTCTTCATTTTTTATGGCTTTAATGATTAATTTGCAATAGTGATATAGTATGGATGTGTTTGTTTGGGCCCCATGCATGGAGGTTTTTGTGAATGAATCTTGTATACATGTAAGCACATATATCTTCATTGAGTTTCCATGTTTCTTATATGATATGTAGCAAAAGGTAAAGGTTTTGGAGCTGGAGGACTTCCGCCTCAAACATTAGGAAACAAATGTATTAATTAATTTAAGACTAATTCTAAACAGCAAATGGATACATTGCGGGAGAAGCAAAAAATCAATCTTAAGATTCTAAAAAGTTTCTTTCTTGTCATGGTACTCTTAACCCTCAATTTGATCTTTCAAAGTCCATTAGTGTTTACGCAGTAATCTTTCATGTGAGAATCAAATCTTCTTGGTTAACAAATAATCAGTGTATTTGCTGTTTCCGTGGATATTGCACCTGTTTCTTTCTGTTGTGACTCGTTTTCTTCTGATCTTTTCCTTACTTAAGATTCATATGTTTGCAGTGCTGAAATAGTCATTGGAGGTGACAAAGGTCCTCCTGAAAAGGTTAGCTTTCATTGTTATTGGAGAGTCTGCCAATACTCTCACTCATTAATTTAAACCTTCTATTTTTCAATTCGGTATTAAACCCCAACTTTGAAATGAATTTCCTAGCATTAACTTTTTTCTTATGAACCCTTCAATGCAAGTAAATGTGAATGCAGTGTACCAAAGAAGTATAGGCCAGTCGGAGACTTAAAATAAGGGAACTACTTAAATCTTGCTTTTGTTATGACTGCCTGAAATAACATTTTGCGAGACAGCCACTAGTGACAAGGGCACGTGAAAATGTACTAAACAACGAGAATTGCGATGAATTAGATCTTGTGATTTCTTAGTAGTAGAAATTTTCTATGCCCAAATAGGGAGAGTTTTGTTCGAATGCATCAAACTTTAGCAAGAAGTGTATTTAAAGTTTATCACTTTTACTTTTGTTTGTATAAGAATTTTCCCTTGTAAAATTTCACGGGTCTCGCAGGTTTTTATCATTGGGCCAGCAAAGCAGGTGAGGAAAGCAGAAGCAATGTTAAGGGGAAGAATGCTGGAAATGTACTAAAATTTGCGATAAGCTGCTGCTCCATCTGTCTTTACAATGCCATCGCCCATAAAAGATGGATTTAGATGGCCTTGCACTAGTTGCCATATAAATGTGTGCATAAATAAATTCTGAGAAGTTTCTTATAAAAACTAAAAAAGTGATGGCTGAAAATTTGATCATGTTAATTGTTCAGTGTTGGAATAGGTGCTTTCCAATTCTTAGAGAAGTTAATATGAATAGAGTTACTGCTATAATGTCACTTGATTTTCCTCTATGCTACAAACCTACACTGGGCTGTGTGCTTGTCGAGGTGGTGGGTGAGGCCCAGTCAAGGTATGATCTCGAGTAACTCCGTGAGTCCTCTCAGCCACAGTTTGGCACTTGGCTCTGCTCGAAATACCTGTGCCTAAGTCGTCACTTGCGTGGCTGCGCCCCCTGTGTGTGTGTCCATTTAACCCATTGGCGATCTAAACAGAGAAAGTTCACATGTTTGGATAATACTAGAACAAGAAGTTAAATTTTGTTCATTGTATCCGGTCCCGTTCACTTTGCAGGATGACACACAGTAAAAGATGAGTCCTAGTTTTCGAGACCATACCACATCCCACTAGACAGACAGAATGAATTCAAAGTTAAACTCTCTCAGCTTTTTAGGCCGGGTTATGCAATTTTTTGGCACTTTCTTTGTCGGGGACCTAAGAAAAGCAAGTGACACTTGAATCAATGATGTTGTCTATACTCTATTCTAATCACACTATCAACATTTTGTTGCTTGTTCGTCTAGTACACTTCCTAACAGCATCGTCACATTTTTGGATTAAAAAAAAATGACCATTTATGCCCCTTGAATATTTTGAAGAATTCTTTCAAAAAAGAAAAAATAAAATGTATAAAATGTCGCGTATTCAACGTAAGCATACCAACTCTTGCAGCTTGCTTCTACCAAACATAGGTCGATCGAGAACTCCGTGAACCTCAAGATTCATTCACTATAAGATCTCTTTTAAAAAGTATAAATTGAATGATAAGTGTGATCGATTAACTAAATGCAAGTGCCAATTATTAAAGTGAGGATAAGATTGACAAGGACATGCTTATCGTTTCAATTTCCACGTCAAACAACTAATCCTGTCAATATAATCCCATCTTTGACTAAAGCCAACCATTAGATCTCTACTATAATTCTTTACACCAACAATCTATATTTTTTGTTTAGAAAGTCATCTACATAAAAATTTTGTTCTCGATAAAGATTAAGAGTCAACTAGACGAAGAAGTTGTTAAGGATCCATGATCTATCATTCCACCTTCTAACTAGTTCTTTTAAATCCACCCACTATTTTAATAAGAGAACCTATCAATTCACCTGAGTTTAAATGAGTATATAAATGATACCTAAGACAACTTTTTTATCGGAAAACGTCTATCTACTGAGGGAAATGCTACGTGTACATAGCAATTCCGAGCTCAAGCACCCTATCAATAGGGAGCTTTCATGTGTCCATTATGAACACTCTTATGTTATGGGCTATGTACTCATAGTATAACTCATCTACTGATTATCTATCTGACCATCTTCCGAAACAGGAGTGATAAAATCTGAATTCAGTCATGGGTACAGGGATCCAACCAGAAAGACCTAGATTCCCACCCGACTTTCATCGTGCCGTCTTAAAATCTCTCTCGCGCATTAGGCGAGCAAAGTTCCCGTTGTATTCTCGGATCAGGAACCTACGTGTCGATGCTCACGTTTTCGATAACCATACCAGTGATTTGAAGATGTTTCGAAAAATATTTAGTGCCCATTTCGATCAACTCTACATGTAAGAATTATCAAACAATACCAAACTTTTTATCAAGATGATAATATAATGTAAGAATCACTAGATAAGATGATATGGATTATTAAAGAAAAACCTTGAAATTTCAAATTGAACATGAAAATATTTACTTGAGAATTTACAAATCAGAATCCAGAAGCCCCTCCCTAGATTTCATATTTACATTTTTCCCCAAAATAAGCACAACAAAATAGAGATTGATCACTTAATCTCCCTTCCCTTCCATCTCTCATTTAATTTAACATAATATTTACAGACCAGTCAGTCAACTTCAATGGAATCTCAGCAACGTAATGTAATGTATTCGCACAAGTCAAAACATCCAATAACCCGATTCACTGCAATAGTTCAGAAACCCACCCGAAGTGGGAACCCGGGATGCCCGATTCCACTCGGTCCAGCGAGTTTTCCTTGCTCAGTTTTTCGTAGATTTTCTCACGCAGCTTTCTTCCGGATTCGACTCTCTCCATCACTGGCTCCTCTTCGGAACATGTTTGCCAAATGTCGTATGCGGTGCGTCCGCAACGAGTTGGGGCCTGAATCGGAGTAGTAGGGAGGCTCATGAATCCGGGTCGGAGACCTGATGGGCTACGAGGAGATCCGAACCCGGAACCCATTTTGGGACCCCATGCCGGTGGGCTCATGCTCAGACCTGGACTCAGGCCCATCCTAACCTTGTTAATCTGCAGTCCCCGCATTGACTCAGCCAGCCCAAAAGCCGAGTTTCGACTCGGTGACACCGGAGGTGAATCAGTCGTCGGAGAAGACGGAGGTGAGTACAGACCATAAACCCCCGCATTCATAAAAGGGTCCTGTCCAAGTCGACCAGGCGAGTCACACCCGAGATGACCCGGAGACCCTTCTGGAGTAAGCAACCGAAGCTGCCCCGGCGTATGAGCAAAGAAACAAACTCTCCGGCGGCAGTGGGTCCCATCCTTGCATGGCTGCGTGCGGTAGCGAGCCGGATGAAGCCAGCACTCAAATACGCCATGCGCATACTCACAGCAGTCCCCCTTTCCACACACACCCTTTCTGAAATCCGGGCAAGCAGTGCCGGAATAATGGTACTTACGGGGATCCCTCCGGCGGGCCTTCTCGCCGGGATGCGCAAATGGGCACTCCGTCCAGTCATGTGATCTGGCTCGTGCGCATTTTTTCACCTTGAAATCAAACATCCTGAAATCATCACATGAAAATGCATCAACCGGAATATCAAAATCATCAGACCCACCATTTTCTCCTTGCAAAACGTCGTCATCCTTTCTCGCTGGTAAAAACCTCTGCAACGCTGATAAAGCGCTCTCATAATGGGACATATCAGGGCTGGTAGAGTGAATGTGGGCGATTGGATCATCAAGAAAATGGTAATCCCAAGCCGGGATTTGGACGGTAGGATTCGGTTTCGGAGGGTCTCCGATTATCATCATCATCAGGAATTTATTTCACCTTATATCCACTCCACTGTCATAGTCTTCACCCTGCTCTAGAAGAGGAGGCTCCTTTATAAACAGCTTTATTAACCGTGGTTAGAATTTAACTGAACCGTGGTTAAGTTAAAATATCTTCAGGCTAACCTTACCTTTGCATTTACTTCAAATTCTCACAGGCTTTAAAGGCTCAATTTTGACTAGGCAGAACGGGCTCTATTGGGGCCGGTAAATAAGGACTTGTTTGGATTGTGTCCAAGTAAAGAAAAGTCTGTGTAGCTTTATTTTCTTTTGTTTTTATAAATTTTACAGCAAGTTGTATCTTTATTTCTTGTTCAAGTATCCATTCCAATAAGTTAGGGTTTTTCTTCTTTTGGTAATGAAACAGGCAGAAAAAGTTCAAATTTTTTCTAATAAAAATGTGAATGAGTTCATAAATTCGATATTCTTTTATCCTTCTTGTTGAGAACGACTGAAAAAGTATCAGTAAAAATGTCACGTTTTTATTTCTTAGAAATACAGAAGTATTCTTAGAGCCCGTTTGGTAGAAATTAAAATCGGATTAAAATTGAAAAACTAGCAGTTATTTTTTACTTTTATTAGACAAGTGGGACCCAATAACGACTATATTTTCAATTTTAATTGGATTTTAA
The DNA here is from genome assembly GCA_019097785.1 of Fraxinus excelsior. NCBI lineage: Eukaryota > Viridiplantae > Streptophyta > Magnoliopsida > Lamiales > Oleaceae > Fraxinus > Fraxinus excelsior. Next base: position 6,978,536 of record CM032625.1, on the reverse strand, counting down.
TCCGGACCAAACGGGCTCTTAATCTAATTTTATGATTTACCTATTATCAAAAAATAATATCAAATTCCTATCTCGGTTTCGTAATATATATTTGCCCATGCTTGATTCGCATTCTTTCAAAATTTATTTTCAACTGCATCAAAAGATTTTCCTTATTTTTTAACCACTTATTATTCATCAAATTATTATTTAAAATACATTATTCTCTCAATAACGTGCATCAAACATCCCCGTAGTACATTTTACACCGAAAAATAGTTTTTCACCTGGCATTTATCTATGAGGACCCACATAATTAAATTCGAGAAAAATTTACCCGTGACTTGTACTGCGTCAACAGCGCGGTGAAATTAATTTTTCCGCGTGTTTTACTGACACTGCTCTCATTTGGATTTTTATTGGCAATTCAACTCACGAAATACTCGTCATTTCGGGTTGAAAACATTACGGTATTTAAGCGAGAAGTTAGATGTCAAACTAACTGACACGTGGAAGGCTATTCTTTTGCCATTTTTCAATTAACCCGGTTTTTCCGGTGCACGTCACCACTGTTAACCCACAGTGTCGGGTCGGGTCGGCTATCTTGTTCGTATTGTTGATATAAATATAGAGACCAGTTGGATGTGCTAACTTGCACCAATTCCGTACGATCCGTAGCATTTCTAGGCTATTTCACTGAAAAAAAAATATTCTGAAATGAAGGAGCCTTTTTTTTTTAACCTACACCCTTGCTCATTTTAAGAAAATTCGAAATTTTTAAAACTTCATTTTTATTACTTGAGTCGAGCTAATTGAGTTTTTTTTTTTTTTTTTTTTCTAAATTGTGTAATACATGTTCTTAGCATTCAACTTTTGCTCGACCGACCTTTATCTATCCTTTAACACTATGAGAATTCAATAGTTTAAGATCTTCTTTTATTGACTATACAAAATTTTAGGTCGCTTTTGGCAATTTATTTTAAAAGTCGTCTCGTTCAAATGTCCTCTCTTATAGAGAAAATTTAACACTTCTGTATACACGATATATTTGGATTGTTTGCGATTATACATTAACCACGTGCGATTTTAACAATAATTTTGGTTGCCGAATTGAACATAGTGATCTATACGATAAAATTGTTGATAATTTGTACGAGGACGGTAAATTGAAGTCAAGTGACATAATAAGATTTTACCTTAGGTTGGGTCGCTGAATATGAAGATTAGTTCGAGTAACATTATTCACTCAAATAGACCTTCGGTGTCGTTACATGATATAACATTATTATATAGACGTCATAATATTTAGGTTCATTGAACTGAAAAATAAAAAGTACTAATCGACATGAAATATATACTGAATGCTCTCAATTTAAAGCAATCGCCTTCCAACCACCAAATAAGAGAAGCTAGATGGCCTACATCGTCCTTACAATTTATGTGAAAATTAATGTTGTTTAATTTTGTATTTAGTTGGTCTGTCTGCGAAGTAGGACTGCCGCCCACTCAAAATGGAAAGTTTGGTCCATTATTTAATTCATCATTAAATTTCTCAACCATACGTATTAAGATGCTAATACTAATGCTATGGGTATAAACTGGGGACGATATCCATGTTGTGGTCGCGATGTGACGTGAAAGAATAATGTTATTCGTATAAACTGGAGACGATTAACATGTAAACTGGAGACGATTAACAAATGAATCGATTTGACAAATTAATAACCATTCGAAACAGACGATTTAAGAGAAAGTTAGAATTGATTTAACGTGAACTGTTTGATTGATGAATTTGTTAAGGGCAAAACTTTATACTCCATATGCATTAGTAGAGATTATTGTCCTTTTGTTTTAAAAAGTATTTTTAATTAAAATTATATTTTGACTATAATTCACCGGTTGAACTATTGACTCGACTATCAATAATTTGTTCTGGTCGATGATCGAGTCAAATCGATAACTATGACGGTTCACTTTTTTCCTTGTTCTGTAAGTAGTGCCATATTGTTTGGTGCAAACAACACTCTCAATGAAGATGTTCTAAGACCAATTAAATGCATGAATATGAATTTAAAGTTTTTTTTTCCCAGTTAATGCGACCTCACAGTATATCAGGAAGCCTATTTTGACTGAATGTATAGTAAATCCTTTGCATGGTCTTAAGTATATCTAGTCAATGTCTTGCATGAATTAAAATCTGGATTTTAATTTAAATTAAAGTGTGGATTTTAATTTAAATTAAAATCAAAAATTAATTTTAATCATATTTTATGGGATCCATAACTTTTTTATCATATCAAAATCTGCTAAGAATTTTGATTTTTATCCATATCAAACAAGAGCATAATAAAATTCATCCATGATGACTTTACGGAGAAAACCAATCAACGTGACTTTTAAATTACACTTTAAACTTTAACCCGGTGAAATGTTCGGTTATATTTGGCAAAGTTCATAATTGCTTATAGACTTCTATAAAACTCGTAACTTTTATATATTTTTAATTACACATTGTTTGTGACACATTGTTTATAAGCAATTAAAATTAACCAAACAATTACTTATAATAAAAAGTAAAATAACACGTGCATATGGAATAGGTTAAAATCCATTTCGGATTTGTTTGGGAGTAAGAAGCCCTTTGACATCTATTCATATGTAAATAATTCTTGATGTGAAAGCACATAACTATGGGCTGGTCTTTGAATAGGAAAAATAGTGGAGTTGTAGAGTCCCAAATAAATTGGCTTATTCGAAAAAAAAAAAAAAAAAAACTTTTTTTATACAAGTATAATTAAAATGAAAATTGTAAATTAAGCTACCTATAATAGTTTGACTAACTTTATTGGCCTCTATGCTATTCAATTACTCATATATACTATTTAATTACTCAATATAATTATTTATTCGATTATGTTACATGTGCCTAACTTATAAATTGATTTATCAATGGATGATACAAAAAGATTTAGTGGAGCGGGTGGATGCTAAGATCGAATGTCACGAGTTCGAATCCCCTGTCAAAACAATTCATCGGTCGAGTTTGTCGCACCGGATTTGCCAAGTACGATTTATCTCTCCTATTTGGTTTGCGGGCTACTGCACATGAAACAAGGAATACCAAATACGCATTCACGAGTAACGGCTGTGGGTTCCTACGTATAAAATAAAAATGAAACTCTTCCCCTTTTTTTGACACATTTATAACTATCATTTCCTTATTTATTTAATCAAGTTATAGTTAATTAATAAATCAAAAATGCTAGATGTACACTCATTCTTGATATTTGATGTGTTGTTAAAATGCTACTGAATGGAAAATTATTTAATTTTTTAAATTGTTCAATCGTGCGTTGTCACATGATAAAGTGTAATGAATGATGTACACCTAACGTGATAAAGTGACACGTGTTCCTCCTATTCTAAATTCTATATGAACTCATTTCACTGTAGCGTGGTTGCAAAAACAAATACAAAGAATCTGCCAATAATCACGTGAATGTCACGTGATATGAAACGTCGCAATCAAAGGTAGGTACACGTGTATTGAGTGCGGATAAGTTGAAAGAGATTGTAAATTGGTTTTGGATATGGATCAAATTTGTGTTTTGTCCTTTGAGTTTCAGATCCCTTGTCCTTTTCACCCACGCACCCACCTCACCCCACCCCTATACCCCCCCTACTCCTTTCTTTCTTTTTCTACGTTATTATATTATTATTGTTTTTTCTCCTATTTGCTTTTGGTTTACTTTCAATTCCCACATCCTCAAATCTTATCCACACTAGCGACTAGTTTGGTTCGTGTAGGATCAATAACGTTACAAAAATTGATTTGGACATAGATAAAGGAAAGTTCAAAAGTCGGATCCTCGAGGATCAATAATGCCCCCACCGCTGATGTGCAACGTGTGATGTTATCACATCAACGATGGAGAATAGATCTTACCTTCATTATAGACGAGATCAGCTATGTATATTTTATTAATATTAAAAAGAATATATCTTTCGTTTAATATTTGTTGAACAATAAAATTAAAATAATTTAACTCAAATATTAATTTACCTGATTTTTTATAAGAAAAAAAAAACGTAAACCTCTACTTTTCTCTTGACTCATTTTAGGCTTCCTTCATTACCATAACAACACCCGTCAACTTTGTAGTACTGGCCCATGATTTAAACTATGAACTATAGCGGGCCCACAATTTTTAAGTGGATCAAATAGTGTCGATGTTGGATTGTAACCAACACGTCGCGTCAATAATTTGAACTTGAAAACGTTCAAAATTGATATTAATTTGTAAGTTTGGTCACCAAATTTCAAGCGGTCGATTTCACTTCGTGATCATATCACGTTTTTACAATAATTAAATAAAATTTTAATCAGCTTGAAGTGAAATGATCGATGATTATATAGTTGAAGAAAGACAATGAAATTCAATATAGAGTAGAGTAGATAAGCTGTCACATCTCTTGAAGAATGATCAAATATCACGCTTTGAATTGTTATTATTATTTAGATTCTTGAAGTCTTTGATATCATATCCCAACATGGTGTGAAGCAAGTTGCAGTTGGCTCGAGAAGAGCCCGACTTCTTCGACTCTCATCATGTTTATTTTGTTAAAAATAAATTTTGGAGTAGTAGATTGATGGAGAATGTTTGATTAAAAAAAATAAGAAAATGTTTTGGATTTGCGTGTAATATTATTTTATTGAAGAATGTGATTGAAAATGAGAGAGCGAGAGAGATGTATTTTGAAAATAATGTGGATCAAGCAAGTAATTTTAAAATTCGGATCTATTACAAGTTGAGAAGTGGACAAGAGAAGAGGTTGCAATTCTATTTCTCGACACCTAATAGTTATGATTGAAAAGTATTGCTCTAAGACTTCAGTTTTTTGGACTTATATTTTAGCAAGTAATTATCGATAAAATCTGTTCAAATTCTTCGACACTTGAATTAGGAGTATCCATCTTTCAAGCAGTTGTTTAATGAAAGTAGAGATAAGAACAATAAACATTAAAATAATTTAACTCAAATTTGGAAAAAAAAAAAAAATTTATACAATTTCAAATCAAAGATCCAATTTTAAGCGTTCACGTTCCTTAGTTGTGCTCATTGCAAAAATGAAAGAGTTTCTTGGTAAGAAATTAAGAATGCTTAATTTGTTGTTATTTTTTTTTACGTTCGAAATATGAGACCTCGAATTTTACAACAATCCACATAGATCCGATTTTAAGCGTTCACGTTCCTTGATTGCGTTCATTGTTCCTTGATTGTGTTCACTGCAAAAACGAAAGAGTTTCTTGGTAAGAATGCTTACTTTGTTGTTGTCTTTTTGTATGTTCGAAATATGAGACCTCAAATTTTACAACAAGGCACGAAATTTTACTGTCTTGAAAAGGTTTGACCAATCAAGAGGATACAAATTTTCAACTTATGTCCAATACTGGATTAGGAAGTCAATATCGACAAGGGAGAGAGGGGAGCCTGGGATTGCCCCCACAAAAGCATTTATTTTTTAAGGATTTTTTCTTCTATGTATCAATTCAGTAGATTTATTATTATTATTATTTTGTCTCTCGTGACTCAACCCTTGAATGTCGATGTTAGTAGCACGACATGCTAGAGGAGTTCGAATACCTGTATGTGATTTTCATCCTTTTATTTATTCATTGAAGGTTCATGCTAGAGAAGGCATTAGCGTAAAATATGTGCTACTATCTTGTTTAGAGTTGATGAATGCTTTTATGTCAGGTACATGGGGGTGCTTAGTTTATTTATTGTCTTCAAGTTTGCAACAAATATATGCATGCACACGTGTTGAAGCACATTAATAATCAAGATTCTAATTTATTTTCCTATGCATCCTGTGTCTCGTGTCCCCTCGTGACATGCTTGACATGGAAGATTGGGTACTATTAGACACGAAATAATGAAAAGCTAAACCGACGACCTAAAATATTGTTTATTACATAATAAGCGTATTCTATACACTTATTCGGACTCTAAAATATAGATATTTTGGAGTTCTTTTGAATAATTATAGCCTAATTTATTGTATATTTTATTTATTTGGCGAAACTTGATGAAAGGAAGTGAATTGAAAGAAATAAGTGGAAATTGTCAAAAGGGCTAAGATTTAAAGTTTGGGGACTAAAGTGCAAATACTCAAAAATTGTGTCGAACCTTATGATGAAAATTCGAGAATGCTATGGGTCAATTAGATGTAATTAGAAGTTAAAAAATGAGTGAAATCTGATCAAAATACCTTTACAAATCAGTTTTCAACTGCACAAGTATGTTCTAAATTTTTATCTCAAGATTGAGACTCATTTTTTACATAATAAATGTTCAAATTAGAAAAATGTTACGCTTAGTAAAATTGTATCCATTTGAGTTATCTCTATAATCCAATTTGAATCACATCAATCGAATATTGAGAGAGAAAGTCATGATAAAAATATTAAACGGTCCATTTAAAGCCTATGAAAACTCTAAATTTGGAGAAAACAATAGGAGAAATATAAATACAAAAAATGGAGGCACTTTTGATGGTTCCACACATTAACAGACATAAAATACAACTTGAAAATTAGAGAGCAAAATCAAATGATAAGAACAACAAATCAAGGGTTTGAAATCAAGATTTGAAACAAGAAGATGAACTTGGTACAAGATTCATCCACTTCCATACATCTCAATTCAAATCTTGGTGATATACTCCATTATTATTATTATTATTTCTTTATACATTATGAGTAGTTAAACTTTTCATTAGGGTAAACAATGTAATCTAGTTGAGACCATTTATTTATTTTGTTCAAGTTTCAAGTTCTTTTATCATATATGTGTTGATTTTATTCATGTATTTGATGTTTTGAACTTCTTGATCAATAATTCAATGATTTTGTAAATCTTCTACGAATCGAGAGATGAATTTTAGATTTATATCACATATTAAAATTCGATAATTCAGTATAATGTATAGAAATAACTATGCTAATTATTGCAGCCGTTATATAGATATTTAGAACAACTAGTGCGTCGAAGTAAGATTTATTCACACAGAGATATGTGATTGAATTGATCAAATAGACTCAGTGAGAACTCGAAATGGATAAATTGAATATAATAGAAGAATTCAGTCAAACACTACATTAGATTTATGAATCTTGAATTAAGATTTAAAAGTGATTAATAGACGAAATTGTTATGTCATAATATTTCATTCATATTTGAATTTTAAACCAATCTTTGTATGCATCCTACTATTTTTAATTAGTAGATATAGTTAGAAAAACAATCACGTCAAATCATAATTATTTGTATTTCATCAAATAGAAGTTAAAAATAATAAATTAAGTATTAAAGTATAGTTCTCGTGAGAACGACAATCATCTATATTACTTGTTACGATATCATATACTTGTAATAGAAAAACGCAACATTATACCATCAAGTATTCATACCGAACATGGACTTGGCTCATAATGCTCTATTAATGCACCAATCTTGAAACCTAAGTTTGAACAAGCTTTGTGTTTCGAGTGTCTAGAATTGTGATTCTGCTGATTGATCATTGGTCGAATTGTTTCAGTTTGAGAACTACGTTGAAACTCATATAGCAAATATCTTCAACGATTCACAGAAACAAACATGTTGGAGTAATCCCTTTGTAATCTAACATGGCCTTTTGCAATTGTCGTGCTTGAATATATGACCGATATATCAATAACGAGCCTTGAGGAAACTGTAAAGATGCAACAAATGATAAAGGATGCTTATACTCTTCTCAATGGGTTCGAGCCAAGAGAAAGACAAGTACTAATCCTAAGATTTGGAGTGGGGAATCATCAGAGGAAGTCACTTGAGGAATTTGAGAGGCTATTTTGTGTAAGCCAAGCGAGGATAAGAAAAACAGAAAGGACAACTCTCGCTAAGCTTAAAAATTGGGGGTTCTTTCCAAAATTTAAGCCATTATTGTACGTATAGCACATATTTGGTACGCATACAAACCCAAGTTTTAACTTAACAATACAACATACAATTAGGAACGTTATATTCCACCCTCTTTTCACAACCAAGAAACTGACGCAAGCATGACAAATATGTTTTTCATGAGGCTAATTTACCACAATAGGCTTAGTCGGAGCGAAATTACTATTATGTTGGAGCAAAACTGCTATTATTTTTAGGCTTCGTAAGAACAAAACTATAAACTATGTGAGCTAAGAGCGGAAGAGATCTAATCTAAAAACGGTAGGCTCAATTCCTGAGCTCCAATCCAATCCTTGAAATCGTAAGGTTCTAATTGGAATCCTCTCTCTTTAAAGGGGATGGTTCTCGAGCTAGGTCTAATTCCAAACCTCACGAAGCAATAATTACTTTCTAAAGGTAAAATGCTAATTAAATGGAAAAGAACAATTCCCTTTTTGGGAAGAGAATCAATTTATAACTAGAGACACGTCTACAACGTTTTCATATTTTCAACTCAATGTTTGCATGTGACTAGTCCCTTTCAAGTGGTTGCGTAGGCGATGAATTTCGTTCGGTTCCGTATCATAATTAAGTTTTTTAACATTTACAGTAACACTACATAAATATAACTAATGACATTTCATTTGTAACTTTTACAAATTAACGTAGCCAAATTCAAAAATATAAAAATAACTAGATGTCGAATAACATTAATTCAATGCATACAAATACTAAAAAGTAGATATTAATACTTACCAACTATTTGATTTAATTATCAACTGCTACTGTTTGACTTGCCATGGCAAAAAACTCTACAAGAATTGAAAAAAGACAATTAACAAACAAATAAACTAAAAAATATCCAACTAATAAAATTTGATAAAAAAATATAATATATATATCTATTACCTGTCTCAATACCATACTTTTAATCGTTAATTCCTTTGGAAGTTTAGTAATCAAGAGAACTAGAGAATACCGAGAGGCGAAGCAGCTGACGGCGGACGCGAGATGCGGAGCAGCGGACGGTGGACGCGAGATTAGGACCAGCGGCGTGAATTGATGAATTGACGATGGTGAATTGAATCAATTGATGAATTGACAAGGGTAAATTGAGGGTTTGTATGTATTGGGCTAAATTGGAATTGATAAATTGGTAATTGAATGTTTTGATTTTGAGGGTTTGTATTGGGCTTTTGGGCTGGGGTTTTTTTGTTTAGGCCATAAAATATTTTCGACCCACTGGAGTTGATTTTTTTTTTTTGCCTCTTAAAATTATGAAATAATTTTATTTATTTATTTAATTTGTTAATTTATTTAGAAAAAATAAAATAATTTAATTAATTCAATAAAAAAATATAAAAAAATTATTTAGTTTTAGGTCTCATTGGTCTAGACCCGAGACCCAACCCAAACCTTTCGGTTCTCGATTCGGATACCAGTTCAGGTCTTTAACTTATGGAGAACCGCTCAGTTCGGTTCGGGTTCGGGTTCGATTCGGTTCGAATATTTTGGACACCCCTACTCAAAAGCATTCCTACTCAACTGGTTATAAACCTACTAACTAAACTTTTACTTGAAATGCAGCTAAGGTCATTATAGAATGAGAAGAAGACCGGGAACAAGAGGGACGTAAATCAGACTGATCTTTTGCTTCAAGAGTGTTCTTTTGCACAAAAGCCCTACTGAGAGGCACAAATGCAACACTTCTAAAACATTAGGGACCAAAAGCTAATTATTTGTTAAACACAAGGCACTTGCAATGCACGTGCATTAAACTCAAGTTAATGCCCCGACATATAAAGTTAAAAAATAATAAAAATGCAGTAGTCCCAACTTCCAGGACAGATCTCTCGATTTTTCTATCAAATTCTTGCCGGGTATGGATTATCAATTTCCCCAATTAATTAATTATTTCTTCTGGACTGAATCTTTTATATAATGCTCTGCAATAATTTTGAAATACAATTTCTATGTGTATAGCAATTTAAAGAGGTTTTTCAGAAAATCATTCTCCGATTGATGTATATATACTGTTAAAAGAATGGACTTTTTTTTTTATGTATTGTTAACTTTCACATTGTTAAGTTCTTAAAGATTGCAATGGCTTTGAATGATTTTCAGATTTTTTTTATTGTTTTTTTGGGTGAATTCGGAGTACATAAACAGGCTATTTGATAATTTTCTGTATTTCTAATGATATTGCTACAGTGCAAAACGAAATAAGTATACATGGATACTTTGAATCTAGATTTTATTTGCTACTCTCTAGATGGACTTGAAATAAGCTACTTTTATTATGTGATGCAATTATACTTGTGTTGATGAAATAGATGTTTCACATTATATGAATACATTGATACACACGATTCATTTTTGAGTATTAGTTGTAGATTGTTTTGGACAATTAATACGTCTTAGCCCTTATGGGTAGTAGCTTCTTTCTAGTTCGGGTTTTCTCTTGCAAAGTTTTTGTTATGATATACTCTTATCGGTGTCCTATTTCAGAAATGTATGATAATCTTGGAGCTCAACCTGGGGTGCAGATACCATCTTCCAACACACAGCCAATTCCTTTTGGGAATACATTCTATGGTGCTAGTTCAGGATTTATTAGAGGTGGACTGGGTGCTTACGGAGGGAAAATCTTAGGATCTAGCTCTGAATATGTGCAAAGCAATGTAAGAGCTTATGAGGCACATGATGAGAAATTATTTTGTATAGTTTTGAAGGGTGTTAGATAACTACCAATGACCTTTGTATTGCTTGATGATGCTGATAAATGTGATCTTATTTTGCTATTATTTATGCCCCATGAAGTTAGAATTTTATTGTAATATTTCTCTTCATTGTTGTGTTCATTGAAATAACAGATTAGCAGGTATTTTTCTGACCCTCAATACTATTTCCAAGTGAATGACCATTATGTAAGGAATAAATTGAAGGTTGTTCTTTTCCCATTCCTTCACAGGGTAAGAGTTGTTCCTCCGTAATGTTTTATCTTGCATTTGATCTGCTCCATTTCTAAAGTATTTATCTTGTTTCTTAATTTACTCAGGGTCATTGGACAAGAATCACTGAGCCAATGAGTGGGAGGCTCTCCTACAAGCCCCCAATTTACGATATCAATGCTCCAGACTTGTACATTCCATTCATGGCATTTGGTACCTATGTCGTTCTTGCTGGCTTATTATTGGGTCTTCAAGGGAAGTAAGTCTGTAAAGCCATCTCGAATGTGTTTTAAGTGTCCTTTTCTGTAGCCTGCTATTGCTTCTGTGCGAAGTAAACCTCTTGCTTTATGGTTCTTGGAGAGAATACAAGTAGTGCAGATGAGAAATGAATTCAGTAGTTCTAGGCTGGATATATTTCTCGTACCATCTTGAAATAGCTGTCATGGCATCGTAGATAATTAGAACATTATCTTGCATATTCTCCACCACTCTTTTCTCTCCTGTCAGTCTAGCTTTCTTATTGTCGAGTCTTCATGGAAAGTATATTTAAACGAGTTACCCTCAATTTCTATTGTTGGTATTCTTTGCAGTCCCCCCTATCTTCCCTCTGAAGCCAGTTTCCTTTATAAGAGGAGAGAACATGCCCAGCTTATTTTAAAATTGATTGATCTGTCAATATTTTCCTGATGCTCCCCCACCCCCGATTCTTGATGTGTTCTTTTACCTCACACCATCTCTAAATTCTGAATTTAGCGTGCTTCCTGCCTTCTCTCTCTACATTTGCTCACTCTTAAATGTTATAAAAGCTTTGTTGTAATTACTGTTGCTTCCCAGGTTTAGCCCGGAAGCTTTGAACTGGCTGTTCACCAAGGGCTTGGTAGGCTGGTGTTTGCAAGTTATCCTTCTGAAAGCAACATTGTTTACATTGGGTAGTGGCGAGGCTCCTCTGCTTGATATCGTGGCATATGCTGGATACACTTTCATGGGTCTGTCTCTGGCTATCTCGGGGAAGATTGTCTGGTACTATTCGTACTACTTTCTGATGCCGTGGACGTGTTTATGTATGGGGATTTTCTTGGTGAAGACAACGGAGGGAGTTCTTTTTGCCGAAGTGAGGAGTTACGATTCGAGCAGGCGTCTTTATCTCCTACTGCTCATTGCCTTGGCTCTGTTCCCATTATTCATATGGCTCGGGAACATTAGTCTTAACTGGCTTCTATAAGATGTATGCTGCTTCAAGTTGAATAAATCTGTGTAATGACAGGATAAAGGTTTTTTGTAGGCAATTTTATGCTCGATTGTTTGATCTCTTGGATGCTGGCGTTATAATTATGTAACATCAACATTAAGGGCGTGTTTGGTATCAAGCTGTGAGCAATATTTTCATCTTCAATAGTGTTTAGTTTTGTTTAGTAATGAGCACTAATTGATGAACATTTCTGTTCACTTTTGTTATTGAATTAATCTACTTTACCATAAGAAATTCTCTAGAAGATGAGTTTGAAGAAAATGATTGGATGAAAAAACCGACTTTGTTTTAAACTGTCAATGATAAAATGTCACGTGACATTATGCAATTCATTATGATAGTCTTGATGTACATATAACTAGATTGTATTTTACTTGTTGCGGGATCAACTATAATTCCTCCTAAAAAGTTTCTAATAATTCTCGACACACTTTTTGTCTTGATGGGTGTTGAAGCTTAGATGAACATTGATTGGTGTTGAAAGAAAATCGAGTGGTGAAATTTGAAATTAAATTGAAATCCAATCACCTAATTAAGACAACAATCCAATTGAAATTTTTCTCATAGTTCAATGTTAAAAAATTAAACTCATGTTGTGGTACAGTTAAAAATTAGATTTTTAGTAGATTTTAATAAAAATTGATGACATATGTTGATGCTAATTCCATCTTCAACTGAACAAATCAAACAATAAGTTGTGGAATTATCAATAAAGGAAATCAAATGAAGAAACTAAATTTGAAGAACAATGAATTCCCCTTCTCTTAGGCTTAGAATTTCTTTAATCCAACACCACAAAGGCAACACCAAATTGGGAAATCACAAAGGCACAGAGAGCAGAAGCTGAGTTTGAGAAATTGCACAGAGTAGGTATCGATTTTGGCACAAAGTAGGGAACCGGATTTGTTGCTTCTCAAAAGCACAAAGTAAATGATTTTTTGGTGTGTTTAATTGAAGCCGAGAAGCTTCAATTTTTAGGTAAAGGGTTAAACTAATTTTTCAGATTTTTCCCTCCAAATATAGAGTTCAAGAAAACTGAAATGGTTATAAAGGATAAAAATAATATAACCATATAACTTCCACGTGAGAAAAAAGGATAGAATTCCCTTTTCAGATTATCTCCAAGATTGGGTATTGAGCACATAGCTCAATTGACTGATTTCCTCTAAATACCCAACGTGATTTGACTACATCATTTGTGGTGTGGATTTTAATAATATTCTTCAATCACAGGCTTATAGCCTATGAAGATAAACGTACCACGATTTTTCATCATTGCCTTTGGGTTATTTGGACGGGAAAAAAAAAATCATAAATTAGGTGTATAGTTTACACCAATTCACAAATCAGGTTTATAGTTTGAAAATCCAAAATTCAAGTATATATATATTATTTAATTAAAAATATTTATTAATTAAATATAATAAAGTCACAATTACAAATTAATGGTCATAAATACATAATTATATGTTACAATTTATTTATTGGTCACATATTATTAAATTAATTAGTCACAATTTATTTGTCGATCACATATTTTTAAATTGGTTGGTCACATATTATTAAATTTTTAGGTCACAGTTAAATAATTGGTCACATATTACCAAATATTTGGTCACACACCATCAAATAGTATGTCACATACCACATTCACCAACATTGCCACTACAGCCACTTGCAACCACCCTCACCCGCCACCACCAACAAACAGATCCGCCAACACAGCCACACACTAACAACAGATCCGCCCAACATCTACAGACCATCCACCAACACAGCTGACCCCCACACACACAACCATCCACCAACGCAGTCGACCCACACACCAGCAACGTCGATGCGCTGCTACGATTCACATTACCCATTGAATATGGAAGTCTACCGGTGATTATTTCAAACAATATTTGCCTGAAGCTGTAAATATTGCTTTCTGGGTCGACCAAGGGAGCCTCCAAGAGCTCTGTGTTTGCTGGTCCCATTTTTGTTGCTGTTACTTCATTCCAGGAGCTGAAGTCTAAAATTTTGGCCGCATAGTCTTTTGTTAGATATACGGATGTGCAATCATGTTGCCTAGTCCAAGTGCTTCGATTCTTTAACTACAAAAATCCAGAGTCAAAAGGTAGATAATCACTGTGAACGACAGCAGCGCCTCGACGTTGCTAGGGAGGGGGAGGGGAGGAGAAGCAGGTGGAGGTGGCGGGCAATTGAGAGAAATGGATTATTTTGGGGTTTCGATAGATTTAGAGTTTGATATGTAAAATAAAATACCTGGTTTTTGAATAATTAAACTTTCTACCTGGTTTTTGAACTGGTGTAAACTATACACCTAATTTTTTGTAATTTCCCTATTTGGACATCGCTAAAATTAGCACGAACAAAGAAAATTGTAACAATTTTGGGTTATTTGAAAAGTAGCACGAACAAAGAAAATTGTAACAATTTTGATCTCTCTCTTGGAGGGGAAATGATATACATACAATTCTTATTTCAAAAATCTTTAATGTTCATAATCATTTTCAACCACACATTTACACAATAAAATATTTTACACATAAATTCAAAACTTTTTCCAAATTTTTTAACTACACATTCTCCAAAAAATCACTATTCAAAACTCAACATTTCCAAAATAATGACTATCAAACATGGTGCACGATATTATTGAAAATCCTTATAGATTGATCATGATGCCATCACGTTGAAATTATTTGTATCTTTACCGATGGCCAGGCTCCAGTAGAATTATTGTATAATTAATTTAAAAAAATTCATCAATGTTTGTCAAGGGATTGAAAAAGAAAAATATTTTATGCAATTAAAGAATTTAGAAATGACATAATTAGGTTTCTTAATGATACAAGATACAACCAACATTTATGTAGAGATACGAAGAGTTAAATTTAGGTTTAAGGAGGATGAATATGTACATTCTTGTTCCCTCGATAAGATCACTAGTTATATTTATATGAAACAAGATTAGGCAAGTATGCTTGTGTTTTTCCTCACGTGGAATTCAATATCTCTAAATATGAACTCGTTGAGCAAAATAAAGAGAAAAATTAAATGAAATTATGGCGTTTTTAGTTAATTTTTATTGTTAACATATTTTCAACATTTTCCAATATTTATGCTAATTATGGAACGTTATTTTGAAAAATCTTCCCACCAATTTAGAAATAATTAATTTTTGCAAACATATAATTTTAGCACCATCATTAGACAATGAAAGGTCACGTGACGATTTAACAAAATTTTGGATAGTTGTCATTGGTGGGGGATTAGTTGAGGACCGATGTTGCAAATGTTTCAAAATTATATTTACTTTGTGTGCCCTCCTGTTTTGTGCTATATATACTGCACACATAACAAACACACTATTTTCAGTGTTTTTCGACAAACAATTGTTGCCTTGCTGTCTTCCCAATATTCAAAAACGCTACAGATTTCAACACACCTTCGTTGGCCAATTTCATTTCCAATCCAAATTTCATATTTATAGAGCGAGGACTTATGTGAAAGCTGCTTGTTCTTGCTATTATCTGCTTTGCAGATTGATGAGAGCGATTGAAGACCCATCTCTCGTTGGATAAATATATGGTAATACTTAACTTTTGAGCTCATATTTTGATACTTTGGAACTTTAAATATGATTTGTTTTAAGGCATACATTGAAAATTATGAGTATTTCTTTTATGGGTTTTTGGAGATTTGCTTCTTGTTTTTGAGAAAGTGTCCATTTTGCATGAATCACAATATCTTCTCTCAATTAGACAAGCAATTTACACATTAGCCTAGTGCCTACGGTAACTACGTTAGAGAAAAGTTCACATTTTGATTTGGATTTTTGAACTGTCTTTCTCAGAATGCATCTGCGAGGAAAACATATTTCTGAATGTTTGCTCAAAATTTTGGAGATTGGAAGATGATTCCTGAACAGTGAAAATCGATGTTATGTGTTTAACGAAGCATTTCGTCTTGATATTTTTTTTTCTGCATACAACATAGAGAGACTATAATTCTTATTTTGGAAAGGAACAATCAATGAAGAAGATTTATTGGCTTTTGGGTGTGGTTTATTATAAGTTTGATGTTGCCATTTTCAATCCGAAGGCCAGGACTGCAGTATTTTTTTATATTTAATACATACAAGGTTGTAGAACTTACTGGGGAATTGACTGAAACTGAGTGCTATTTTTGGTTTGTGTGATATTGGTATGTTTTGATAAGATAACAGATTGTGGGGAAAACAGGATTTTTAAAGGGGTTCTGATGGCATCTATTAGAAGAACATTATCTCCCGTGCCTCGACCAGGAACTTTAATGCATGGAGAAGCATGTCAAGTTGCATCTCCTTTGTCTAAGTCGTCTTCAAACAGTCAGAATTACCCTTCGTCAATGGGTTCATTGGACAATGCATTGTACAAAGCCCAATATTTTGTACTTGGTTTTCTCTCTCCACAATCTTCTCGGCCGTTAGATAGGTCAAAGGTAAAGGGACAAATTTGGCAGAGAGCTTTTCTCCATTTCTTTATATGTTTTGTTATTGGGGTTTTGTTTGGTCTTACCCCGTTCATTGCACTGAATTTATCCATCAATGTTATATCAAAACCCCAAGCTATCTACTTCGAGGTGCTCCAACCAGATGCAAACAGTAAGGGTGACGGTGGGCACAGCAATGAGACATCGGTGGTGGTAGTTGACAGATTGTCCTTAAATGAAAATAAAACAGTAGAGCCGCCAAGGGAGAATGTTGAACCAACAGATGGAATTTCTGATGACACTGTTTTGAGTAATTTGATCTATGGAGGTTCAAATTTGTGGCACCATAAGCTTTTGATCATTGTGACACCAACATATGCTCGTCCGCTTCAGGCATACTATATGAATCGTCTGGCGAACACATTAAAACTGATCTCGCATCCTTCTCTGTGGATTGTAGTGGAGATGAAGTCTCAATCAGTGGAAATAGCGGACTTATTGAGGAAAACAGGTGTCATGTACAGGCATCTAGTATGCAGTGAGAACTCAATTGGCATAAAAGAAAGAGATGTGCACCTTAGAAACGTGGCTCTCTCACACATTGAAACACACCGTCTCAATGGAATTGTTTACTTCGCAGATGATGATAACATATACTCCGTTAATCTCTTTAACCAAATAAGACAAATCAGGTACTTCATTTATTGATGAATAACTTTACATCCTACAAGCATATTTAAAGTTTCTTTATGCAATTTGGACTCAAATTTTCTCTATAATATCTTCTGATTCTGATTCAATTCATTGGCACAGTGAGACTGCAGAACCTTGTACAAGATATGTTCATTCTGTTGTTAAGACGTGAAAAGTGTGTCAACATCTGTTGGCATGCTTTCTTAATGATATTAACTTGCAAGTTGCGATATGAACAATATAGGTGACTATTAGCACACGAACAATTTCTTATGCACTTGTGCCACACATGCATGCTTGGTGTGACTAGCTAGTTCTCTGTAGTATATTTGTTTACTAATACCATGCTTCGTTTTTAAGGTAAATGTATTAAAGCTTATTGCAGATTATAAGGTAAATTTATTAGAATATAAAATAAAAAGTTGGACAAAACATGACTCTTTCATATCAAGTTTCACAAGTTTAGATCTTTCGTTAACTCCCCACTCTGCTGCCGCCGTTTCTAGGACCGACCGAAGCCTTACCTGTACAGGTACTTATGTAGTGTAGTGCCGATTGCACGTTCAACACAGCGTTTGGACTCATGCGCGTTCCAGAACCAGTGGTCTTTGAGCCTCCGGAGCGGAAAAAAAAAGAAGAAGTGATATTGGGGTTTCCCAAGCACTGCCTTTGCCTAGGACATTAGAAAGGGAGAGAAAGGGCTTACTGCTGGTTTGAAACTCCCCTATATTTGAATTATGCAATAGTGTGTATGTTGAAAATATGTGTTATGAAAATATGAAGCACGCTTTCAAAGTCGAGGCAAGTTAAAAGATAAGTTAATGTGTCAAAGGAGTGCCTTCCTTTTGGTGGAAGTGTGGAACTGTTAACAATATATATAATATATAAAATACTTGTGAAAGTGTTATCATGCAACATCTTGCTAAACTTATTAGTTTGTTTTCTTAGAACTATATAGATTGCTTAGGGGTTGGCAAATCATGCTGGCTGTAGTTTTACTTTTCTGAAGTTTGTTTCTATTGTCACAGTCTTGGATTGTAGAAGTCCTATGATTAAAAATTATTGTATCGATAGTCTATTAGGAATATTACTGAGAAACTTCATGCAGATACTGTGTGGGGAGATTCAGGTTTTTGTTCTTGGCGGATAGGCAATCTGAATTTGGGACTGAATTTACTGGAGGTGCTTTAAGCATGGTGTTGCTGATAGTGAGCTGTTGTAGACATGTTGAGGTTCTGTTGTGTATACAAATGAATTTTTAAAATTGAGTTACTGTAAAGGGGGTAAACCTTGAAGGTGATTCTGATTCACATCTTGCCAATGAGTTTAACTTTTTAATCCATGCACTCTGGCAGAACATTTTAGTCTAAAATTGATTATTCTTGTCCGTGGTATTCATTTTGGAGTCACAAAATTGATTATTCTTGTCCCTGGTGCCTCTTTGATAGAAAATTTTGTGTCAAGAATATAATTTTCTAAATGCAGGCAGTTTGGTACCTGGGTAGTGGCCAACATAGATGAAAGAGAAAAACACGCTGCATTTGAGGGTCCAATTTGTAATGGCTCACAAGTGATAGGATGGCACGTGAATGATATGACAAAAAAATTTCGGAGATTCCATGCTGAGATGTCTGGTTTTGCTTTTAATAGTACTATTATTTGGGACCCAAAGAAATGGAACCGGCCTACACTTGAACCAATCAGGCACCTTGACACAGTCGAAGAAGGTTTCCAAGTGAGTCTCTCTGTACCACTTTGAATTAAAGTAAAGTTTAACACTATATGGAATTTTTTTTAATCCTAAAAAGGGAAGGAAGGAGACTATAGGAAAGAACATAGAAAGGTGTTATCTGTATCTGTATCATGTTCTAACATTATATATTTGCATTGCAGGCAAGCACATTTATTGAGCAAGTTGTGGAAGACGAAAGCCAAATGGAATGCTTTCCTTCAGACTCGGAAACTATTATGGTCTGGCATCGCAACATAGACTTGTATACCCATCCTCAAATACGGGCTGTAGAGAATGGTTTGAGCATTATTGTTCCACTTGCATGAAATTTTTAGCCTAATTAGAATTTCAACATGGATCCAGGTAAGAATAGTGCTTTGTTTCTAATTGTTTCGTCTTTCTTATTTTCCTTTCTTTTTTGTGATGCGTGTTTATCTATCCTCTTTTAAATTGCAGAGAAGTTTGATCAAGAAGTAAAAAGCATCTGCTGCTATTCAAGATCGGAAGCTTAGTTCTTGCCTGTTAAAGTGCATTGTTCGAGTCCAAAGCATCAAAAGATGGAGACATTTGGACAAGACCTTTTTGTAATCAATCATTCCCCATTTCCTTGAAGTCGAATATTATTTCTGTACAGTCACTGAGTTTGTGCGTACCTCCATTGACGGGGGAATGGTTGGCAAAACTTTATACGATTTGTGTGATTAGAGTTGTGCAAGATCAGGCTGTTTTCTTGAAGGTCTTTATAGAGTTTCCTTTTATACAAAACACTGGCATTTATCATCGTTGTGGAGAATATATGATATCTCTTTCTTTATTCCACAGAGATTTGTGTGTGCATAAAATGAGTGGAAGTTACTTCATTCTTTCTCCATCATGCAAGATCTCATTTTACCTTATTCTCTCCAAAGTCCGAAGTGTAGCCTAGATGTTTTGTTGGACCGTGAGGAGCAATTTATACGCTTATTCACGTTATGTATAGAGAAAATCTTCTATTTGGGATCGAGAAAAAAAATACTATTTTAGAGAGATTATTAATTTATTGATAAATGAATAATTTATTAATTTATCGATAAATAAATAATTTATTAATTTGTAGAGTATTTTATATTTATTTAACTTGTATTATATAAATAGATACCCAGAGGATGCCAGCCTTTTTTCTTTTCCTTTTTTAAACTTTTTATTTAATTATCCTTTTATTTAATTATTTTAATAGATATTTATCATTTTGCCCATATGATCAAAATTAATTTTTTGGGTTAATGGAAAAATTGATGGAAACTATCCAAAATGGCAAAATGGCCTCATATCAATTGTTGGAAATGTTAGGGATGACGATTGCAATAAATCAAAGGTTTGAGGAAAGTTCGCTAATGTTTCAAATGTTTGACGCATTTGTTGCAATTATTCCTAATTATTATTATAAACTTCATTTTCAGTAAGAGTCCGTTTGATTGCAAATGTGGAAAATGGGTGGAAAGAAAATGTTTTACTGGGAATTGAATTGCCTAGAATTTGTTTTGTTGGGAATTGTAATTAATTGTGTTTGATTGGTATAATTTTCTACCTGAAAAATGTTGAAAGTTTGGTGTCCGTTTGGCTTCGTTTTTTATAAAAATTGTCCATTAAAGTGATAATTTTTCTACCAATACGTCTAGAATTTGTTCTAATTACCAAAAAGTAAAAAAATTAAACAATTAGAAAAAATTATCATATTCGTTTGACTTTGTTTTACATAGAAATTGTCAACAAAAATGAAATTTTTTTTACAATAGTTGATAGAATTGGTTGTCATTGCTAAAAAAAAAAAAAGGTGGAAAATGTTTTCCCACCTAATAGGTGGGAAAACAAAATCAAGCTTTTGTGCATCAAATAATTGTACTTAGAAAAAGGTGGAAAACATTTTGTCAGAAAAAAAAACGCTATCAAACACCCTTAATTGACAAAAGTTAGAAAATATTTTCTTTACCACTTTTTTTCCTATATATATCAAACGGATCCTAACTTTTTTTTTTCTTGATTTTAATCGTACAATTGTAGTTTTATCAATTCATTTCCGCGTGTGAAGCCCCCTATTACCAAGGAATAATATTATTTATGGTCGTTCACGTTACACGTATACCACAGGCGACTGCGATTGCAAGCCACGGCAAACAGCATTACTGAGTTCTAAGCGTCCCGCATCCCGCCACCTCTCAGTTTCTCCGCCACAACTCCAATACACAGAGAGAGGGTAACCCATCAGTCCCTCTCTCTACCCTCACAATTTTCATCAATGGAAAGTATGTGCACAATCCCCAAAACCCCATATTTTTGTACCTCAATTCCAGTCGGAACTGCTACAAGACTTCAAGTTTCAATATCCCCACATGCATCTGCACTAAAATGCGTGTCTAAATCCAATTCGATTAATTTCTCCACTGTTCAGAAGCCGTTCACCGACGATATTAAGGAGGCTCCCAGTATAAAACCTACTTATGAACCTACACCTTCCAATCGTCCTACACGAACCCCTCACAGCGGGTAATTTCAAAATTTTTCTATTTTTTCATATAAGATTCAAAGTGTTGCTGTAATTATTTTAAGTAGAGTCGTAAAATTCGATCTTGTGTCAACTGCCAAGCGTCTAAAGTTTTATTTGTAATATGATGATGTTAATGGTGTTGACCTTGCTTCTACCGTGATTGCGAGTTAAGCCCTGAAAGCCATGCCCGTATTAATTTGGTGCGGAATGCAAGCCCTAAGTGCTTAACTCAATTGAGTTAAGGATAAAATTTAATTTACATTTCTCATACTTGACAAACAAGGATGGCGATGGAAATTGAAATCAATGTTAATTTTATCTGTGACCTTTGTAAATATGGACATAAATAGTAGCCAGGCACTGGAGGGGAAAATTGAAATGACTTTTGTTTAGTTGGCTATAGATTGTACCAAGTGTTTTTAGTTTCTGTTATCAGTTTATTATAATACTTATTTAATTTTAGGTTTATTTTTATGCAGGTACCATTTCGATGGTACCCCTCGAAAATTCTTTGAGGGCTGGTACTTCAAGGTTTCAATACCTGAATGTAGGCAGAGTTTCTGCTTCATGTATTCTGTGGAGAACCCAGCATTTCCAAAGAGATTGAACAGACTAGAGGAGGCACAACATGGACCTCGATTTACAGGAGTTGGAGCTCAAATTCTAGGGGCTGATGACAAGTATATTTGCCAATATACTGAAGAATCTCAGAACTTTTGGGGTTGTACGTCTTCTGTTAAATCTTTGCTTATATCTGGCTGGTAACTGTTGTTTGTAACTGTTAATTATTACCTTTTTGGGCTAATTGGTCATGCCACGATGTAGTCAATATTTTTTTTTTTTTTTTTTCTACACTTCGAACATTTTTATAATTTTTCATGATTCATGATACGTAAGTATTTTATGGGAGTGGCAACTTGATGGGTTGTATTTAAATTCTTGGTTGGGGAGATATTCGGGGCTCATAGTCGAGCAAGTACTCTTCCTCATCCGTTGGGACTAGGAACTGATCTATTTGCGGGTACGAGGATACAGCCACAAGCTGGTTGTTGGTGGACTAAGAACCCTATCCATCTGATTATGTCATATTTTCTGAAAAAAACCTTTTTTCCATTTATAGACCAGTTTTTTCATGTGTTATAAGCCCTGACTCAAATTTTCACTTCATTTTTTCTTTAGTTGGCCTTTATTTTCATAAAATTTGTTAGTCAGATATCAAAGAGCACCATTTCAAATTAGGCGGGGGAGGGATGGAGGGTCTCCTATGGTTGACCATAAGCAAGTAAAGTTTACAATTAGTAGGTTTCTTTTATCTGGCTGGAATACTTACTGGATGCCATGATGCTTGTTTATTGCCTACAATGTGTTGGACTAGATGGGACCTTGTAGACTTTGCCTACAACTCAAGGTTCTAAAAGGCATAAGGTGTGGCAAGTCTTACGAGCTTAGGCGTAATAAGGATTTTCCTATTTCCAATATATTATTGACCAATTAATAAATAAAATAACTCATGCCTTGCAAATTTATAGGACCTTCATACATATTTTTCACGTTTCTGTTAGATTCCCAAAGTATATGAAAGTAAGTTCTGCAAATACTGAAATGAAATGGAGTTTTTGTGAAGAAGATTATTTATATTGAACTGAAAAATAGATACTACAAAAGGGAATAGCTCTAAGGCATTCGAGAGGCCTGGACTCTCCCCCTATAGACTCAACACAAAACGTGAATGAATATTCCCTACCCTCTCACCCTCACATTTATTGACTCTGCCTCACTCTTACAATTCCCAAAATACCCCCTTGGTAACTAACTGATAACAACTAAATATGATTCCCTACTCCACCTCCAGTACTAACATCTCCTCTCTTTCTCCTCGTGTAAGTAAATATAATAGGTGGTCTATCATTACCCCCCCTCCCTTCGAAATCCACCTTGTCCTCAAGGTGGAAGTCCGGAAATTGTTGTTGAATTACTTCCAGTTGCTCCCAAGAAGATTCATGGTCGGGACGATCCTTCCATTTGATAAGCACCTCTGCCCCCTTAGGTGATGATTCAGTTGGTGTTCTGACCCCCAAAACTTGCTCTGGTTCGAACATAGATTCTTCAACACCTGTCAGCTAGGATGGCAGCTGAGTTGTCGGAGAAGCATCCCCAATAACCTTTCGCAATTGCGAAACATGAAACACCGGGTGTATCGCTGCTGAAGGGGGTAGCTTTAGTCGATAAGCCATTTTGCCTACCTTTGACTCTACTTCAAATGGCCCATAGTAGCGTGGAGATAACTTCTCAGTCAGCCGTTTAGCCACGGATTTCTGGCGATAGGGTCTCAGCTTGAGGTATACCAAATCCCCAACATCAAACTGAACCTCGCGACGGTGTGAATCAGCCTGTTGCTTCATCCTCTGTTGTGCGCGCGAGAGCTGCAACTTTAGTTCCACTAGCACCTCATCCCGATCCTGTAGCATTTGTTCCACTGTAGAGATAGCTGTAACCCCTTTGTCGAAGGGTAAAATGGAGGGTGGCTCGCGCCCGTAGACAATTTGAAAAGGAGTATGTTTGGTTGAGGTTGAGGAGTGAAACGAAGTGTTGTACCAAAACTCAGCCCAAGGGAGCCATCGACTCCACACTTGCGGTTTGCCAGAAACAAAACACCTCAGATACGTTTCTAAGCATCTATTCACCACCTCTGTCTGCCCATCAGTTTGAGGGTGATACGCTGTGCTGTACTTGAGGGCTGTCCCCTGTGCCCTAAAAAGTTCAGCCCAAAATCTGCTCATGAAAATCTTATCTCTATCAGAGACAATAGAGTGGGGCACGCCATGCAATCGGACAACCTCCCGAATAAAAACCTCAGCCGCAGTGGGGGCTGTGAACGGATGTCTTAAACCGATAAAATGCGCGTACTTGCTTAGTCTATCAACTATCACTAAGACTGTATCCCAGCCCCCAGACTTAGGCAACTTTTCGATGAAATCCATGGAGACATCAGACCAAACGAGCGTCGGAATAGGCAATGGCTGCAACAGCCCTCCTGGAGATAAGGCCAAATATTTGTTTTGTTGACACACCGAACAACGAGACACGTATTCCCTGATATCCTTCTTCATGCCCCGCCAATATACATCACGACTAACCCGCCTGTAGGTCTTGAGGAAACCTGAATGGCCCCCTACCTTAGAGTCATGACCCTCCTGGAGAACCATGTTTACCAATGGGGAGGTTCTGGGTAGAACGACCTTCCCGTGAAAGAAGAGAATCCCTCCAGCCAGAGAATACCCTGCTTTGGTTACCTTTTTAGATTGTAGTTCAGTCACCACCTTACTTAGTTCCTTATCCTCTGCCACTGCTTTCATGATTTCTCCCGACTGTACAGTTGTAGGAACGGAGAGGGATAACCCATTCAGAGCTGGCTCGATTCTGGAAAGGGCATCAGCTGTCTTATTCTCCAGGCCAGGACGGTATTGTATGTGGAAATCGAATCCCAACAACTTAGTCATCCATTTTTGATGTTCCTCGCTCACAATCCGTTGTTCAAGCAGGAATTTCAGACTCCTCTGATCAGTCCTTACAGTAAAATGTCGACCTAATAAGTAGTGGCGCCACTTTTGCAGTGCAAACACAATGGCCATTAACTCCCTCTCGTACACAGACTTTCGCCGCGCACTTTGTGGCAAGACTTGACTGAAGTAGGCGATAGGATGTTGATTCTGCATCAAAACGGCACCCAACCCGTATCCCGGAGCGTCAGTTTCCACCACAAATTCGTGGGAAAAGTCCGGTAATGCTAGGACTGGGACTTCGGTCATGGTGATTTTGAGTCGCTGGAATGCTTCCTCTGCCTCTGTATTCCAGTGAAACCCGTCCTTCTTCAACAACTCCGTCAATGGCCCAGCAATATTGGCATACCCGGCCACGAATCGCCGATAGTAACCAGTTAAACCCCAAAAAACCACGGAGTTCCCGAGGAGAACGCGGTACGGGCCACTTAATCATAGCCTCAATTTTAGACTGATCCACTGCAACCCCCCTTTCAGAGATGATGTGGCCGAGGTATTCCAGCTGGGTCTGTCTAAACGAGCATTTTTTTTTGGTTAGCATACAACTGATTCTCCTGCAGACATCCCAAAACTATACTCAAGTGACTCTGATGTTCTTCTAAAGTCCCGCTGTACACCAGTATATCGTCAAAGAAAACGAGCACAAACTTCCTCAAATATGGCCGAAACACCTCGTTCATGCAATGCTGAAAAGTGGCGGGCGCATTGGTCAGCCCAAAAGGCATCACGAGAAATTCATAATGACCTTCGTGAGTTCGAAATGCCGTCTTTGGAACATCTTCAGGCTTCACTCGAATCTGATGATACCCAGACTTAAGATCCAACTTTGAGAAGACTCGGGCACCGTATAACTCATCCAACAACTCGTCAATTACTGGTATAGGGAACCGGTCGGGCACAGTGATTCTATTGAGTGCTCGGTAATCCACACAGAAACGCAAGCTGCCATCCTTCTTTTTCACTAGTAGGACCGGGCTAGAAAAAGGGCTGAGGCTGGGCTGTATGATGCCTGAAGCCAACATCTCTCTAACCAACCTCTCAATCTCATTCTTCTGGAAATAGGGATAGCGGAAAGGCCTGACGTTTACAGGGGATGCCCCGGGCTGCAATAGTATGGCATGATCATGATGCCTGAATGGAGGCAGCTCAGTCGGCATGTCAAACACGCCCTTGTAGCATTGCAGTGCCTCTACCAGAAGTTCCGGGATCTCGCCCAATGACTCTTCCTCTACAACCCCCATGCTACTCAACTCCAAAAGCATTCCCTGGCCCCCGCCCTTAAACGCCTTCATCATTGATTTCATTCCTACTTGCGTTTTACTCAAACTCGCATCCCCTCGAAGTTGTATTAATTCTCCTCCTACTTTAAACTGCATAGTAAGTGTTCCCCAATTGACTCGCATCTCTCCCAAGGTCCCTAGCCATTTCATCCCCAATATAACATCTGTACAGCCCAATTTTAGGGGCAAAAATTCCTCTGTCACTTCTATGCCTGGTAACGAAACCAGCACCCCTTTACAAATCCCAACTCCTCTTACTGAAAGTCCCGTCCCCATTAAAACTCCGTAACCCGTCGTCTCCGTTGTACACAATCCCAATTTCTTGACTAACTCAGCCGAAATGAAATTGTGGGTAGCTCCACAATCAATCAATCAATACTACCACTGGCTGCCCCCTGATGGAACCCCTAACTTTCATAGTGTTGGAGGTGGTCAGCCCCACGACAGAATTGAGTGATAACTCGATCAATTCCTCTAATCCGTCTCCTTCCTCTCCGACGGCTTCCTCTACTTCCTCCTCGTGCTCTTCTTGCACTACCATCACCCCTAATTCTTTGTTTCGACATTTATGTCCCGGCACAAATTTTTCATCACAACGATAACACAGCCCCTTTTCTTTTTTTGATTGCAACTCGGCATCGGTGAGCTGTTTGAAAGGAGCCCCCCCTTTGGCCGACACCGGTAGACGGAACCCGGAGACGGCGGCGGATGATCTGGCCAACGTCGCAGGCGGAATCGACTGCGTCGGTCTCTGTAGTGGGCTGGGGGAGTAGAAATTTCCGGAGGAATGGATTTGGTTGGGGGTATAAGGGCTATTCCTACTCCGACTTGGGCCAAAAATTGTCTGGGCCTGTTTCATGGACTCATCCCTATCCTCCACTCTCTGGGCTAGCTCCATAAGTTGGCCCAAACTTTGGGGCTTCCACAACCTTACCTCAGCTCTTATGGTGGGTTTCAGTCCATTCACGAAATTGCCCACCAAAACCTCTTCCGGTAGCAACGACAACGGAGCAGCTAGGATTTCGAACGTCCGTCGGTATTCCTTGACCGTATTTTCCTGACGTAGTGCCAAGAATTTTTCCAGGATCGTGCCCTCCTGTAAAGGTCGGAATCGCTCCAGCAGGCGAGTCTTCAACTCCTCCCATTTTTTCACTGGTTGTCGACTCTTCTCCCACTGGTACCAGGCCAGAGCTTCTCCATCTAGGCACACCACTGCTGCCTCCAGTTTTTCCCCATTCGAGAGCTGATTCATATTGAAGTACCTCTCCGCTCGAAAGATCCAGCCATCGGGGTTGTCTCCGCTGAAAATAGGCATTTCTAACTTCCTTCCGTGCCCTTCTATTTTCCACCCCTCTTCCCTACGAATCCGGTCAATGGAATTGGTCCCTTCCTCAGCTCGACTGGCGGCCTCAGACGAGCCAACTGATGGTCCTTTTTCGATCTGCCCCTTCTCTTGCGCTTCCCACTTTCGCGCCATCATCTCCAACTTCTCTAACAGAATTGCCATATCACACTGCCTTTCCTTTCTCATGGATCCCATGCTTTCTTGCATTTCCAAACGCATGCCTCCGATGCTTGCTTCCAACTCATTGACCCGATCAGCAAGAGTCATCCTGCCCAGAAACCGTATTGCTCTGATACCAATTTGTTAGATTCCCAAAGTATATGAAAGTAAGTTCTGCAAATACTGAAATGAAATGGAGTTTTTGTGAAGAAGATTATTTATATTGAACTGAAAAAAAGATACTACAAAAGGGAACAGCTCCAAGGCATTCAAGAGGCCTGGACTCTCCCCCTATAGACTCAACACAAAACGTGAATGAATATTCCCTACCCTCTCACCCTCACATTTATTGACTCTGCCTCACTCTTACAATTCCCAAAATACCCCCTTGGTAACTAATTGATAACAACTAAATATGATTCCCTGCTCCACCTCCAGTACTAACATCTCCTCTCTTTCTCCTCGTGTAAGTAAATATAATAGGTGGTCTATCAGTTTCCAACAAACCATAATTTTCAAAGTTGGAAATACTCTAAATCAATAATTTTTTTTCGTGGACATGGAAAGCTATGTTCGTTGAAGGGGTTTGGGCTAGGGTAGGTTTTTTGTTGGACTTATTTCCATTTTAAGTGTTAGCAATGGTCGAGCATTCTGTTGAGTTGGACTTCAAAACAAAGAAATATCACTTTTCAAAAAAAATAAAAAATAAAGGCGCACTTTTTTTGGCCTAGGCGAGCCTTAGACAGTCTAAGTAGAGTTGACTGTATTTTCGAGCCTACGTGAGCATTTTAGAACACTTATATTTTCGAGTCTATGTGAGCTTTTTCGTGAAATCACTTGTTTTCGGGAGGATATTTGTTCATCTGTTACTGACTTACTGTTAGGATTTACCTTGGTTATATCCGGATTTGGAGTTTTTAACATTTATTTTCCTTTGTCCTTTCCGAAAGATCGAAGGATTTCTAGCTGATACCCTTCACTCTTGTTATATCCCCCTTCTGTTGTGGTTGAAGGTATCTTGAATGGGACCTCAATTCGTGATTTGATATTCTTATGGTTCATCATACGATGATCATTGATTATAGAACTGTTGTTCTACTCATCTTATTGATAATTTGCCTATGGATAGGTAGGAATGAACTGATGCTTGGAAATACTTTTATAGCCCCAAAAAATATGCAGGCTCCAAATACTGAGGTTCCTCCACAGGTCAGCATGCTCCTCTTGATTCTTTTCTTACTTCTATATTTTGTTGTCACAAGCAATTTACGTTTAGTCAATTTTTTGATAAACAGTGAAGGAGTTAATGTTTGTTTTACTATAATTTCACCTTAATGAGCTAGCTTCACCAGTTTTATGAAGATAATGATCTCATCTGCCAATATGATAGCTTGGTGTATGGTAGTTTTAGTTATAACAAGTAGTATAAGTATATTTACTTCCTGAAGACCTTTGTTTCAAATGACATATTCTGACATTTTCATTAAACATAATATCCTTAAAATGCAATGTATTAATTGCATTAGTTAAAGGCTTAAAGCTTGAAACTTCAAAATATAGGAATAGGGATCATCCGTGCTGCAAATACTTTTTAGCCTGACAATTTTTCGTAAAGATAATAACTTCCTTTTTATCTGCACTAGCATCAAATTACCAATTCCTATCATGATGTTATGTATCATTGTGAAGAATATTATAAATTGTATATAATAAACTTGTTTCTATTACAAAGTAAAAGACCCTATTTATAGGGTTCCAAATAACTGTAAAAGGAAATAAATATAAAAGGAAATATTATGCAATCTACTACTAAAGAAAGTAATCCTACACTAAAAGGAAATATTATAATTGCAATCTTTGACGATCTCTGGAATCTTATTCAATATCCTTGACATCCCCCCTCAAAATTGATGCCGGTAAAATCATCAATTTGTAATCATGAATTGACGACGATGACAATACTTGTGCCCACGAAGAAGAAATCCAAATCAAAGCAACCAACGACGAAAAGTACTGACGACGAGAGACCAAGAACAACAAAGAACCACTCCAAAACCACTTCAAGAACACTCTAAAGAAACAACGAGAACCAAAAACAAACCAAATTTTCAATCTCATCAATTGGGCCAAACTGCAAACCAAATTTCCAAATGAACTAAACCAAATTTCCAAATAAACTGGACATATACTAAACCAAATTCCAGATGAATGGACCAAATTCCAGATGAACTGGACATACTAAACCAAATTCCAAATAAAATGGATCAAGTTCCAGATTACCAAAAGCTGAAGAAACTCCAAACAAACTGCAGATTACCAAAAGTTGAAGAAACTCCAAACAAACTGCAGAAACTGAGTTGTGGCCACCGGAATGTGATGCTACTTTGTAGTGATACATCCGAAAAGAAAAAAAAAACATTGGTAGCCGGACGAGCGACTCAAGGCCGCTCGCCGAAAACGAAATTCAAAGGTTAATTTGTTTATGATCGAAACTGCTCTGATACCATGTGAAGAATATTATAAATTGTATATAATAAACTTGTTTCTATTACAAAGTAAAAGACTCTATTTATAGGGTTACAAATAACTGTAAAAGGAAATAAATATAAAAGGAAATATTATGGAATCTACTACTAAGGAAAGTAATCTTACACTAAAAGGAAATATTATAATTGCAATCTTTGACGATCTCTGGAATCTTATTCAATATCCTTGACAATCATATTTTGCCGTAGGTTGATGCTTTACACTTCGCTTGTTCAGGAGTTCAATCGAAGAGTTTTGGAGGGTTTTCAAGTTACCCCACTTTGGCACCAAGGTTTTATCCGTGATGATGGGAGGTAATCCTTTCTTCCATAACTTTCTATAATTCCATCACACATTATATTCCACATCAGACACGTATTTTCTTAGATTTTGTTTAAACGACCACTAGAACAGCAATAGTTGTGTTTTTTCTGAGTGTAAATGATTCTACATTTTATTAGATTTTTATACAGATAGTCTTTCATAATATTAAGAGCCTTTATTCACTATTCATTTTCTTATTTTCTAGGCGTCGTTGGGTTCATTTGTTTGTGTAATAATGATAGAAGCCCATGATTGAGTCAGAATTCAGTATCAGCCTAAACTCGTATTAATTAAACTCTGTATACTTTCAAAATGTTTCTTACACTTTCTGGACTTGACTTGACCCCTATACTTTGGTTTGTTGATATGGATTTGGTAAATAGGACACCTTATGCAGAAACTGTTAAGACTGCAAGGTGGGAGTACAGCACACGCCCCATTTTCGGATGGGGAAATGTTGGGTCGAAGCAAAAGTCAACGGCTGGATGGCTTGCGGCATTTCCTGTTTTTGAACCTCATTGGCAGATATGTATGGCAGGTGGACTTTCAACAGGTACTAAAGTTGTTGCCATCCTCTCTTTTTTTTAAAAAGTTGCTCAAATTGAGTTTGATGATTTGCTGATTCTCTACTGCTTTAATAAAGATGCACCCGCTTCTATTTGCAGCTACTATAAGACAGAAAAAAGCACTTGATTGCAGAAATTACTATCCTTTAAAATTGGGAGCATGTTGACAAGATATTTATGCATTTCTGACAACAATTCATCGTGAGTAACAAAGTTTACCCATCCTAGTATATCCTACTAGATAACACCATTCAATTCATACACAATAGTGCTCTTGTGAGATGAATCGTATAATGAGTATGATACCAATTATCCACAAGGCAAGGAAACAAATATAGAATTAAGGGAATCATAGATTTTCTAATCTACATCACACAATTTAGAATGAAGGGTAATGCAAGACAATGATCAAACTGATACTTATTTAACTGCCCTAAAAAAAGAAAACTGACCTGTATAAATGTCCTATCCTTCAGAAGCTGTAATATTATTAGGGTCCGTTTGATTGCACCATGGAAAATAGGGTGGAAAGAAAACGAATTCCAGGGAAAATATTTGCCTAGAACTTGTTTTACGGGGAATTGTAATTAAGTGTGTTTGATTGGTATAATTTTCCATGGAAAATGTTGAAAGTTTGAAATCCGTTTGACTTCCTTTTTTATGGAAATTGTCCATTAAAGTGATAATATTTTATACTATTAGGTTAAGAATTTGTTCCAAATACCAAAAAGTAAAAAAAACAATTAAAACAATTAGAAAAAATTACCATATTCCTTTGACTTTGTTTTGCATAGAAATTGTCAACAAAAATGAAAATCTTTTTTACAATGGTTGATAGAATTGGTTGCCATTGCTGAAAAAGAAAAAAAGTTGGAAAATGTTTTCCCACCTAAAAGGTGGGAAAATATTTTCCACCATTCGTGCATCAAAGGGTTGTACCTAGAAAAAGGGAGGAAAACATTTTCCGTGGAAAATTTAGCATATCAAACAGTCAAAAAGTGGAAGTAGGAAAATATTTTCCTACTTCCAGGGAAAATATCGCCAATCAAACGGAGCCTTACAATCTGTTGAGCAACATCTCATTCAATGCCTAGTGCATTTTGGTTTACTTTTACTCAAATTATTTTGCTGTAAATAAGATAGAAGGAAGACCTCGATTTTATTTTATTTTCCTTGTTTCTTCCTGCAGGTTGGATTGAATGGGATGGTGAAAGGTTTGAATTCCAAAATGCCCCTTCATATTCTGAAAAGAACTGGGGTGGTGCCTTCCCTAGAAAGTGGTTCTGGGTATATTCTTATCCTTTCTTTTGGTGTCTCCCTGAATCACAGGCACTATCACAGTCAGCACTTTATTGGTTCAATTTCTGCAGCGTGTGTATTCTAATTCATATCTTAACTAAATAGCATCAGAAATTGAAGGTACTTTACATCGTTATGATGCACTTATCTGTATAGTGCCATTTCTCTATTATTATGCCTTTTGCTATTAAATCCTTGGTTATCGCTACTTTTTATCCGCACCTTTGTTTTTATATCTTATAATAAATGAGGTGAAATTAAGCTCCTGTTTGGTACACATTTTTTTAAAACTCATTTTCAACCACACATTCTTCAATAAAATAATATTTTCCATCACATCAATAACTTTTCCTTACTTTTTAACCACATATTTCCCATCATATCACTATTTAAAATACATTATTTTCTCAATAATATCCATCAAACACACTGTAAATATCAGAAAAGAGAGATCTCTTCAGGCATTCATTTGTAAGTGAATTTCACGGAGGCAATGCCTCCAATTGTTTGAGATTCAAGATGTTCCAACCATGTTTAGATCCTTAAACTGTGGTCTGTGTTACAGGTGCAATGTAATGTCTTCAAAGGTGCAAGTGGAGAAATTGCTTTGACTGTTGGTGGTGGATTGAGACAGCTCCCGGGAATGAGTGAGAACTTTGAAAATGCTGCACTGGTACTTATTGTCCATGCTTCCTGTCCAATTGTGATATAATTTTGCTAGCCTTAATGTTTGCTGTCTTGTAAAGAAAGATTAACATCAAGTTATGCATGCAGATTGGAATTCACTCTGGAGGCATTTTTTATGAGTTTGTACCATGGAATGGGGTTGTGAATTGGGAAATTGCTCCATGGGGTCAGTGGTGCATATCTGCAGAGAATGAAAAGCACAAGGTATCACATATGTAACAAATGTTTTTATTTCTGATGTTCTAGCACTAGTATATCATCACTAATTTTAATAAGCCAAATTTTGTTTGGGTTCAAACTATCGTAGTGCTGATTAATAACTGGAAAGAAGAATCTCATATACCATTTTGAGTCAAGCTTGCTCTGCAGTTTTGATTGGTTTCTAAATTAAATCCCTTTATGCAGGTGGAGTTGGTGGCAACAACAAAGGATGCGGGTACAACACTGCGAGCCCCCACCTCAGAGGCTGGCCTTGCTCCAGCTTGCAAGGATACTTGTTTTGCTGACTTGAGTCTCCGATTATGGGAAAAACAATACGATGGCAGTGAAGGAAAGGTACTGCTACTCATCCATGATTTCACTTCAGGAAGTGTCAGCGCTTCAGAAGCTACTGTATACAATGCCATCTTTCTGTCATCAATTATTTGATGCATGTCTTTGCTAGGCCAAAATGGGTTAAACTTAATTTGTTGGAGAAGACTTCATCCACACTTATAAACATGTCCAAATTCTTGTCTCCCATCATATCACTCTCCATTTGGAATGTAACTGTCCTCGTCTCATGGTCCAGTTCATTCATAGCTCGTTTAGTGGAACTCAGAAGATATCCTTATATTTCTTATAAGTGATTACTGTTTTTATTATGCACGTTTTTAGTGTTTTTAACCTCAAACAAAACTCCTAACTTTGAACTCACCGACTTTTTCCCTGATGGGAGTCCCTGATGTTGATAGATTGAATGTCAAGAATATTTTCAAGGGATGATAACTGTCTGTTAATTCCCTTGCGTTCTCAGTCGACACTTGACACTATCCCTGCCTACCCAAAATGTGGGGAATAGTCAATTTTTTCTTTTCCCTCGAAAAGATAAAATATAAAAAGAATTGATTACAATTTTATGCTATGAAAATGTTCAGAATTATACATAGGAGATTCGTGAACAAGCCCATCTAAGGGAATAGCAGTAGCAGCCTTTATTTTGTGGTACAGAGAGCTTCCAACTTTCCAAATTGACCTAATAATTTTTTTTACCATTTTCCTTTTGGTTGGTAGGTTATTCTGGATGTGACAAGTAACATGGCAGCCGTAGAAGTTGGAGGAGGACCATGGTTCGACACATGGAAAGGCAAGACACACACGCCAGAAACTTTAAAACGAGCTCTTACACTTCCTGTTGATGTGGAAGGGATATTTGGTTTGGTTCCTTTCCTCAAACCCCCTGGCTTGTAGATGATTTGGTTTAATGCACACCTGCAGCACCATAAATGAATCAAGAGGAAGCATTGGGTTCTGTGTCTAACGTCGATATTTAGGTGTCTATGCCGTTATGATATATAGTTTCTATTTGTTGTGTAAATATTGCATTATACTGAGCAACAAAAATGGACAAAGACCAGCCGGGGTGTCAATTAATCTTTCCGTTTGAGGTTGTGTTTTTGGAAAGTTTTCAAGACTAGGTCACTTTAGTCTTGGAGAATTAATTACTTTGATTTCTGTTTTCTAAGTATGCTTTTTTGTTAGGTGCGTAGCTAACTGTGTTACTTACGCCCTCGCGAAGAATGCTATCTTATGTCCTCATGACACTCTGGTTTGAGGAGTCCTCGAACTGCATTGTAATTCGTGATATTGCTGAGTAAACCTATAGTGTTCTGCTTTCAGAAAAAAATAATAATAAATTTTAAAAAAAAATTGGAGCTCGTCATTCATTATTCTTGGCTTGAGGAAACTCGTTTTTCACGTTACAAGTGCAATCAAGATCGTATTTTAGTGCTCTCTAATAATTTAAAGTTTTAGACAACCCCCCCCCCCCCCCCCCCCCCCCCCCCCCCCAATACACACAAGTAAAAATCTATTGTGTTTATACTGTGCTTGTAAAGTTACTGCCTCCTATAATTAAAGGATATATTCGTGTGACGTTTGAAATAAAGCGCGTTTTGAATCAAGAAACTTTAGTCACTTTTACCAGGGCCTGCGAAGCTGCAGATTCTCCTCTATTGCCCTTTTACAAAGAGTTGAGATGAAAAGATAACTGAAGCACCTCTACAAGTTTCATCATTTCAATCAGTAAAAAAAGTCGATTAAAGTAACACAAGTGGCCCCCCCTCCCCTCTCAACCTACCCTATCAGCTGAAAATGGCATTTGTCATTAGTGCACGATTGATTGTTTTCTTAAAACATGATTAGACTTAAAGCAATATGATTCAAGAGAGTCCCACTCTCTCGATTGCCTTCAAGTTAGAAAACTAAAATAGATTCTTAATGTAGATTAAAATATTCATGCTTTCACTTCCTATGTTGCTCGACCTTGAAGGGTCATTTTGTTTGAACGTATACCGATCAATGTTATTCATTTTAGTCGAAACCCTATTCTTTATGGGTCCTTTTACTACATGGTGTACGATAATTTTTCATTTTCTCGAAGTGAATATATATGCGAAGAGTTTATTTTCCATTAGCTAGAATCAAAATACAGAAGAATATGACATGCCTCCCAATCCCACCATGTATGAATGATAGCGATGGATCAAGAAAGTGCACGATATGCTTAGACCTTGATTTCCCAATTTCGTAGGAGGACATGTCAAGCCAAATATACATACCATATAGACCACAGGTTCCTCTTCAAGTTGTCACACTCGACATTACCATTTATGATGCAAGCTAGCTAAGAAGTACGGACATGTACAAACCACACGAGTAGGAGTGTCACGACTATCTATATTCTACTCGAGAGATTCTCAAGAGCATGATTTCCACTAGAGTCCAACAACTTAAGACTAGCTAAATAAACTTAAAAAAGTAAAATCTTGCTGACTGCTGATTATAGTTCAGGGAAACATGTAATGGAGGGCCCTATTTTTTTGACTTTAAACAGTGATAATGGGGAGAAAAAGGATTCCTTAGTCATAATTAAGCCCGCCGCTCAAGAAATTTTTAGCCTTTATGCACAAAAAAAAAAAAAAAGGGATATGGAAATTAAAGCAGACACTGAGAATTTGGAAGACAGGATTTATCTTAACTTTTATTTGAGACCTTTCAGGTATAAAGAAAACAAAAATGTACTTCCACTTAGAATCATTCTTTTGATTTTGTTCACTTAAAAAATTAGCTTCTTAGTATATAAATATCAGATTATTCCTCCTTTCCCCACACCATCTTCCTCTCAAGCTTGTTTTCATCAAGTGGTATATACAAAACACAGCAAGAGTAAGTCTAATTATCAGAACTTTCAATGAGTAGAATTGGATAAGCAAGAACTTACCGAGTTATTTTTTGTACTTTATGATTGTTACAGTGTTGAAATGCTCCGGTGGCTCGGAATTCAAGTCGAATAGGCTGGAAAACATTGAGGAAGACAATGATGCAAGTTGGCTGCCGGCAACGTGTCCCCCTCCGGAAACTCCTACGGAGTCCATGGAGTTCTTGGCTAGATCATGGAGTCTGTCTGCAAAGGAACTGTCTAATGCTCTTTGCCACGTCCAAGTCGTGAAGCCACCTTCATGCTCTCCCGGTGGTACTGCTCGAGCTGACAATGGAAGCGCTTTGCTCCCCCTGCAGGAACCTGTATGTATTTCAATTTTATCATTCCGACTCAGTACTCCTGCGAACAGTAAAAGCGTGCTTCATGCCGACAATATTAAGAGTACAATAAACAAGATTTTAGAATTCTTACTGAGTAATGTCGAATCTACCTTAAAGAACACATTATTAAAGTAAACAAAACTATATAGGTTGCTCTTATTATTTGTTTACCCAGTTTTTCCATTTTCTTGAAGAATCAACCATTACCAGCTTCAGAGAGTCCTCCATTATCTCCGAGAGGAAGCAACGAGACGAAGGTAATTCCTCCAAAGTCTGGGTCCCTCTGTTTTGTACGGACAACGCATGGAACAAATGAACCACCACAATGTCATTCTTGTGTACACAATAATTGCCTCTAGTAAAGCAGTCACTCTTATAACACCAGTCGAAAGGTAGGGTAAGCACATTTTTGCAATGGGTTAGGGGCTATTCTTTTTGCCGTTTTCAGTTTGTTTTCTGTTTTCAATTTTTCAAAATAATGAAAATACGTTTTCATACCTATTTTCAAAAACGAATTTCTAAAAACGAGTTAAAAATTTACAAAGAAAATCGAATAAAAATGTCGTTTTGGGTGTTTTCAGTTAAAACCAAGCCAAAATTTTCAAAACGTGTTTGGGGTGTTTTCAGTTTAACGTCACCCCAAGCATCACCAACGCTGCCTGCACCACACCGTCGCCGCGGTTGCAGCCGTCGCAACCACCACCATCGTTGCCTACACACCACCACAAAACCACCGTCGCCTACACCATACCACACCACACAACCGCCAGATCCGCCACCACAGTCACCACCACAAAAACTGCCAAAATCGCCATAGAACCACCACCGCACCTAAACCAACCACCGAATAAAAAAAAAAACACAAAAGAAAAGAAAAGTAAAGAAAAAACGAAGAAGTACAGAGAACAACAATGTCGCAGGGAGCGCCGCTCACAGGTAGATCGTCGGAAGCGTAGGTTGCCGGGTGCGCCAGCGATCGCAGGGAGCGCTAGAGAGAGACGACAGTGATGAAATGGAGAGAGAGAGAGAGAGAACACGTTTTCATTTTTTTTATTTCTCAAAAACAATTTTTCAAAATGACAAAAAAAAAACACCTTTTCAACAATCTCAAAATAGACACTCAAAACACAAAACCCAAAATGAATTCAAAACTAAAAAATAAAAACTCAAACGCGAAGAGAACAGCCCCTTAGGTTCTAGGAACAATACTTATCTCTAGACTTAGGCAAAATAACACACTCTAGATACTTCCATTCTTCGTATAGTTTCATTCTAGATGCAAAATAGCATTGACATGAGCACCAATTCATACATATCTTCCGTCTGACTGCATCATGTTCCGAATATTTTTTACAACCAGTTCGATCTATACAGGAATTGCTTCAATTGCATCAAGCTTTCAATCAGGAGCTTCTTTCTAATCATCAGGTGATGAGAAATGGAGTAAGAAATTTTTAAGCTCAACCAACATAACTATCATATAAGAAGCCATAATCAGATTCCGGATTCTCCTGATCACCGTTATTGTCTAACAGCTCTACTGGAGCATTATCAGGAGCAAGAAAGTAGGTAGATGTTTAAAAGATCAAAAAGAGCGGAAAAGGCAGGAGATTAGAGCTCACAACGCTCAATTGCATGCGGCAATATCCGTGGCAGGGGTTGCAGCTGCAGTGGCTGCCCTTGCAGCCTCGTCAATAACCTCTCCGGAAAAAGCAGCCGCCCAAAATAAGAAATCAACCGGAATTGCATCTGCAGCTGCTCTTGTTGCATCTCACTGCATAGAAGTTGCAGAGGATATGGGAGCTGATCATGAACAAATCTTATCGGTCGTGAATTCGGCAATCAGTGCAAGGACTAATGGCGATATCATGACACTTACTGCAGGAGCTGCTACAGGTGTAAATTTAATTGCTGTCATAGATTCCATTGATCTAAATCTAAATAAATCAACCAAAGTTCACGAATGGGAACAATTTTATTGGCTTTTTTGTATGTGAAGGTAGCTTAATGAAAGATCAAGACATGATACAAAAGACCAAACTCACGTAACCTGACCGTATAATTTTTAATGAGATTTCTAGTGATTTGTGATGAATTGTAGCTCACAAGAAACTACCTCTCATTACAAAGGAATCAAAAGCTATTCTATCATACTATATTCTGATTTGTGATTAATTACTAATACAGCATTAAGAGGTGCTGCCACTCTAAGAGCAAGACTACATAAGATGCATGGACCTGCAATTGCACTGAATGACGAAAATGTTCAAATCAGCACAGAATCAAATACCTTAGCAGCATTAGATTTTGTTACAAGAGGGGAAGAAGTTCTTAAACGCACAAGGAAAGGTAACGATACAATGAATGTACTTGTGCACTAACGGAGAGATTGTATTAAATTTTTTTATCATAAAATCATGGGTTTTACAGGAGATCTCCACTGGAAGCTAGTCTCATTCAACATAAATTCAAATTTACAGGTAAATTTTTTGAACACTGCTGTATTCTCATAGACTTCAAAACATGTTAATCCTATATAATGAAACAGGTTGTGGCAAAAATGAAAAGCAAGCACATGGGAGGAACATTCACTAAGAAAAAGAAATGTAAGAAAACTATTTAACAGTAACAGGTGAAGAATTACTTCAAATATCTTCCACTGTAATCTGAATTGTTCTTTTTCCTGAGTGCAGGCATAGTCTCTGACGTATATTGTGACATCCCAGCATGGCCCGGACGTGACACGGAGAATAACAAGCAAATAGCCTATTTTGCAATACAAACTGCTGATAGGACAATTGAGTTTGAATGTAGAAACAAAGGGGACAAACAGATGTGGGTTGAAGGAATCCAACATATGTTGCATTTGTGTGTGAAAATGACATGATTTTGAGTTAGAGAAGATCAATACTTGGCATAAAATGGATCTTTATTTTTATGAAAAAGCTAAACAATATGGTATTCTTCAAGAATACAAACCGAGCAAAGGATAATACATAATTCAGTTTCAACTTTACGACAGATAACCAATGGATCTATAATAAACAATTATCTAGAATGTTTCGGCAGATAAGTCTTGAAATTGCAATCTAATCTATAAGGGAATCGGTAAACGATGTTCTTGATAATAGTTCACTTGCCCTAAAAACTCTCTTCCATCATGCACCTTGGTAGGTGCTTGCCACTCCATGTGAATGTAGTAAACATAGTGATTCTGTCACTCTAGCTCCTTCAAAAAGTCAATATTATCGACAAATGCCTGCAAGCAATCGTGAGATTATTAAATTAAAATGTAAAACATCAATTAGAATATGTGAACCTATTGAGCGAAAGATAGATGAAACACTTGAAATTAAATTTTGATAAACAAGAAAGAGTTGTGAGCTTTATAGCCTACAAAATTTAGGAACAAAGACATCGATAACATAAAATTTAAACTTCCACGAAAAATAACATTTAAATAAACAAAAGACATACCGTTTTCCAACCATCAGGATCCAAGCATACAGTGATTTTAGTATTTATCCCCTGCAAGGGTCCAGGTTCACGGATGATTTTTCCTCCAGAAAGTTTTATAGCCTCTGCAGTCTTATAAACATCATCCGTACCAATCGCAATCTGGTAAAACCATAACAAATTTCATGACTATAGAACTTTGATAACCATATTGTCTGGTTTAAAGAATAATTTCCTAAGCATGTAATCAATTATAAGTTTTAAGGTTGAAAATTTACCTGAGCATAACCATTTCCTTTGCCATATTCTCTGATGCCATAGTTATATGTCAATTCCAGAACTGTATTTTTATCTTCAGGACCATAACCCATAATGGCCACTGTATACTGAATATAATCATCCCAAGAATCAGCAAAAAAGAAAACAAGGTGAGATACTAAGGAATAGGCACCACACAAAATCAGTTATTTATCCGCATAGACTCACTCTATATTCAGGGTTGTCTCTTTTCCGAAGAAGCTCCATGCCAAAACCCTTGATAAGTTCATGGTAAATAGAGATTGTTAAATATATTTACCGTATGCTTACCACAAAACATGCAGTAACAATAATTCTACGAAAGCAGTTTTTCGTAACATGTATCCTTGTTCACCTTTCTATAGAAATCAATAGCACGATCAAGATCTCCGACTCGAAGCATTACTTGACATAAGGGCTCACTAGTAGGCCGTCTCTCTATAAGCTCAAACTTATAGCCATCTGGATCTTCAACAAAAGCAATAACTGTACTTCCACCTTTGACAGGGCCAGGTTCCCGGGTTACTTTGCCACCCTTAGTTTTTATTAACTCTACTGTTTTTGCAACCTATATAGGGTTCGGAAAGATGCACTAAGTACATATAAAGACATTCATACATACATTTGTAAAGCAATGAAAGATGATAGCTCAATGTACAACACGCAATGCTTAAACCACGTGGTTATTACTGAACTTAATTCTAGAATGATAAATAGAACAGCGTGACAATGAAACGAAATGTTGTGGAGGCCAAGAATCCCACTTTATTGGCATATTGAACAGAATTAAGAAAAAATACTAGTACATCTGTAGTGATGCTGAGTGGGCTTTGGTCTAACCCATCATCGAATGAGGCTCAATTTGGACCAACTCCCTCAACATGCATAAAAATTAATTCTTAAAAATGGGGCTCCAATTTTTTGATACTTCATAATTTCCATTACAAAATGAGAAAGGAGATTGACAAGTAAGCACGTTATCAGCAATATACTAGCGTTCGTTGGCAGCTAAGAATCTGACTTTTTGTGCCTTTCATGGAAATAAAAAAATAAAATAAAATAAAATTATATTAGCCTGTCTGAGAAATGAATTTAGGATATTCTTGTTCAGCCAACACTGGACAAACACAGACACAAATTATGCTACAATAGGAAGCCCAGTTGCTTCCTCAATATCGGAAACATGTCTCGAGAGATTATGTAAATCACCTCAAAAGCCTGCCATGTTATGTGTATTCATCATTGAATTATAAAATGATTTGGGAGCCAGATTAACAAGTATTCCTCAAAAACTTTGAACTTGTGTCCAGAGAATGCCCATTCATTTGCAAGATATTTTATGGTTTGCAGTTGATGACAGAGTGTAATATGAAGCTTCCTCGTTCAGGAAAGTAAACATTATTGTGCTATACCACTCTTTTCCATTTATTTCACTTACATCCTCAACTGCTATGCCGAAATGTCCAAATCCTGTTCCAATGTCATACTTGTCAACTCCATAATCTGGAATCCATCAAAGTCCATAAAAGTCAGCAACCGAAGCAATACGATTTAAAGTTAGCCTCTTTCGGTAAATATCTGATAAAAACAAGAGTAATGAGATGGCATACTGTAAGTAAGTTCCACAGTAAAATTTGAATCTTCAGGCCCATATCCAAGAAATGCATTTGAATATCTTTCTTCAGGAATGTCACGTCGTCTCAACAGCTTCATTCCCAAACAGTCAGTGTAAAATCTGTGCCCATTGCAAGTTTATTGAAACATGCATATATAAACATTCAAATCAATTCTACTAAAAGATACATACTTGATAGTCTTGTCCAAATTTCCAACACGATAAACAGCGTGAAGCATTCTTCTGTTGTCTCTTTTGGTCCAATCAAGAACATTTTCCGCAGTTACTGAAGTGGTTGGTTCAGCATCTACCGGCAGCATAAAGGTCTCGGATTTATTTCCCACAGTTCTTAACAATTTTGCATTTGCATCAAATAACTGTGGCTGAGAAATAGCTGGATAATGAAATAAACTCCAATGAATTATCTCCCGTAAGTGCCAATTTTTGTCCTTATCAGAATACACACACGCCCTTCGAAGTATTGATATAAGAAGAAAATAACCGAGATCATAAATAAGAAATATGCAACCAGAGAAACAATTGAAGCTACTCAAATTAATTCCAAAATAAGCAAATATTCTGGAAGATTATTATTCATCCCATAATGCCTCTATCAAGAAAAACTTTCTGTTTGGGGTATCTAGTCTTAAAAATTTGAGCTTATAAGTAAATTTGCTTACAAGTTATAAAATAAGTTAAATCAAAATTAGAAATAGTGAAAGAGTTATTTAAAATAAGTAAGTTTTTCAATTGTAAAGCAGAAAAAAAGTAACTTGCCCAATATGTAGTATAGTTTGAAACAAAGATACATTCCTTGTTCTGAAGCTCAGCCAAACATGCTAAACCTAACCTTTCAAATTTCCTTCAAAAACCAGAAAAACTCAAACAATGCAAAGCCCAAATATTACTCACATGCATTGAATACACAAATAAAATCATGTAAAAATGATTTATAAGTAATTTAAATATAAAAATTGGTCATATGTAATTACAAACTTTAAAAAAATTATGAGAGCATACCAGTGCCGAGCTGAAAAAGTGCGATTCTACGAGACGGGTTTTCAGCAGAGGCATTAAAAACCCTGGTTTTGTAATTATTAGTATAAGAAGAAAATGTACTGAGAGGAAAACAAGGTTGA
Source organism: Fraxinus excelsior (assembly GCA_019097785.1). Taxonomy (NCBI): domain Eukaryota; kingdom Viridiplantae; phylum Streptophyta; class Magnoliopsida; order Lamiales; family Oleaceae; genus Fraxinus; species Fraxinus excelsior. The sequence continues at coordinate 6,934,893 of CM032625.1, read as the reverse complement.
GATGACGTCACTTGAAACGCCATTGGAGACCACCGTAATCTGCGGTAGTTAACGTCTGTCACTGCTTTCCGGTATTCGTTCTCACGATTAATTTCAATTTTGGTCACTTACCTTTAAGAGAAATCTTAATTGGTTACCAAACTTTAATTTATGGTAATTATACCACTAAATCTCAATTTTATTTTTAATATTTAATACTAATTACTCCACTAGACCCTATTATTAACTTTAACGCCCCAATCCTATTATTATACATTGACTGCAACCTCACATTCTAAGGTAAATACATTACCTTGCCATGTTGTGCATGCTAAATTTTGAAAATAAAAAAAGTATTTAAAAATTAACGACAATTCATTTGATGGAGTATACTCAAAGCTCCATTCATCCCTAGTTTTAAGATAGATTTTAACATTAATTTTTGTCGGAGGCTATCAGTCACTAATATCCAAAGTAAATTGAAATTCAGTAATATGATTGTCACTGAAAATTCAGTGACCAAAAATGAAATTAACCCTTTTATCTATTATTCATGGGCTGGGCTAATTGGACTGACATAATGTGAGCCCAGTAAGTTTGGAGCCCAGTTTAAAGGGTAAAATTACATCATATTCCTTCCCATATTCCACTTTGGGTGTGTGTGAACCACATTATTTTGAAAAAATGTATTGTGAAATATTAGATTGATGGAAAATGTGTGGTTAAAAAAGAAGAAAAAGTTATTGATGTGATATAAAATATTATTTTATTGAAAAATGTGTGGTTGAAAATGAGTAGAAGAATGAAAACGAAAATCTTAATGTATATCAAACATGTGATTAATTTTGAACTTTTTTTTTTAATTTATACAATATACTGCAAAAATGTAAAAATGAAACATCGTTCCAAACTCCACACATACACTAGTCGAGCACTTGTGTACATAACTTTATCTATTCCTTGCTATGTTTACATAAAAATTAAATTTTTAGTAGATTTTGATAAAACTGATGAAATATATGGTTGAAAAGTGTGGATCTCATAAATTGTATGACTAAAAACGAGTTCGAGAAAAAATAAATTTTAGAAAATAAAGGCTAAACATGAACTTAATTTAAACTCTAATTTGATTTTATTGTCAAGAACAAAGGTCGAGTACTTGCGTAAAACTTAATAAGTTGGAGATTCTCATAGCATTTTTTTTTTCTTTTTTAAAAGAAATCTTATTAATTTATTCAATAATGCTCGATAATGGAGCAATAAGACAATTAAAAATGCAATAGAAGAAGTTGAATTTATGACATGAAAATTTTAATAAAAAATTGAAATAAAAATTTTGTGTGCTCTTCTGTGTCTTTTATTGTAGAGTTTATCTACCTGTACATAATTTTTTGTACAAGTGAGTCCCACCCTCATGTGAGAGGGTGGACACCTGATGTACACAAAATTATGTACAAGTAGCAAAACTCTTTATTTTATGTATATACCTTCGATGCGTGGATTGATGCATCGGACAAAATTGTTAACGAATATGTCACATCATGACTTTACTACTAACAATAAATTAAATTAAATTAAATTTTAGTAAGTTTGGCGTTGATTGTTTCAATAATTTTTTGTTATGGTGTTCGGTTTATTGGTACATACATATAATTCGAAAGATTTATCCCCCTATTTGGTCTCTATTATAATTTAATATATTTTAAAATAATATTACACGTAAATCTAAAAAAATTCTTATTTTTTGAACCATGCATTTTTTTAAAAAAAAAATAAAAAAAAAATACTATTTTAAAATACATTATCCCCAAAAACTCGTTATAATGGATCGTAATCAGGGGTATAATGTGATTATTATTATTATTATTTTTTTTTTGAGAGTAAAGTCAACATGATTACATTTCTAACAAGCAATATAATACTTGATTGTTTAGTCCAAATTTCTCTTTCAGCGTGCTTTGTTGAGATGAAACTACTTTCATTAACTATTTATTTATACCTATATAAGTCTTGTCTCGACCACTTAAGTAGTATTAAGACTCGTGGTTAAATATTAAAAGATTAACTTTGTTAAATGAAGTAGCACAAATCCCTTGTATGTCATTTATTTATTTTAAGATTATTCGATACATGATTTATCCCTTAACGTTTCCTCGAAAGATTGACTTACTTGAACATATCAATATTGAAATTATGTGTGCTCGTTTAAAGTCTTAATCGGAGTAGAGTTGCTCATTTGAGTTTCATGAGTTCTGATATTATATTAAAATTCAAGATTTCATCATAAAATGTTGACTTTGTTGAGAAAGTAATCTAAACTTTTATATGTTGGTAAATTTATTTTATGATTATTCGATGTGAGATTTATTTGTTAATATGCCCCATAAAATGGTGACTTATTTGAACAGACTAACCTTAAAATCTCGAATGCTCTTTTTCTAGTCTTAATCGAGTATAATTGCTCGTTTAGTTTAATGTATTCTAATACCATAACAAGATTCGAAGTTCTATTTCAAAAGGTTAATCTTGTTAATGAAAGTAACCCCACTCTTAAATGTCATTTTTTTTTTATGATCATTCGATGTGTAGTTTATCCCTAATACTAATCTATATTCTTATTTTATTATAGATGTTATACATTAATTATATTTTCATTTTAGCCCCTGTTTGAGCCACATTAAAATTTTCATTTTCATTCTTCTACTAATTTTCAATCACACATTCTCCAATAAAATAATATATTTCATCACATCAATAACTTTTTTTTTTTTTGCAGCCACACATTTTCCATCAATCTACTACTCCAAAATAATGTGGCTCAAATACATCCAAATTTTACTATATTCCACGAAGTTTCCACCTTTATGTCTTTAATTCAATACCTTTTTACATCTACCTTTCTCTAAACTTTTGCTTTACATCCTCGTCGATTCCCATGTCTTTGTAAGTAATCCAACTTCATAAAAAATAATTACCTTTATACACAAATTTTATATTCTAAAGCGACTTCATTATTGTACTTTAAATAAGTTAGAAACAAATATTATTTTACCAAAATGTAAACACTCTTGTTGGAATGTTGTGTGGACATCATAAACTAAATGACAACGAAGTGTTATTTATCAATAATTCAATGTGAGTTGTCATTAAATATTGATTTTAAGATAAAGTAATTTATATTTTGAGTTTTACATGTATACCATTTGCAATATTGAGTGTTATATTTTGAATAACGCAATATAGTGAGAGGTCACTAATATCGAGAACTAGAAGGGATGGTTCGAAGTATTCAACTGTAGTTAAGATATACTGCGCTAAAATGATCTATGTCGACTTGTTAAAATAAGAGGAGGTCTAACATGATTACAAACGCTATTCATGTTGAACCTAGACGGGCAACCGTCTACTAGGTTTCAACTTGGATCAAGCCATTATTGTCACGGACAATCTTTCTACTTTTACATATCCTTATAACGTGGATTGTTAATGTCTTTTCTCGCAGTTAATATGTAAAATAGTTTAAGTTGGTTATATTCACACCAAATTATTTTATAAATGCATCAACTGTACCTAACTTTTATTGATTGTCGAATTCTATAGAGGTCACATTCATTGAACCTAACATTTTTTGTGTACGATGAACTTCAATGAGGTATATTATGCATGGTACTTCTAATGTGAGTGAGTTTCATTCACGCTGTACATTGAAATGAGTGATTTTCTTGATGTGATTGTGCATATTTAATTGATTGTATGTGGGCCGAATTCTTAAATTTATTTGTACTACTCTTGTGAAGTTCTTGTGTTTAGAAGAGTTGGTTTCTTTGTGACCTAGTTTATTTTGTGTGACTTGTAAGAATTTGTAAACATGTTGCATACAGTATCAAGGTGCCACCAATTGTAATGATGTGATGTGATGTTCTTGAGACAAAGAAATTAGATGGTTTATGGTGTGACGTCGTGAACCGTAATTGCGTTGTTGTGACCCGGTGGGAAGCTTAGGATTTCGATTCGAGAGTAAATTTTCATTTTTCTTATACTAATTTTCATATTCACAATTAGTTGTTACTCTCGAAGAACGTGACATGGTTAATCATTTCAGAGAACAATTTAGACTAGGATTGTGACTGTTGATACCAAAAATCGTACATGTTGATCCCGAGGTTGACGACTGAGCACGAGCACGAGCACGAGCAAGGTCCTCCGGTACCTGAAACAAAGGCAACGAGGTGTGTCCTCGTCGCCCCTCCGATGCTTAAGTTAGAGAGAGATTTTGAGAAAAGATATGTGCTTGTAAAATTATGTGAATGAAAGAACATACCTGAAAAATGATCCAAGGCTCCATATTTATAGAGCTAGGTAGTAGTGGACTCCTGGTAGGACTCATCACCTTATTTTTAGGAATTATTGTTGGGATGAGTGTTGGATTGTGACTAGAAGTCTAATTCTTCCTGATTTGAAGTGTTCCTCAAGGTAAGACTCCTTTAGGACCTATGATTCCTCAATTGAGGTAATTGGATATGGCTAGAGTCCTTTCAGGATAAGGACTAGCAACTCTCGATCACGGATCACTTCGAGGATTTGGCTAAGGCAAAATCCCGAGCACATACCCCCGAGGACTACTAGAGTGATTTTGGAGACATTATGGAGGGTCCATCATCGAGGTATCTCGAGGACTATACAAGCTCGAGGACCCGGGTCCTATAATCGAAAAGGGATAACCATGATAGTCCTCATGCTCGAGGTATCCATAATAATGACCACATAGTGGCCCCCGTGCATCCATTCCTAAAGCTCGAAAGTTAGGTGTGGATGCATATGAGCTTGAGGACTACATAATTAATTAACTTTTTGACAATGTCTTGAGCTCGAGGACAATGTAATCAATTAATTTCACAAGTCTCGAGCTCAAGGATAACTCATGTAATAATGCAGTCATGAGCTCGAAGATAGCTCATGTGAAGTCATGAGCTCGAGGATAGCTCATGTAAAAATTAAGTCACGAGCTTGAAGATAGCTCATGTAATAATGAAGGCCTGAGCTTGACGATAGCCCATATAATAATGAAGTCATGAGCTCGAATATAGCTCATGTAATAATGAAGGCATGAGCTCGACGATAGCTCATGTAATAATAAAGTCACGATGATGGCCCATGTAATAATTAAGTCATGAGCTCGAGGATAGCTCATGTAATAATAAAGTCATGAGCTCGATGATGGCCCATGTAATAATTGAGTCATGAGCTCGAGGATAGCTCATGTAATAATGCAGTCATGAGCTCGAAGATAGCTCATGTAATAATGAAGGCATGAGCTCGACGATAGCTCATGTAATAATAAAGTTATGAGCTCGATGATAGCCCATGTAATAATTGAGTCATGAGCTCGAGGATAGCTCATGTGAAGTCATGAGCTCGATGATAGCCCATGTAATAATTGAGTTATGAGCTCGAGGATAACTCAAGTTATAATTGAGTCATGAGCTCGACGATAGCTCATGTAATAATGAAGTCATGAGCTCGAAGATAGCTCAAGTTATCATGTGAAGTCATGAGCTCGACGATAGCTCATGTAATAATGAAGTCATGAGCTCGAAGATAGCTCATGTAATAATTGAGTCATGAGCTCGACGATAGCTCATGTAATAATGAAGTCATGAGCTCGAAAATAGCTCATGTAATAATTGAGTCATGAGTTCGAGGATAGCTCATGTAATAATGCAGTCATGAGCTCGAAAATAGCTCATGTAATAATTGAGCCATGAGCTCGAGGATAGCTCATGTAATAATGAAATCATGAGCTCGAGGATAGCTCATGTAATAATAAAGTCATGAGCTCGATGATAGCCCATGTAATAATTGAGTCATGAGCTCGACGATAGCTCATGTAATAATTAAGTCATGAGCTCGAAGATAGCTCAAGTTATCATGTGAAGTCATGAGCTCGACGATAGCTCATGTAATAATGAAGTCATGAGCTCGAAGATAGCTCATGTAATAATTGAGTCATGAGCTCGACGATAGCTCATGTAATAATGAAGTCATGAGCTCGAAAATAGCTCATGTAATAATTGAGTCATGAGTTCGAGGATAGCTCATGTAATAATGCAGTCATGAGCTCGAAAATAGCTCATGTAATAATTGAGCCATGAGCTCGAGGATAGCTCATGTAATAATGAAATCATGAGCTCGAGGATAGCTCATGTAATAATAAAGTCATGAGCTCGATGATAGCCCATGTAATAATTGAGTCATGAGCTCGACGATAGCTCATGTAATAATGAAGTCATGAGCTCGAAAATAGTTCATGTAATAATGCAATCATGACCTCGAAAATAGCTCATGTAATAATTGAGTCATGAGCTCGAGGATAGCTCATGTTATAGATTTGAGTCATAGCGTCAGGATAACTCAAGTTATAATTGAGTCATTGAGCTCGAACGATAGCTTTCTAATCAATTTGAATTCCTTGAGCTCGAGGAGAACCCAGTTTTATCAATTATTTTTCCGATCTCAAGTGTTAGAGACGACTCGGGTACCTATGACACAGTCTCGAGCTCGAGGACTATTCGATGAAATTCTGTCCAAGACTTATTTTGGACTGGTCGAGCTCGAGGTAGATTTTTAAGGTGTTCGTTTGTGGTATGTTTTGATGTTCCTGCGCATGATAGGGCTTTTTGTGAGATCATGCTCATAGCATGTCTCGGAGGTGCCTACGTGTGACAAGGTTTTGATGAGATCATGCCCATAGCATGTCTCGGTGAGTGCTCATGGCATGTTTCAAGGTGTTCGCTCATGTCATGCCATGAGGGCCCGCTAGTGGCGGGACTTTTGGAGAGCATGCCCGTAACATGTCTCGAGGTATGCTCATGACATGTTTGAGGTTATTGCTTGCACTATGTCATGAGGGCCCGCTAGTTGCGAGATTTTTGGAGAGCATGCCCGTAGCATGTCTCGAGGAATGCTCATGACATGTTTGAGGTGATTGCTCGCACTATGTCACGAGGGCCAGCTAGTTGCGGGACTTTTGGAGAGCAAGCCCGTAGCATGTCTCGAGGAATGCTCATGACATGTTTGAGGTGATTGCTCGCACTATGTCATGAGGGCCCGCTAGTTGCGGGAATTTTGGAGAGCATGCCCGTAGCATGTCCTGATAGTGCCTGCGCATGACAGGACTTTAGGGTGCTTGCGCGGGGCAAGACTTTGATGTTCCTGCAGCATGAACTACTAAAAGAAAAATGTGGGGTCATGCAAGCCCGATCAAATGCAAGCCCAAAATAATAAACAAAGTTAAAGTAGAATTAATTATATAGACAAGGTGAGGACTACTACCACTTGATTATACCAGTCGTAGGTTTGTTATCTCCTCCTGATCCTGAGGTCTTTCCTTCGATGTAATCATTTCTTGGAGTGTTAGGGGTGAACCCTATCGTTCCTTTGGTATTCTGTTGTAGTCCTGTCGTGTTCCCATCCAGTATGATCCGATCGAGCTCTCCTGAGTCCGCAGTAACCAATCTCGAGGTCGAGGATACTGGGGACATGCCCGAGGCCCCCCAGATCCACCGTTTTCATATGCATCACGATATCCTGAGCACGATCATCATTCACGAACCATCGTTCCCTGGATATTCTGCAGTAGTCTAGCCGTAATGTCGTCTTGTATAATTCGAGCGAGTTTATCCGAGTCCAGGTAACCAATCTCGAGGCCGAGGCTACTAGGGGTATGCCCGGACCCCAGATCCACCATTGTCATGAGCATCACGGGTATCTCAAGCTCGAGCATGAGCTATGATACTTCTTGGTTGAGCTAGTGTTGGTGCTTGTGCTGGAGGTTGTGGAGTATTTCTTTGAATAAGTAGTTGAGTTAGCTTTGTAACTTGCTGACGTAGTTCTTTGAATGCTCTAGCAGCAACCACTGCAGGTTGATGAACTGGTATTGCTGATGATTCTTCTTGATGGACTGAGGATTCCGTGTCAGGGGGTTTGTTTGGAATGGATGAGCTTATCAGAGGAAGACCTGAACGTGTATTCACCATGACTTTTGGTAGCGTTTCCCACAGACGGCGCCAAATGATGCTGCCAAAAATCGTACATGTTGATCCCGAGCTTGACGACTGAGCACGAGCACGAGCGAGGTCCTCCGGTACCTGAAACAAAGGCAACGAGGTGTGTCCTCGTCGCCCCTCCGATGCTTAAGTCAGAGAGAGATTTTGAGAAAAGATATGTGCTTGTAAAATTATGTGAATGAAAGAACATACCTGAAAAATGATCCAAGGCTCCATATTTATAGAGCTAGGTAGTAGTGGACTCCTGGTAGGACTCATCACCTTATTTTTAGGAATTATTGTTGGGATGAGTGTTGGATTGTGACTAGAAGTCTAATTCTTCCGGATTTGAAGTGTTCCTCAAGGTAAGACTCTTTTAGGACCTATGATTCCTCAATTGAGGTAATTGTATAGGGCTAGAGTCCTTTCAGGATAAGGACTAGCAACTCTCGATCACGGAGCACTTCGAGGATTTGGCTAAGGCAAAGTCCCGAGCACATACCCCCGAGGACTACTAAAGTGATTTTGGAGACATTCTGGAAGGTCCATCCTCGAGGTATCTTGAGGACTATACAAGCTCGAGGACCCGGGTCCTATAATCGAAAAGGGAGAACCCTGATAGTCCTCATGCTCGAGGTATCCATAATAATGACCACATCAGTAACCTTTTCTCTCCAAAACATGTTTAGACAACTTACTTTGTTCTTAGTTTTAAATAAAGAAGGTTAATTGTTTGAAAATTAACTTTTATGTCAGTGTTTGACAAGCGTAATTTTACACTTATACAAAACGTCAAAAATGTACATTTGTGAGTACTTTTAGAATGTTGATACTTAATTTTAATTTTTTTATTAGTGTTTTAGGAGAAAATCTGACGTTGAATGGTGGAAGATGATAAGGACTGAAAGAACAAACAGAGACAGGTACCAAATTGTCATATTTGAAAGATGAAGAACCTCCATAGTGATTAAGAAAGGACTTTAGCTGAACTAAAAAAGGAGAATAAGGGAGTATTAAGTTGTAATCTTCTGATCCCAAGACTGCAAATTCAATGACCAGGATTCACACGAAGTACAAAATACGTTCGCAACTAGTTAAAGCATGCGATCACATGGGCAAAACGGGCAGCCAGATTTGTTTCCTACTTTAATTCAACCTCTGTGTGGAATTAATTTGGGGCTCCAATTTTGATCTAACTGGGAGACTATAAATACATCTTTCAGATCTGCCATTGAAGGGAGAAGAAAGTGGATTTGCAACAGAGAGATCTTGAAGAGAAGGAACGGATTGGAACCAAGGAGAAAAAAGAGGACCGAGAAGCTGCATATTTTCCATCTCAAATGATATCAATTTTCCTTATTCCTAATCTCAGATCATGTTGAATTTATTTGTGTTGAGTTTAACCACCATGAACTAAGTTATATTATTTTAAAAAACGATGTAATTTAGTCTCAAACTATGCTTGCTATCTATTTTAGTTTGAAGTAATTTTGTGCTCTGCTTGTTTGAATTATCCTTAGCTTATTGCTTCTAATTGACTGGCCATTAATTAGATGAATTGAATCTTGTAATTTACTATTAAAAGAGGGAATTATAGGATAGACTGTTGGATAATTCATCATAGGCAAATATAGAGATTGAAAGACTTATAAGAATCTATGTAGTCAAAAGAAGGGACTCAGAGATCACAATGCATTTTTGTTTCATTAATTTGCGTGCTCTTTTGTAAATGATGTTCAAGAAAATTCCAATTGACTATTGAAAGAGGCAATTGGATGATTTAGGAGATCTAACTAACGAACTTAGAGAATTAAATCCATTTATTTAGACAAGAGAAGCATAATGAGGGACTACGTGAAATCAGTTTCCTAGAATATTTTTCTCTCATAGAATCTTCGATCAAACAACTCTGTTTATTCCCTTCAAATATTTTATTTATTAAATTTTTATTTCAATTTTCAAATACAAGCAATTTTAGTCGTTGCTTGACAACCATTATTTTCAAACTCTTTTTCTACATACTCTTTTTCAATCGCGCATTCACGCAATAAAATATTCTGTGTGTAAACCCAAAACTTTTCACTACCTTTTAACTACATATTCTCCTAAAAGTTACTACTCAAACTCTATTTTCCCCAAATAATGATTGTCAAACCGGGTTTAGTGACTTTTCTAAATAAAATAGAGAATAGTATAATTTCGGTAATTATCAATTCCTATTCATCACTTCACTAAAAACTACGATATTGCAATTTTGCATTGTTCAATTTTTTTCTCAAAATAAGTAACTTATTAGTTTCTAACTTTGATTAATTTATTATTTAAATATTAATAGTTACTTACTTATTTATAAGTAAACTTTCCAAGCTTCCAAACAAGCAATGGTATCAATTTAAATTTCATAAAATTGATGACATACTACTAGCATCACTCGGACAGAGTTTATTCTGCAACAATTAGGGGATGTTCTCTTCGTGTTTTAGTTTTCTGTTTTGAATTTTGAAATCATTTTGAGTTTTGTGTTTTAGGTGTTCATTTTGAAATTGTTGAAAATTTGTTATTTTTGTCATTTTGAAAAATTATTTTCAAAAACTCAAAATTGAAAATTTTGGCCAAGTTATAACTGAAAACACCCAAAACAACAAATTTGTCATTTGGAGTTTTCTTTGTAAATTTTAAACTTGTTTTCAAAAACGCGTTTTCGAAAATAGGAAAGAGAACGCGTTTTCACTATTTTATAAAATCAAAAACAGAAAACGACAAAGAGAACACGCCCTTAGTTACTGATTCCCATTTTCCAAATGTGCAACTTGAATACAAATTCAGAAGAAAAAAATTGTTCATTTAGAATTAGTAATCTGTTCTATTAAAAAATTATTAACTTTTTATCATGATTATTAATATTTGGATAAGCAAATGAGCAAGTTAATTATTTGAGTGGTTACTGTACTTTACCAAGTATTACTACTTAATAACTGAACTTAAAAATATATTTTAATGGTTATTAAACTTTACCAAGTGTTACTATTTCACAACTGAGCTTAAAAATGTATCACAATGGTCATTGAACTATACACCGTGTTACCAATTAATTACTCAAGTGGGAAAATCTGTTAGGTTCAACAAATGGCGTCGATTTGAGTGATGGATATTGAAATACATTTTTAAGTTCAGTTATTAAGTAGTAGCACTTGACGAAGTTCAGTGACCATTGAAATATATTTTTAAGTTTAGTTATTAAGTAGTAATACTTGATATAATTTAGTGACCATTGAGATATATTTTTAAATTCAAGTATTAAGATCCTCAATCGATCTCTATGAAAAAAGAAATCAAAGAAAATGAAGAGGAAAAAAGAGGAAACAGAAAATCAGAGATTTATAAATAAAATAAAAATAGAACTTTTGCTGACGATCATTCTGAAATAAATGGATGACATTAGTCTTCAGCTGAAAGTTTTGCTACCCAAATGGAAGATATACAATGCTAAATTGGCTCTAATTGATTTGCGGAATCATTAAATCCCCAACTAATATATCTCCTCCATCAACAACTTTCCAAAAATATGTTTGATTTTTGGATCAAGTAGTATTAGTTCACCATATCTCGAACTTCGCATAAAATGAATGAAAGAGAGACAATAGGAACATTAAAAGAAATTGACAGAGAAAAATTATATAAAAGTACAAAAATGTTCGAGTTAGTCCATAGTAACATGTCAAATTGATTTTTCATCTTTTTCCCTTCATTTTCTTTTGTTTTTTCTTTTACAAATGTCGATTTGAGGGGAAAAAAAATTTGTCACTACTTAATAACTGAACTTAAAAATGTATTTCAATGGTTACTGAACTTTGTAAAATGTTACTACTTCATAACTGAAATTAAAAACGTATCTCAATGGCTATTGAATTATCCATTATGTTATCTATCCATCACTCAAGTCGACACCGTTTATTGAAACTAATAGATTTTTCCATTTGAGTGATGGATGGGTAACACGGTGCATAATTCAGTAACTATTAAAATACATTTTTAAGTTCAGTTATGAAGTAGTAACATTTAGCGAAGTTCAGTAGCCATTGAGATACATTTTTAAGTTTAATTATTAAGTAGAAACACTTAACAAAGTTCAGTAACCATTCAAGTAATTAACTCACAAATGAATGCATCAAAGTGTTCACGAAATTAAGCATTAATTTGTAATGAACAATGCAATAAATTGAAGATTATTCACTAAATTCTCTTTTCCTTGAATCCAAAATAAGAAAGAAAAAATTCTCTCCATCTTTTTTGCCCAGTCCTACTTTCTATGCTCCCAAGCTCATAACACAACCACAGAGAAGTACTCTTTGCCACATGTGAATTTAAATTACATCCATATTTTGGATAATGGGAACCAAACTTGTCCTAAAGTTTAAGATAGACATTGGTATGCTAAAATTTCAATCTCTTTCCTATAATATTTTGGCTAAGCATTTCCACTAGACAGTCATCCATAACTCAAAAGAGCATCTAGAAGCATCCAACAAAATTCAACTATCAACATAGAGAAAAGTGTGCATATACTGCAGCTAGATATAACATTCCGTCTATCTGTATGTGTGTGCTACCATTCAAAACCCGCCATGCTACTGAGCTCAACTCAAATTGAACCCCGTACACGTGAAGTGTTTTCCAGAGGTGCGACCACTATATGTTTAGCCATAGGATTCATTGGCTTCAAGAACACCCATTAAGATTTAGGTTGCTCTAGGAGAAAGATATTAATTATTCCATATTTTACAGAAAACTACTAATCATCTCCACCGCATCCTAATCTTCACAATCATATGAATCACAACTTCAATTTGTTCTACAGAATTGGAATTGGTAATGGATAGAGATACTACTTTATACTACCAATTGGCAGAAGAAGTGAACATAGTGAACAACTAAACACGCTCACATCAACCTATCTTAATCCGTGTTCAGTCTTCATGCCAGGTTCAAGAGCAGGTTGTTTTGTACAATAAAAATGTTCATGTAATTTTACCACCAATTTTTCCTTCATTAAACCATCATGATTCATTTCCTACTTAGGCGAATAAGGTGAATAACTAAACTAAGGTGAGTAAACCGGGCCCTACGCACTCATGTTCCTGTTTTTTACCTTGCAAGATTCTTGTCAAGTTAAACAGCTCTGCAAAGAGGAGAATGTGAGTGAATACTACATACGGGACTACTGGCAATTATATTACCTGTTAAATCAGCATCAAAGAAGCTGGCTCCTAACAACTTAGCCCCTCTGAAATTGGCTTGCCTCAGTATTGACTGAATAAGATTTCCCTCACAAACTCAGTGAAATATTAAACAAGAAAATATAATATAAAACCACCCAAATTGTTATAAATACATATACTCAATAAATTGGTAAGAAAATGATCAAGAATTCGCACAAATGATCATAAACAATGATAATAAGAAATGCATTACCGTTTTGAAATCCTGCTTGATCAAAGTCTTGCCACTAAAATCTTTACCTGTAAGATCTTGTCCCCTGGTCACTTCAGCACCGTATGGCCCTCCACCCTTTTCATTTTTTTCCCTCACAACGTTAATGAATTCACATTAACAAAAGAAACATTAATTCTTCAAACGAATATTTAAGTTTAAACAATCAAAATTAACATCTAACTTTGATTACCTTAAATGCAAGAGCAGGATTTGAAGCAAAAACAAGTGAAGCAGAAAGAACGGCAAGAATGCTCGCTTTAGAGATTGATTCACACAAAGATGACAGATGATTCTGAATTTGATGAACCTGAAAAGAAAGCATTTAACATCAATATCTGAGCAGAAGATTCTTGAAATTGTACATTTAAAATTCCATGGGGGTGGGGTGGGGTACCTGCGGAGCACGAGGGGTGGCGAGGGAGAGAGAAGAAATTATGGGTTTCGATGGAGATGCTGAATTGTGGAAAGAAATAGTTTTCGGGTTTTCATTTGTGGAGATTTTGGAACACAAACAGATACTGAGAATCGCCATTGACAAAGAGTGACTCCTGCTCTTTTGGATAGGGTAATCCGTATCAAATATTTTGTAATGATCTAAAGTGTTGGATTCATTTACTCCATGAAGATTCTGGAAATTTCAAATACACCCCCTATGATTCTTCAAACGTTGTATAGCTCACTCAGAACTCGAATACTTGTTGACACCATAAAAAGTTAATAACAAAAAATTTGCCCTCGTTTGGCATTTGGTTATGTTTATGAACAGTCAAATCATTTGTATTCTCCATAATTTGTGAAATTTACAAGTACCATCTACTTGTTCATCATTTATGTTTATTTATTTGTAATTTAAATCGATTATAAATAACTCCCAAATATACTTTTAGTTTATAATGTTATGGAAAAAAAAAAATTGATCTTAAGGTCACGGATAGTTACTATTTGTTTTAAAGGATGCTATCATTGAGAACTAGACAAAAGTCATGTTCGAAAAAGTATGATACTTTTATTATCTCTCAAATGGAATGATATAGCATGAATAACTATAATTTAATAAATATAACGATGATGTTGAGAGATATTTTATTTTTAAGGAAACATCACAAATAATGTAAATAGCCTCATCCTTATTCAGTTCAACATGCAAACAAAAGCTCTCTTCATCTTCTTTATACATTTATTTGCCTATTTTATCTAATTTTAATTGCTCAAGTATTATTGAGTGTTTGAATTCATGTTGTTCGATCACTGTCGATATCATTTTATTGTAATATGAGATTTTAAGAAACTTATAATTACCAATTTTTTTTTTTAGATTAAAAATTTTTAACTTCATGAATGGACTTCATAAATTACAATTCAAAAGCCTATAGAGAATTATTAAACGTCTTGCTGATTTTATAGGTACACTTAAACTTCCAATGTGGAATATTGCCTTTTATATATGCTCTTCTTTCCAATAGTTTCATAAACATCCAATGTGGGATAATGACATAACAAAAAAAAGTTAAAATGTCCATCAAAATCATTTTCCAAATATATGTCTAATTGACTAATTTGATTTTGAATCAAAACTAATTAAATAAATTATTATTTTGACTATCGTTTTTCACAAATATATAACATATATCCTGATTTGAACTACTCAAAATACATTTATTTATGACAAAAAGATGATCATGGTCAAAATATTATCCTAATAAAAACTTATAATAAATATTTTATTTTGGCTATAATCCAATCAGTATGTACAAATATAACAAAAAACATTAAAAAAAAATAAAAAAATAAGGCATTTGTGTTCATTAATTTAAACTCCAATTAATCGATCATCCAAAACAATTATTTTATTGTCAATTCTCCATTAAAGAAAAAAAAAAGATAAAAAAAAAATTAGTTATAAATTTACAAATCTATAAATATTTGAAAAATATAATCATGCTATTTTTTCACCTTCAAAGAAGAAAGCATCTCTCTCACAACTATCAAATTTCCGTGTACTCATTTACGATATAATTACAACTAGAATTTCCTTCCTATTGCATTCTCCAATAAATTATTCAAATCAGTTAAATATTGAAGAAATTTAGAAGAATTGAAAGTCTAAACAATAGTTTGTCGATAATTTAGTTAGCTTCCATTTTTTTCTTTTTCTTTCCCCAAGAAAAACAAAGGGCATTTTTGCAAAGAGGAAAAAGGGAGCCTAAGGCCCCACTCTTTTTGTGGGAATGAGGGCAACTATTAATTTACCTTGTCAAAAACTTGTTTTTCCCATTTTTTTTTTTTAAGGGGGTTTATATACATATAGATAAATATGATTTTTATTCTTTTTTTTTCTAATTAGGGCCTTGTTCATTTTTCCTTGTTTCTTTCCCAAAGAACAAAAGGCCTTTTTTGCAAAAGGAAAAAAGCCTTATAGGCACTTCTTTTTTTGTTGGATGGACCTTTTTTAAGCCACTAGGATAATTACGTTCTCGGTTATGGTAAATTTCTTGTTTTAAAGGTTTTCCCCATCAGGAAACGGCGCCAAATTTGTTGAACCCCCACAAAAAAAAAATTGGGTCCAAAAAAAACAGAAAGGGGGAGAAAAAGGGGAGGTTTTACAAGTAAACGGTTTTTTTTTCGTTAAAGTTGAGTGAGGTGTGGGATTTTATTTCTCATAAAGGTAAACATAGGCGTGGTTTCGGCCTGGGAAAATAAAATCTTCCTTCAGTCCCGAGAAAACAAAATTGCCCAAAGCTTTTTTTCTGTTTGTGTTGTATAAAATTTTTGTATTTGCCATTACCATTTTTTACACCATATGTTTTAAGGGTTTTGTTGTGCTTTTTAAATAGTAAAAACTTTTTACTAAATAGTGTATTGAGGGAAAAAAAAAAGCCGCCGCTTCGTTAATTGTAGATTGATGGCGGAGAACCGCGGCAGGGGGGGGGGGGGTCCCTTCATTCCGCATTTTTAAGCCGAGGACATGAAGGACCCCTCTTATTCGTTTAAAAGCCATCCAAATCAATTCATTTTTTCAATTTTTGAAGGGGCCATTTCTTCGGCAATTTAATGCTTCCATCTGTGACTGACTGCGTATTTTTGGCAAAAAGCCCTTATGTTCTTGATATGTAAGGGACTAAGGACTTTGGGACTTTGTTGTTCATTAAAAAAGTGGGGTGAAGGGTAACATACTATAGCGGGATTTTTGTTTGTATTTTTTCAACAGTTATTCACATATAAACTCCCACATTTGGGTTAACTAAAAGATCTGTAGGTTTATGAAGGATTTCTTCTCAAATGACGGCCACACCTTTTTTTTTACATGTTCTTTTTTTGCATTTATTTATTTGCTTATCATAGTCATTTTATTCCAATATGATATGCGCGGGCTTTACAGATCGTCATTATACGGGTTCGGACAAAATTTTTTTTGAGGGGGGGGGCCTCGAAACCATTTTAAAGCGATTGGCTCGGGGCCCAAAAAAGCTCGAGGTTTTTCGGCAAAGGATAGTGGGGGTTTCCGGCCCCAAAAAAAAACTGTGGCTTTGTCTATGCCAAACATTTATTATTCCACATTATAGGGCAGGTAGAATGATGTGGGATGGATCTAGGCTCACTTGCTGTGTAGTTTTTCACTTCGTGACCTATAACTTTTAAGCGACTTTCGTTGGAAAAATTTTATGTTCTCAACTTTGCCCAATGTGTATTTTAAAATTGTTACGATATAAAATTTATATATAACGAGTAAAACAAGTACTTTATTACCTTAAAAAGGTAGTGCAGAGCCCCCTGCAGGTCTTAAATCTTACTATCACCCTTACGCAAACGAGACTTCCAAAGTTTTAACCAAAGCGGTATGCATTGATTATTACGACGCGGGATAACCAGAAACAAACCATTATTTTTTTAAACGATAAATTTAACGTCCCAACAACGTAGCTCAGAGAAGCCGTGAGGATACCAAAAAAAGAAGGCCCTCCACGTTGCAGAATTCAAAAAACAATCGAAGGGGATGTTTCAAATTTTTCCACGATTAGGGGGGAGAATATACGTTTATTTGAAAAACACTTTTCCAAACGCATATAGGCAAAAGGGGCCCTATGGAGGACTTTCGAAAAGGCTCATAATGGAAAAAAATATGGGAGATTTTTCAAAATACATAAAAAAAAAAAAATTTCCTTTTTAATTGGCTAAAATTTTAGGACCAGTTAGATTACGTTTTCTCTTTGACCCCTCCCTCCAAAGGATAGGAGTCCCAAAATACACGTTTGCGGGGTTTCTTTTTTTCACGCCCAAAGGGAAGGGGCCTCCTTGGAGCTAAAAATATTTTGGAGTGAATTCGACTAGTATATCCACATAAGCATTTTTTCTACATAAAAATTGCTTTCCTCAGTTTTCCGATGAATTCAACACCACTCCTATAATTCCCAAACAACGAAAAAAAAGGTACCTTTGATCACACGAGAACGATGTCATTCACAAAAGGGAGCAAAAACATTTAACCGGTTTTGTCTCCGAAAGGAACAGATGTATTTTTTTTTTAACTCAAATCTTTTTAATGGGGGCTGGCACGAAGCTCCAGAAGTAAAGAATTGCTTACTTGGGTGGAGGGAATTTGTTTTCTAACCCACCCAAAAAGCTTTCATTTCCAAATATGGGGCGGTTTCTCAAGGGACCAAAATTTACCCCAGCTTTCCCATATGCCGGGGAGAAAACCAAAGGATTCAACCTCTGAGGCAGCGCAGCAGGGGGAGGAAATGTGATATGTTTTAGCCACCGTTATGGGGCAACCAAATGGTATAGGGAGCAGAAAAGAACACAGTGTTTCCCCCATTTGCCCAATTGAAGGAGAACCCAGTTCCCACCCGCCCAAATACAAAAACAAAAAAACCAAAAAAAAAAAGTAAAAAACAAAAAAATAAGTTTTTTTTTTTTTTTTTTTTTTTTTTTATTGAAGTTATTTCTAGGTAAGTTTTGTTAGAGAATTTTTAAAAACCCTGTGATTATTTTCCCAAGGTTCGTAATTTGATCTATTAAAACTAAAAACCAAACATAGCCCAGTTAAAAAAATCAATTAAGGCAAAAATCCGAATTACAGTAAAACTATCAGTTTCTCCTAAACTTCTTTCATCCCCCTTCTTCCCTTCTCTAAATTACTTGTATTTCCCTGGCAATTCGAAGGTCCTACATTAAATCACCACAAAAAGCAAGCGACCTATGGTGTGAAAATATGGAAAAAATATTTTATTTTTTTTGCCGTGGATTTTATATATGTTAAATTTTTCAAAAAAAACAATTTTTTTTTTCTTTCTAATTTAGGAATTAAAAAATAAAAAAAAAAAAATTTTTTGTTTGGTTTTTTCCTTTCCTTCACCCTTACCGTTGGTTTGGGTTGGAGTTGTAGGAGGGGAAGATATTTCAATAAAAATGAAAAAAAAAAAAAATTGTTTTTTTGAAAATTTGAAAAAAAAAAAAAAAAAAAAAAAAAGACAAAAAAAAATCAAAAAAAATAAAAAAAATTTTCAAATTTTCACCAACCATAGGGTCTTGCTTTGTAGATAAGCGAATATGCGGATTGCGCAGAGGAACAAAAAAGATTAGAAGTCGGAAGGGATAAAAAAAGCGGGGATTGAGGGAAGGAGGAGAAAACAACTGATGTATAGGCTTTTACATTGTAAATTTGTTGCCTTAAAATATAGAATTAAATGACTTAATGGTTAGGGTTTATGAGGATTCAAATACAACTTGAATAAAAAAATCACACAAGTAAATAAAATATCAAAGCACAAAACTTGGTGAAAATGACATATTTTTTAAAAAAAAAAGAGGAATAAAAAAAAAACAAATTTTCAAAAAACTAAAAAAAAAAAAAAAAAAAAACTATTTTTTTTTTTTACCCGCCCAGACCATAACCAGTTATTGGGCCGTGGACATGGGTCTCTTCCAAATTTTTTGTTGGCATTGGAAGGGGGGGACTGAGGCTTTCCTTCTAGGGTTTCAATCCCAACTTGCATTTTAACGTTTGCACCATAATTTTCCATTCCTCCCCGCCCAGGAGTATTTACCTTTTGCCCCGCCAAAGCTATATTGAAAGGCTGGGGTATCATGTTTCTTGGAAAAACCGCCATTTGATTGGGGGAAGGCTTGAGAGTCATTCTTTCCCAAAGGTTAGACATTCTTCTAATCTGGAGCCTCCCGCGCCCCATTAGATTGGGGAGTAACAATTTCTGTCTTATTTCTGAGGGGGGGACGGGGTAAAAATTTTTCCTTTGAATAGGGGGGACACGATCGATCAAAGATACCTTTTCCGATGTTCGGGAGGATGGATTGAATTCATATCGCGGGAAAAAAAAAACTGGAGGAAGAAGTTCGGAGATGCTTTACTAGGTCGATCCAACCCACAAATATTTCTGGCGCAAGGGAAGGGGCCTGGGCGTGAAAAGTGGGACAAATAAAAAAAAAAAACGTGTTTTTTTTTTTTTTTTTGGTTGGGGGGGGGGGAGGTGAACAAAAGTGGGAACAGATAATCTACTTTGCCTCAATATTTTTATGCAAAGGGATTTTTTCAATAGTTGTTTCCTGTAATAAACCTATGAAAAAGTACACAATTTTCAAAATGATGTGTGGTCATGTCGAGAAAAGTATTAACAAAATTGATGTGTTGCACAAATTCCCTTCCACTCATTAGATATATTATATTATCTCTATCACCACTATAGTCAGCATCTATATTATTTTGTGGAGCCTTGCACTGGTCAGATTTTTTTGTGTGACACCTAGTTGCACACCAACAATAGACCAGAGAAGACACAACAGACACACATTGAGAGTCTCCTGCAGAATTCACTGAAACATTAGGTTAGACTCTGAAAGGAGAGTAGTACAAAATCATATAGACATGTGTTTGTGTGAGACAAGATAGATATGATAAGATAATACACATTATAGAGAGCAACCATCACCATTTCCTCATGCCACCCACAGAGCAAGAGATCGCGCCACCTCATTTAGGATTTCCCCCACGGGGGCCTGGGGCTAAAAAGTTGGTGGGGGGGAGGGACGTAAATTATTCTTAAAAAATAGGTTGAGAGGATGTTTACGGATCCCCCCGTTTAAAATTAAATCACCATCTCAAACCGGACTCTGTACTGAGAAAAATAACTATCTTTTTCGGGCGTAGGGATGTAAGGGAATTAGACCCGAGGGGCTAAGCCCCCAACCTCTTTTTAACGGGTCAAAGATTACTGTCAACTATTCGTATTAAATAATCGAGTACCAAATTAAATTAACCACCAGTGGTCAAAAGTGTGGACAAGTTCAAAACGGGAAAGGTCCTATAAATATAGCCAGGTTGAACAAAAACTTTAAACACAGCAAAGTTTGAAAACCTAGGGATTTCCCAATCCCCCACATCCTTTTTTCTGTGGCCATATTGGAAATTTTGGCCTTGTATGTATCCACCTTCACACTGACACTAATTCATCTTGATTGAGAGTTTGTTTTTAGTATTATTTCACGTATTTGGAGAGCCACTCAACCGAGTGAGAACAACATACTACACACACACCCTCCTATTCGCATTTTATCTTCGTCACTACAACATGTTGCCCCCCTTCTATGTATACATATACCAACATCATTTCACCTTTGTTGTGTATGAGCCAGAACAGACATACATTATAACTGATAGCGACAAATTTGAATGTTTCAGAGCGCGAGAGAGACCACGAGACCAATCTGTATATATGGCACACGATTTTTAGTCGAGAACAGTAGTGATGGATAGTATTGTGTGGCGCAACGGAAAACCCAAGATATAGCACGTGTGTAGTCGCATAACAGAGCACTCTCGCGCACGACAGACCCGTTTGAGGACCGTGGGCCACACAGGAGTTAAGAGACGCGAGGTTCGAGAAGGTCGAGGAAGCATACTGAAAAGACATATGGAGTCCCATTTTTTCAAAACTCATTTTTAACCGCACATTCTCCAATAAAATAATATTGCACGTAAATCGAGAACTTCATCTTAATTTTTAACCATACATTCTCTAAAAATAACTATTCAAAAATGCATTTTTTTCTCTCAAAATGGGGCTCAAATGGAAGGAGAAATTTCTACTTGTTACATGCACTATACAAATAACCAAAACCTGTTGAAGTAATGAACTTTGTTGCATTTTTTATTTTCTTATTATGATTAACTATTGTAGTTAGAAAGTAAAGAGAACTAAACTACACTTTTAAGTGAAACGTCTACATGCAAGTTCTAAATGAGCATTCATTATATGCTTCCAGGTTTTGAATTTTCTTTATCTAAAAATACTCTTCCTGTTTGTAGTTGTCTACTAATTTTATTGTGGGGAAAGATAACTGAGCTAAATTGTAGTTTTGTTGATATCATACCATTTAATACACGAATGCTTAATGTCAATTGTAGCTGTAGACATTAATATGGTCTGACACCTATGTCACTTAATATAGGCGTGAAGGAGTTTGAAGCACGATGGATTGGGTGGGCAGGCGTAAATGTGCCGATGAAATCGGGCAGAAGACCTTCACTAAACAGCTAGCTGAAAAGGTGAATACTTGTTTTTTTGGTGTAATTTAATTTTTCAATACACTGAGCATCTTTTGGCGTTCCTGATTTTGGAAGTATAGATATTAGATTTTTCTGTAGAGTAATTAAGCAAACCATTATTGTTTTAATTCTTTTGTCATTCATTGCAGAGGTGCGTCCCTGTTTTCCTAGATGAAGAAGTTGTTCATCAATATTACAATGGCTATAGCAATAACACTACGAAGAGGGTGATGTTGTTTGGTGTCATGACTACCATCTCATGTTTCTTCCTAAATGTCTGAAGGAATACAACAGCAAAATGAAAGTTGGGTGGTTTCTACATACACCCTTCCCATCATCTGAAATCCACAGGACACTACCATCTCGAACTGAGCTTCTACGTGCAGTTCTAGCAGTTATAGAGATTATTATTGGACAAGCTACTTTCTTACTTTTTTTATGTGCAGATCTTGAAGCATGAGTGGCCAACCAGGTGGCAAAGATTCATTCCCGACTTAGTTAGGTTGTGCAAAAATATATTGAGAATTGGCAACAAGAACTTTATATATGTTATGTTGTAACTAGTTTATTATAGTTTCGCTCTCTAATCCTTACTTTTTTTTAAATAAGTTGTGCTGTAATACATTCTAATGTTGTATTGATTCAAAAATTTATAATGAAATTATAAGTTTTCATACAATTTCAAAATTTCATTTTCAATTTTGGCTGTCAATTCCATATATAACTGTATAAAAAAAAGGTTTACGGCAACGTTGAAAAAACACTGCAAAAGGGTCTACGGCAACGTTTAAAAAACGTTAAAATGAGATCTACCGCAACATTTAAAAAACATTGCAAAAGGGGTCTATGACAACGTTTAAAAAACGCTGCAAAAGAGGTCTACCGCAACGTTGAAAAAACGCTGCAAAAAGTCTTCTCTCAACGGCAGCACCTGCCTTCACAACACTTGGAAAAACGCTGCAAAATGGCTTTTGCAACGTTTTTTGGCCGCTGCAAAAGCCCTTTTTGGTGTAGTATTTGCATCGATTTCGTTAAATTAGGTCTTGCATTTTAAGTATAATAGTTAGTGACAATCTAGTCATAGAAAAACCACATTTTTTCATTAAATCGGTTAAGGCTAAGTTAATTCAAACTTTAATTTAACTAGTACAATCTTTGTGAGTACGATACTTGGACTCAAAATTTATTTTACTAGTTAACGAAATGTGCAATTGTTGTAATTCACATCGAAAAGATTTCGCTACAAATTTTTGGTATGTTTGATTGCAAGCTGCATGAACTTGTATGGAAAGAAAATAGGTTCTAAACAATTGAATTTCCTAGAACTTATTTATATCGAAATTGTCAATTAAATATATTTGATTGACTTAATTTTCAACTTAGAAAATGTTTTACGTTTCCATAAAGTTGAGTTTTTGAGAAATAAGGAAAGGAAAACATGTCCACATGACCAATTTTTGAAAAAATAGTTTTCACGAAAAAAAAAATGTCAATCAAATACCCAAAAAGTAGAAACTTTGGTGAAAAATGAACATTTACCATAAAAAATAAAGTCAATCAAACACATTTACATGTAAGCAAGTTTAAGTCTTTCTTGAGCTTACTAGCATTAATACTGGTTGAGTTCTTTGTTTTAAGCAAATTTGAACTTCTGCTTTTATTTTTTGCTTATTACCAACTTTTCTTTTTCGGTTTGCCATGTAGGCTATGATATAAATTGGAGTGGAAGTTTATTGCACTAAAGTAAGTATTTGGGTGTGTTTAAGCCACATTATTTTGAAAAAATATATTCTCGAATAATAGATTGATGAAGAATAAGTAATTGAAAAAGAAGGAAAATTTATTGATGTGATGGAAAATATCATTTTATTGAAAAATATGTGGTTGAAAATGAGAATGAAAATTTTAATGCAGTTTAAACAGTGGCTTTGGCATATGGTTCAAGACTAAGATTCTTGACAAAGTGACCCATGTGATGAAAGCCCAAGCCCGGTTGTGTGTTTGTAAAATGTTCGTGCGTGTTGTTGGTCCTTAGCACAATTCTAGTTGCTGATATTGCTTTTTGTTAGGTCTATTGTAATTGACGATTCTTTAAATAAAATTAAAAATATAAATGAGTTGTAAAAATCAAAGAGTCAATAGAGAGGTTGTATAGGTCAATTAGGAGTCTTAGGGATCGAATATGAAAGAAGGAGAACATGTTGTCACATTAATGCTAGCTCAATTCCAAGACAATACTCGAGAGTCCAAAGCAATAATGGTTTCGGTAGCCTGGCGCTAGACATTTCGCTCGAGCGTCACCCGATGCTAGCTTGGAGCTAGGTTTTTCGCTCAAGCGTCGGCAACTACCGAAAAAATCCTAGTTCGCGTTTAAACACTCTGTGTCCTAAACCCCCCAAAACCTTCTAGTATATATACTCTCAAGTCATATTTCGTTCATAGGTGTGGTTGATCATTATATTCTTCCTTGAATTCATGTGTTGGAGATTCTACATCAATTCCTTACATTGAAATTCTTCAACCGTACATTGAAAACATCAAAATCCAAATTTTCAAAACATCAAACCACTCACTTCCTAAATATTTGTCGAAGTGTTAAATATAAGGTGACCGAAGTTCTAGTTGGAGGAGAACGAGGGAGTTTTCGGAGATCCACAAGAGATAAATGATTTCAAATATCAAGAGGAGCAAATAGTCAAGGAGTGCCTTTGTGATTATAGTCAGGAGGTCAGAGAGTGACATGAGTTAGTCGAGTTTAGACCGTACTGTAAGTTAATTCTTTTATAGTAGATTTTACTGGCAGTGTGCTAGGAATTTTTTGATCTTGAAAGGGGTTTTTATTTTCTGCAAATTACAAGCGCAGTAATTCAACATCTAGGTTAGATTTGCATGTGAAATCATATGGATTAAATATTTTATAGTGACTTGTTGCTTTAAATATTGGTAAATTTAAATTTCGCATAAAACGCATATTAACCCTTAGATATTAGTTCGATCGAACTTCGATATTTCTCTTTTTTATTTTTTTTCGTGCTCTTGTGCGTAACGAGAGTAAATCTTTGTATTTGAACGCGTACATGATAACATCGACAACACTCGATTATTTAATAAAACTAACAAGTGTTTATTGGTTTTGGCCAAGATTAAAAAACTACCTCTCGTGACAGTGGAACATGAGATCTGACAATGAAGAAGTTCTCATAGATATATCCAGCAAGCCCACCTCCAATGAGTGGTCCGACCCAGTAAACCCAGTGATCGGTCCAATCACCACTGACCAAAGCAGGCCCGAATGATCTTGCAGGGTTCATTGAAGCCCCTGAGAATGGCCCACCAGCCATGACGTTGGCCCCAACAACAAGCCCAGTAAGAAGTGGGCCCATCCCTTCGAGGAACCCCTTCTTGGGGTCCACAATTGTTGTATAAACAGTGAATAACAATGAAAATGTCAATACAATTTCCATTATAACCCCTTGGATGAAGTCCACCCCAGTTGCAAGTGTATGTACTGGTACAGTCTGCAAGAATCACGAAATCACAAGAATCCATGTTAGAATATAATAGTTTCAAGTTTTTTCGAGAAAGTTGTTTACCATGAATAAAGAGTCGTGATAGGCTATCAACAATGTTAAAAGATCGTCCACATGACAGCTAGCTAAGAAACAACAAGAAATCATCGAAAACCGGAGCTCTATGTCACTTTATTTACCTACCTAAGACGAAGTGAATGAAACTATATTTTGCTAGGTAGTTTTTCGGCAATATTTTTTAAGGATTATACATTTTTTAGGACAAAACTGAGTGCATTTGTAAAAGCAAAATGTACTAACCAATCCACCAGTGAGGTACTTGAGCAGCGCACAAGCTGCTGTAGAAGCCAATAACTGATCAATCCAGTAGAGGATTGATCTGACGACGGTGATATGGCCGCCGGCTAATAGGCCGAGGGTGACAGCAGGGTTTAAGTGGCCACCGGAAATGCGGAATCCGGCTGAAATCATCACCGCCACCACCAACGCATGTGCCATAGCCACAAAAAACAGTCCCACCAACGGATCCCCATTCAGCTTATCTGTTAAAAAGTTAAAACTATGTCAAAGGCATGTAGCTGAAAATAGAATTCAAATGAGGAATCTCAACTCATTACCGGTAGCCATGGCAGCGCCGACCCCGGCGAACACGAAAAGAAACGTGCAAATGAATTCCACAATAAGGGCCTGGATGCAGTCCGATTGAAAGGCCTCTCGAGTATTTCCCAAGGCAATCTTAGCCATGATTGTTCCGGCGCCGGTGAATATATGACTGGTTTTGGAAATTTTAAATTATGCCTAACAGAGCTGTGCAATTTCTTTGCCTCTGGTAGCCGGTAGGCTACTATATATATGAGAAAGATTCCATCATATTCAGAGCTTCGGGGTGGCATTCATGTGCAAGCATTACAAAATTTATTCTTTCAAAACTCATTTTCAATCACATATTTTTTAATAAAATAATATTATACGCAAGTCTAAAATCTTTCTTTATTTTTTAACAACATATTTTTCATCGCATCATATCATAAAATGCATTATTGTTTCAAAAATGTACATCAAATACACTCTAACATTAGTTTCAATTTTATCACATTCATGATTAAGTCCACAAATTAGCCTAAAAGTTAATAAAAAATTAAACATATTTCATTAAATTCATATTTTTTAATCAATTTTTTAACTACACATTTCATCGATATTGAAATTAATTTGGGCGTTGTTCAAAATGTATGTCCCCAGCCAATAGAATTGTACTCCCATTTTGGGAAAAATTAGGTTAGACATTGTATTTAACTTGCATTTTTTAGAGGTCACTGATGTGGTCATTATTATGGATACCTCGAGCATGAGGACTATCATGGTTCTCCCTTTTCGATTATAGGACTCGGGTCCTCGAGCTTGTATAGTCCTCGAGATACCTCGAGGATGGACCCTCCATAATGTCTCCAAAATCACTCTAGTAGTCCTCGGGGGTATGTGCTCGGGATTTTGCCTTAGCCAAATCCTCGAAGTGCTCTGTGATCGAGAGTTGCTAGTCCTTATCCTGAAAGGGCTCTAGCCCTATCCAATTACCTCAATTGAGGAATCATAGGTCCTAAAGGAGTCTAACCTTGAGGAACACTTCAAATCAGGAAGAATTAGACTTCTAGTCACAATCCAACACTCATCCCAACAATAATTCCTAAAAATAAGGTGATGAGTCCTACCAGGAGTCCACTACTACCTAGCTCTATAAATATGGAGCCTTGGATCATTTTTCAGGTATGTTCTTTCATTCACATAATTTTACAAGCACATATCTTTTCTCAAAATCTCTCTCTGACTTAAGCATCGGAGGGGCGACGAGGACACACCTCGTTGCCTTTGTTTCAGGTACCGGAGGACCT